>CM062531.1:42694630-43294630 GCA_031439595.1 Pterocarpus santalinus
TATTCATTGTTGTTGAAAGAAAACATTTACCCTATTTGCATTTATAAAGTATTTTCAAATGGTAACTTTATCATTGTGAGCAAAAGTAATAACTAGTAATTCCATAATATGACTTAAGCATAATGTGGGACTATTACGGTGTTATAGTTTACATGGCGAATTACTTCTAGGGGACCAAGTATGGATATTTGTGATATAAGGTAAAGGAAAGGAAAAGTCAAGTGCACTTGCATCATGAATCATTTGCATTTTATCTATGCATAGTGTTTAATTGCCTATTGACCTGTCCTGAGTCTTATAAAATTTCCCTTCTATTTATCAAGTGTAATAATAAAATGAAATCTACTTTGGATAATAGAGTTTCAAAACCTATAAAATTTGAATCTATACCTTAATATTTATAATTTTCACATTTTTGAAATAAACTAGAGCAGTTGAGAATGATTATGAGGTCAGCGTATGTCATAGTCTAGAAGACCTTATTGAGAATTTCAAATTCTCATACCATTTGTATGTATTCATGTCATTCTCAAACAGCAGCAATGGCAGCAATGGCATTCTTTGTCAAAGCACTTGAGTGGCAATAGCATTATGACATACCTTGGATTCTTTATGCTTGACTATGACCTCCCATGTGCGTTTGTATATATTTTTCTAGCATTCTTTTGTTGTATCTATTTTGACCTTGTTCTTCAACCCCAAGGCTCCTTTCGAAGGGATTTCATTGTACATGGCTAACTCTACTGCCATACCACTTCAAATGGCTCATCCAACTGTTATACTACCTCAACCTTACCACCAGCTTCTCTAAAGATTGACCCTTCAGAGGGGAGTGCCTCCACCTCTTCCTCCTCCTTTGCTCCTGGAGGTGGTGAGCACCCACCTGGTAACCCTGGGAGTGCAGGCGTCATGAAGAACAGTTTCCTTTCCTCTGAGTCAGTTTAGAGGAACTTTGTTGGACCCTTTTGGGGAGACCATAGTCAGTATAGGGTTGCTTAGCATTGTTTGTATAAAGTGGCCGTCATTTGGATATCCCTTACAAAAACTAAACGACCTCATGGATCATTTACATGGGGCAATCGTGTTCTTCAATATCGGTCTATGATTAGGATATCATCAGATTCAAGTTTGGAATGAAGATATTCCTAAGAAGACTTTTGGAACTTGTTATGGACACTATGAGTACATTATGATGTCATTTGGATTGACAAATGCTCTAGCAATATTCACGGACTATATGAACTAGATTTTCCGACCTTACATTGACAATTTTGTGGTGGTCTTCATAGATAATATACTTGTCTATTTGAGGACTGAGGAAGAATATGTAGAACATTTAAGGCTAATATTACAAATTTTAAGAGAGCAGAAACTCTACACCAAGCTGTCTGAGTGCGAATTTTGGATGAAGGAGAAAAAATTTCTAGGGCATGTAGCATCTCAAGGGGGAATTTTTGTCGACTATAGTAAAGTTGAGGTGATGGCATGTTGGGAACAACCAACCACCATTATTAAAGTCAAAAGTTTCCTAAGTTTGGTCGAATATTATAGACGGTTTATTAAGGGTTTTTCCTAGATAGCATTACCTTTGACCAAATTCACTAGGAAGAATGCCTCATTTGAGTAGATGATAGAATGTGAGAAAAGTTTCCAAGAATTAAAGGAGAAGTTGACCACAGCAGCAATGTTGGTATTGCCAAATTCTTGAGGACCATTTGAAGTTTATTGTGACATTTCAAAGAAAGGATTGGAGTATGTGCTGATGTAGAACCAGAAAGTGGTAGCATATGCCTCAAGGCAATTAAAGTCTTATGAGATGAATTATCTAGCTCTTGATCTCGAATTAGCAGTAGCGGTGTTTGCCTTCAAGATTTGGAGACATCATCTCTATGAAATTAAGTTTGAAGTATTTTCTAATCACAAGAGTTTAAGATATCTCTTTGATAAAAAAGAATTAAATATGAGGTAAAGGAGGTGGATGGAATTTGTCAAGCACAATAAGTTTGAGTTGAATTACCATCCTGGTAAGGCCAATGTAGTGGTTGACGCCCTAAGTAGGAAATCTCTAACTGCATCTTGGACAATGATTAAGGAGATTCAGCTTGTCAAGAGTTCTCGAGTCCTCGATTTAGGGATTTTTGTAACTCCTTGAAGTATCCAGCTAAGTCAAATCAAGGTAACCAGCAATTTCAAAGAGCATATTAAGCAAACTCAATAACATGACCTAGAATTTCAACAGAGCATAGCTTTGACACAATTAGGGAGGTTGAGGATTTACTCAAGATAATGGAGAGATATGGAGGTATCAAGGGAGACTATATGTTCTCGTAGGAGACGGCTTCAAAGATAGAATTTTGGAGGAAGCTCACAAGAGTGAGTTCACGGTGGATCTTGGAATAAGTAAAATACACTAGGACCTTAAGAGAATGCTCTGGTGGCCGAGAATGAAAATAGCAGAGTTCGTAAATAGATGCTTAATCTATGAAAAAGTGAAGATAGAGCACCTGAAGCCATCAAGAGCACTACAACACTTGGAGATCCTTGAGTAGAAATAGTAAAGCATTTTAATGGATTTTGTGATAGGACTACCAAGGACATCAACAAGATATGATGCCATATAGGTTATAGTGGATAAGCTAACCAAGTCTACTTACCTTTTACCAATCTGGGCAAATTGTCCTTTGGAGAAATTAGCTCATCTATATCTTCAAGAAATAGTGAAATTGCACGGAGTCCTTTTCGCTATAATTTCATACTGACATTTAAGATTCACCTCATGGTTTTGGGGAGCATTCCGGAAGGCATTCGGGACAAGATCTACCTAAGTACCACTATCATCCCCAAACTAATGGATAAACAGAAAGAACTATTCAAACCTTGGAGGATATGCTAAAGGTGTGTGTAATGGAGCAATTTGGAAGCTGGGATAGGCATCTGCCATTAGTTGAATTTGTTGACAATAACAGTCATCACGCCAGCATCAGCATGGCTCTGTATGAAGCCTTGTATAGACGGAAATACTAATCTCCTTTGTGTTGGTATGAACTGAGGGAAACAAGTCTTTTAGGGCCTAACCTGGTCAGATAGACCCTTGAACAAGTAAAGAAGATCCAGAGTAAGATTCTCACTACTTAGAGCTATCAAAAAAGTTATGCTGATACAAGGAGATAGTCATTAGAATTCCAAGAAGGGAATCACATATTCCTGAAGATCACACCCACAAAAAGAATATGTAGAGCTATCGAGGTCAAGAAATTAAGTCCCCAATTCATAGGTCCTTTTCAAATTCTGAAACGAATCAAGCTAGTAGCGTATTCAATAGCCTTACCACCACATTTATCTAACCTTCATGATATCTTCCATGTATTGCAACTCAGGGGGTATCATCCTAATCCTAGTCACCTTTAGAACCCAAATCAATCCGATTGAAGGATGACCTAACCTTCGATGTACCCCTAACTGTATTGTAGACAAAGGCATCAAATAACTTAGAAACAAGTTTGCGCAACTAGTGAGGGTGGCCTGGGGAAAAGAAAGAATGGAAGACTATACCCGGGAACTAGAATTGAACATGAAGAAAGATTATCTAAAACTATTCTCAGGTACTAACAAAATTCTTTTAAAGGTGGGTAGTACGTAACATCTCGAGTAACAGTGTGTATAACTAA
Source organism: Pterocarpus santalinus (assembly GCA_031439595.1). Taxonomy (NCBI): domain Eukaryota; kingdom Viridiplantae; phylum Streptophyta; class Magnoliopsida; order Fabales; family Fabaceae; genus Pterocarpus; species Pterocarpus santalinus. The sequence goes on from CM062531.1 coordinate 42,698,299, forward strand.
TATTGTTGAATAATTAATTTTTTAGATACATGTAGATATACAAAAAGGCAATAAAAAATGTTAATTATATGGTGATGTGAATTCAAATCTTCTCTGTAGAAAAAATAGTGATGTTTTGCTAGCCAGAGAAATTGTCTTAGTAGCAGTGTCTTGTAATACAAGAAACTAATATGGTAGGAATCTATATTGTAAGAGAACAAAAATATCTACCAAGAAACCCTGGAACGTGTGGCTAAAAATTAGCCACACTATCCATATTGGCGGACAAAGAAGAACCACCTAAAGTGAAGCTTAAGAAAATTTAAATTTCTTTTCATGTCTACCAATAAAAACCAACTGCCAACAAGGTAAGTCAACAAAATGAAAGATTTATATTTTTCTCTCCTTTCCTTGCAAAACTTGGTAGCCTACTCCCCCCCTCTCTATTTTCATTTTCATCTCCATACTTCTCAAACTCACCCAAAATCTTGTGTGTTTTACTTGTTCTTGCCTAACTTCCTACCCTTTCACTTGTTTACCCTCAAGAAATTTTCATGCTAGCCAAAAATTCCTTCCTTTAAGTGTAACATCCACGACTTACGACTTCCGAGCTCATAGTATTCACAACCTCCATATTCATCTTCAAGGCTGGACAGACAAGGATTTACGATTTCCGAGTTTGTCTTATAATTCCGCTTCCGATCTCAATATTAGCTTCAACTTCCGACTTCGTTCCAAGGCTTACAAGGGATTTCTTCCGATTTCCGACCTTGTGCATGCAGCCAACGATTTCCGAATTTAATGCATGTAGCCTACGATTTCCGACCTTGTGTAAGCGTGTATAAATTTTGACCTCATCAATATGAATTCCGATTTCCGATTTCAGGAGCTGAAATGAAGTGTCTAATGCTTCCAACTTACGAGTTCGTCTTCGACTTCAGCACAATTTACGACTTCCGACCTTAGCGATCAAAGATCAAAATGTTATATTTCCGACTTCGTCTCTAAGGCTCGAATGAACTAGCTATATTCCGAATTCCGACATTATGGTTCACAAATGTACGAGATCCGATCTCGAGTCCAATATTAGTAGCTCTCATTTCTATATCTTTTCGAGTTCCGGGATAGAAATTTTATAATTCCGAGTTCCGACTTTAAGTGCTTGGCTTCACACCAGGCTCTGCTTTCAAGTTTCGACTAAACCGGATTCTTCCGAGAACCGACTTCATATGCATGATGTTCACGAGTTCCGATTTCGTTTCCAGAATATACTGGAAACTAGTCCCACTTTAGGCGACGTGGAGAGTGATTCTACCACACAAAGAGGGCAACGTGGAGAGCAAGGTTGGCTGAAACTTGGCCTTATGTTTAGAGGCCAATCACAACCTTCCAAGTTAACTCCCACTCATGCCTATATAACACACCCTCCTCCTTTGATTCAGACCCTCATTCACGTTGCTTTCCTCTTCTCCTTCAGCTCTCTTTCTCTCTTGCTCACACACCCAAAACTCAAGCCAAGTTCCAGCCTTGTTCATCCAAACTCCAAGAATTCAGCACAAAACACTTAAATCAAAGGTAGGAGTTCTGATTTCTTGCATCAAATTCATGCACTTGGCAGACTGGGCTGAATTATTTTCACCTTATTTGATGTGTGAATTAAATAATTATGCTTGGATTAATAGAAGATTGTGAGTTAGAAGTAGAATTAGAAGAAGAAAACTAAGAGAAGTAAATGGATGAGGGTGCTGTCTTGGTGGAGAGTCCACGGCAGTCCGTATGGCGGAGCGTACGGCGCCGCCTACAATCGGTCAAATCCAATGAAACTATTTTTAGATGAAACTAGACATCTAGGTCTTTCCATAGACATATCATATAAGGATTTTGGATCAGAATTGAGGGAGATATGAATTTTTGAATCTCGACCTAGGGTTTTGACTCTGGCTCTGGGCAGATTAGGTTCTTTAGGGTAGAACTCGACCTATACTACATGAAAATGAGTGAAACAAAATTTTTTTGAAAGCTTACACATAGGAGAATATCTCATAAAAATTTTAGAATTTAATAAGGTCCCAATTACTCCAGTTCTCCATACAATTCGCCCTATGTCAACACCGGGCTAGAACAGGGCAGTGTAGGAAGGTCCGAAATCGGGGCTTGTAACTCGAGCGCCACTAAGCCAAATTGAGTGGGACTTCTTCTAAATAAAACTTTGTTCTGTTAGCTTTAATATGAGACAAATTTCGTATCATTTGGGTCAGTTTTCGATTTTTAGTGGATTTTTACTTTTAGTTGCCTGATTCTGGCTAGTCAATGGGCAGGCCGAGATAAAGTTTAGATATCTTGAGTTATAGATACCAAAACTAGATGGGACCAATGAGGTTAGAAATAGACACATAACACTTTAACATACTCAAATTTGAGGTCCAAATGAGTTAAAATGAAATTGTGGCTTGAATTACAAAAACCGGGTTGGTTGAATATCTTTGGCGTGATTTCTGCCTTAATGAATTTGATATGGATTTGAGTTCTATGTTAGAATATAAATGTGAAGTTGTGTTCCTTGTGATAAATTGATGTATTGATTGGCTAGCACTATTCATGGGGAAGCGGACACGTTCCGTTATGCCGCCAAATTTTCGGTAGAACCCATGTACAAGTTATGAATTACATGTTAATGCATAGGTATTCTTAAGAAAGCCATGAAAGTTATGAAAAGAATTATGTTATTATGCAAGTTCCATACTACTTGGGCCAGCCCCGGATAAGAAGTTAATGGGAATAGATCGGTGGGAAGGTCGGGGAAAATAAACCCGGCATTCCTATATAGGAACAAACTCGATCCTGATAAGCAAACTATTACCCAGGAGTCTAAAATGGCCAAGAACTCCCAGGGGACCAAGAGATGAAAAAAATGATAGAAAGTAATGAAAAAGTTTATGAAGGAAAGTTCAAGAACGAGTCTACATGGTTACATGAATACATGAATACATGAAATAGTTACATCAAGGTGTTTACAATTGTATGTTATAGTTGCTCACTGCTATGCATTTATTTATTTCGATTACCATTCTATGTATCCGTATTAGTAATCTATTCTGTTTCTTATGTCAAGTAAAGTAAAACTGAACCTCGCCTCGGACCAGACATTTTTTAAACTCATGAAAATGGACTTTTCAGCTTGAACACATATTTTATAATTAAATAAAACCAGAGGCAACTGAGAATGTATGTGACGTCAGTACAAGTATAACCAAACCCTACTGAGAATTTTCTTGAAATTCTCACCCCGTTTTGTGTCTCCCGCATCATTCTCAGACACTAGCGATGGACTCCACAGCTACCTTTTTATTGAGATTCCTGCATTACAGCTCCACCATGATCCAGAGTTGGACTCCTTGTACATAGCTGGTTCATGCAACTTCCGATTTTACCTCTTCAGCAACAGGAACTTTGATGTTCCTTTACACCATCCCATCTTCGACCCTGCTACCCCTTATATTGCCATCCCTCTACACATGGCGCACCCACATCCTGCACCTCGCACCGGCCGACCCCCTGAGTCACCACCGCAGGCAGTCCCCGACATCCCGTTGAGTTCAGAGAGTGATCCCTCCGAGGCCACCGGCTCGTCGCCCTCTTCCTCCTCGGGACCCAGTGCAGACTATACACCGGCCGAACCTAGCATGGCTAACGGCTACCTGACGGAGTAGCTTAGTGGTAGGAGATGTTATACAGCATGACCCTCTTTTGGACAGCATGTAGCTTTGGGTCAGGGACTTGACTGTAGGGTTAGCAGTAGGTTACGAAATGTCCTTTGAGGACCATAGGGTATTTTGGCAGATGAGGGCATTAGGATCTTTCTGATACACCAGCCCCGTATGTGTTCTACTTTAAAACTTTGTACATAAACTGAAACAGTGGCTTCTGATATATATATATATATATATATATATATATATATGTTTACACGTATGCAGTAACATTATTGTACTATACTTGGTGATATTTATATATATATATATATATATATATATATATATATATATATGTTTACACGTATGCAGTAACATTATTGTACTATACTTATCTTGGTGATATTTTGTTCGGTTCGTTTCGCTTTTAATATAACAGCACGCCGTTTCGTCAATAGAGACGATTTAAAGAGAAATTAAAAACAAGAAAGGTAAATGAAGTATCAACACGGTAACATGACCTGACTAGTTTCATGCTATGACTTAAGCATAACATAAAATTAGTAGGGTGTTACATTAAGCCATCTAAATTTGACCAAGCAAGGAGCAAAGAAGGGCTTTGTGACCATCTTGAGGCTTAGGAAAGATAAGGGCATGAAAAGATTTAAGCTAAGAAGTTGTAAGCTTTGGAATTTGAGGTAGATTCCTAGAAGTTGTTTATATTCTAGGGTTTTCATGAAGTTACTTTTTGTTCTATCATTTTTGATCCAGTCATTTAGAGCTTTCTATGATGTTAATAGGACCTTTTCTACTTATTTAAGGTTAGGAAAACTTGATTAGTGTTGAAAAACAAACTAGAAAACCAAAATAGCCAACAAAGAAGGGCTTTGTGACCATCTTGAAGCTTAGGAAAGATAAGGGCATGAAAAGATTTAAGCTAAGAAGTTGTAAGCTTTGGAATTTGAGGTAGGTTCCTAGAAGTTGTTTATATTCTAGGGTTTTCATGAAGTTTGTAACATCCCCAATTTTTGTCTAAGCTAATTAGCTCAGTGATCCTGACTAATTAGAGAGGTTAACGATTAACTGAGGACTAATCGGCTAATCTCGATGAGCAAAAGCTTAGTAAATTAAATGCAAGTCAACAAGACAATTGAAAGTCAACGATTAATTAGAAAATTTAACAATTGAAGCATAATGTATTAAAGATTATACTTAAAAGCCTAATTGCCCAATCCTTATTAATTCATGAATTAGAACATAAAATCAAGGTGATCTAACCTAATTAACTAAGAGCATATAAGTATCCCATCTTAATCATATTAACCCACACATCTTCTTTACATAAATAATGAGGAAAATCCTTTTCATTGAAATGTGCTAATGTGTAATTAAGCCAATTGAATTAATGAACATCTAGATAATTGTAACAATTATAAAGATGTAGAAACTTTCCTTTAATTATTTGAAAGTTTGGTCAAAGCAAGAGCCATATCCAATCATTCAATTTCCTTCTCATCATACACCACTAGATCAAGAGTCCATGTTAGTAGATCCCTTAAGTCATGACAAGAGTTGTACTCTCCTTCATCAAGATAATGACACTTCGAGTGATCCTAGCCATCCAAGCCAAATCCTAAGAGAGCTCATGCCTTTAACCACTTGAGAAAACACTAAATGATCTTTACCCAAACCTCAAGACTCAAAGGAAACATAACTCATCCTTTTACCCCATGGTTCCTAGCCTCCTTGCTTGCAAAAGAAGCAAAATCACATCACTCTTTTCCCTCCTCTTTTTGCGCCACAATCAGCCCCCTCCCCCCCCCCATTTCATTTTCATTTCCTCACCCAAACACACAAAGCTCTCTCCTCTCTCCAAGTCCCTTTCCTACTCTCTTGTTCTTCCAATCTTCCTTTTTCTTCTTCCACTCTCTCTACTACTTCTCATTTCATTTCCATCACCACCATCACCATCCCTTCAAGGACTACCATTTTTGGTCCTTGGAGAAACAAAACTACTCATACACAAGCCTCAATATCAAGCTCAAGGAGAAGGAGGCCATCTCCAACCATCTCCATCCTTCAAGCCTTCAAGAGAAACTCTTTGGTAGTGACTCTAACCTACTCTTTTTCATGTATTTTTCAAACTCTAGAACTCCTAAGCTCCATATAGCTAGGTGGTTTTAGGACTTGCTTCAAGGTCTCATGACCATATCTTGCCTTATGAGTGTTCTTGCTTTGATGTAAATGTTGTCTTAAAATGAGATTTTGTGGTATGATGATTTTTATGTATCTTGTTCTATTTTGTTTTAAAATACCGATTTGGTAACCAAAACATTGAGTATGATGATGAGTTAAAACATAAAAATGGTGATTTGAAGTGGTATAACAATTTCTCCATAAGCTTGAAGTGAAAAACCTAAAAGCTAGTAAATTTGGAATTCTGGCAGTCTGTAAGGCGTTCGGTATATTTATTTCTACAAAACTCAAAATGCAATGAAACTAATTTTCTGTGAAAGTAGACTCAAAGAGCTTTTCATACATATAAAATATTCGAGATTTGGCCTTAAAATGAGAAAGATATGAATTTTTAAAGTCTGCTGTTCCTGGATGGGCTTCTGTCTGGGCAGTAGGTAATAAAACATGTATAACTCAAGCTATACTGAACATTTTTGAGTGGGACCAAGTTTGTTAGAAAGCTAAGACATATAGAAACATCCCCATAAAACGTTTTGTCAGATTCTCTGTGAGGAGTTCACAGTAAATGTTAAAAGTCACTGACCCAAGATGAACTTTCTAGTCTGACCAGTCAGAATAAAATGTGTATAACTCAAGCTACAAAATGAATTTTTAAGTGGGGCTTGTTTTGTTTAAAAATAGACTCAGAGAAGTACATCCATACCAAAATTCGAAATAAAAGAGTAAAAGATGAAATTATGGTGAATTTTTAAAGTTACTGCCCCACTGTAAAAGTAAATCTGGTTAGGGTAAAAGTTAAAGGTTAATGAAGAATAAGGTTTAAAACATTAATACCCTTACATTAAGTATCAAAAAACCTTCATAATCCAACATAAAAAGTTTTAAAGAGGACAATAGATAAGATTGGCCCTAGGCCTAATAAAAGAATTTACACAAGAGACAACCTCAAGTAAAAGCTTGCACCAAATTTACTAAGCTAAGCTCATAAGACTTTGTGTGATATGTATGCCTCTATGTGTCCATATGATGACACTGATATGATAATGATATGATGATAATGATGATGATGATTATGATAGTGGTATGATGATGTTCATGATGATGATGATGATATGATATGATGATGATGATTATGATAATATGATGACAATGATTATGATGAAGGTATGATGACGGTATGAAAATGAATAATGATGATATTAATATGATATGTTGATATGATGTTTAATAATATACATTAAAGGAATCACATTTGGGGACGGCGATACGTAACGCCCAAATGTGGAAAAGAATCATAATGATTTTGCAACATAAGCTTTAATAAGAAGAGAAAGTAACTAAGGGTGTGATCCTTCAAAAGGGAAGGTGACCCAAAGTAAGTTCCCCTCACCCACGACTCACATGAGGCATGGCATGACCCAGCTAGTGTGAGTATAGGGGATAGGGCTTACATGAGGCATGGCATGACCCAGCTAGTGTAAGTACCGAAAGTTTATGGTGGCGACGGCCACGGTATGAGCTCATTACCACTTATGTTTAGTGGGTGAAAAGAGAAGGACTCAAGATGAGTCAAGTTAAGAAAAGAAAAGGACTTAAGATAAGTCAAGTTAAGAAAAGAAAGGAAAAGGGACTTCGGTCCAAACCCTTAAAGAGAAAAAGTTAAGAGAACCTTGTAGCATAGTCATGCATGTTTTATGTGCTTATACTTATGCCCATGTATGTTATGATATAAATGATTAGAGAGTATGTTAAAATTGAATCCACTTCGGATACTCACATTTTCGAAAACCTAAGAACTGAACCTTATGCATGCTCACTATTTTCATTATAAAACCGAAGTGGCTGGGACGATGACGATGACACCTCTGTGTCGGGTTTGAGTCCTACTGAGAAACCTTATTTCTCACTCTAGTTACTTTTCCGCATCGTCACCAGAATCCGATGGCACATCCGGTGGAGTAGAGCATGGATCCCTGACGCTGTGAGCGGACGGACGACGTGGGACGCCAGACGAAACCATTTTGGGACTTATAGCGATCGTCACTTTGCATCTTCGTATATTTTGTTTTCAGATGAGCTTTGTCATTGGAGTTTGTATTTAGTACCTAGAATTTGGATTATGGCACGTCCATGAGCTTTCTTCGATGTAATGCTGTTATATATATGTATACATAAATATTATGAACCTATATGGATGTAATAATCAGTTATGTAATGCAATGTGTTTGTAAATCACTATTTATTTATTTATCTTTCTCTTGTTTCATGAGTTTGGGTTATGTACCTTATGCGACACGCTCCTTCTTTATATACCTTCTCGCGCAAGGCTTTACTTTCCAAAGCGATGACGCATTTCAAAACAAAAAAAAAAAAATCTTACCGTATTTTCCGCGTAATTTAATTTCAAGTGAAGTTTAATTTTCCACGAGCATAAGTAACAACTAATAAAATGCCGTAATACGACTTAAGTGTAGTATGGGTTTATTAGGGTGTTACAAAGTTTGTTTTTCTTCTATCATTTTTGATCCAGTCATTTAGAGCTTTCTATGATGTTAGTAGGACCTTTTCTACTTATTTGAGGTTAGGAAAACTTGATTAGTGTTGAAGAACAAACTAGAAAACCAAAATAGCCACAAAACAAAAAACTGCTGCAGGGGAACCTAGAAGCAATATGTATTGTTAAGGGTATAGCTCAACCTATAAAATTCAATTTGAATTGAAACTAATAGTTGAAACCTGACTCAAAGATGAATCCAACCATATAAAATATAGGTTCATTAGACTTCGGATACAGGAGTTATGATTTTTAGAATTAAGCTATTAGTTAACACTCCTTGTCTTGACTAGTATATGATGTAAGGGGCATAACTCGCACTATATAACTTCAATTTGAATGCAACTACTTTTGTTAGAAAGGTAAACATATAGACAATTATCTATATAAAATTTTAGAACTAGATCCTTAGTAGATTGTTCCTAGTAAATCCTTGAAGTTTCCCTATGCTCTATTCAGCTTAAAATAATGCAGTCCTAATAAAGAACTCGTAACTCAATCTCTAACTATTCAAATAAAGTGAAAATTCTGGCTTTGAAAGAGGGTCCATATAGATACAACTTGGTATAATTTTGGAGAAAAAGAGTATAATATGAATTTTTAGTAATTTCATAATTTTAGGCGTGCAAGTCTGTCCTTAAATAGGGTAGCCTTAAGTAAAACTTTAATAACTTAAACTATACACCTCAAAATTTAAAAGTAGACTAACAGGGCTACATTCTATTAAAATTTGAGATTAAAATGAATTAAAATGGAATTCTAGTGTAATTTAGAAATTCTGGGCAGATTTAAGAAAAGTAGGACAACTTGTGAACTACATGACGGAGAGGTTCCAAAAACCATGAGGAACCAAATGGATATTTATACAATTACATACAAGAATAATGTCATGTTGGCACATTATTTATGATGATTATACTTGAACTCTTATTAGTATGATGTTGAGATAATGATTTCTGTGACTAGCTGGCTATTAATTATGCTATCTATTTTGGGAACCTTCATATTTCAGTTGTCATGCTACCGGATTCTTGGTAGAAATATATGAACTATGTAGCATAATCATAAGCCTATCAAGCATATTCGTACATGAATATATGATCTTTAATATGATTATGATTCCATATTATTTAGGCTAGCCCCATAATGAATTAAGGGGAATAAGTTTATGTGAGCATCAAGAAAAGCAAACCCGATAATCATGTATATCAACGAGCTTGGTCTGGAAAAATAGGCTATTACCCAGGAGTTTACATGGCCAATTACTCCTAAGAAACCAAGTATGGATATTTGTGATATAAGGTAGAGGAAAGAAAAAGTCAAGTGCACTTGTATCATGAATCATTTGCATTTATCTAGTGTTTATTTGCCTATTGACTTGTTGTGATTATTATAGAATTTCCCTTCTATTTATCAAGTGTATGAATAAAATGAAATCTACTTCGAATAATAGGGTTTCAAAACCTATAAAATTTGAATCTAAGCCTCAATGTTTACATTTTTCCACATTTTTTAAATAAACTAGAGCAGTTGAGAATGATTACAAGGTCAATGTATGTGATAGTCTAGGAGACCTTACTAAGAATTTCAAATTCTTATACCATTTGTATGTATCTATGTTATTCTTAGACGACAGCAATGGTGGTGATAGCATTCTTCACCAAAGTACCTAAGTGGCAGTGGCATCATGACCTTGCCTTGGACTCCTTATACTTGATAATGACCTTTCATGTGTGTCTGTATATATTTTTCCAGCGTTTTTTTGTTGTATTTGTTCTAAGCCCTTTCTTCGACCTTGAGGCTCCTTTTGAGGGATTCCATTGTATATGGCTCACCCTATTGCCGTACCACCTCAAATGGCTTATCCAGCTACCGTACCACCTCAGTCGTTACCACCAGCTTCTCCAGAGATTGACTCTTCAGAGGTGAGTGCTTCCACTCCTCTTCCTCCTCTACTCTTAGAGGTGGTGTGCACCCACCTAGCAACCTCGAGACTGCAGGCATCATGGAGAATGGTTTCCTTTCCTCTGAGTAGGTTTAACGGAACTTTGTTGGACCCTTTTGGGGAGACCATAGTCGAGATAGGGTTGTTTAGCACTGTTTGTACAAAATGGCCTTCTTTTCGATATCTTTTTACATGACCTTAGACCATAGACCTAGCTTCTATTTCCTTTTATTCTCATGTGTTCCTACCTACTTTTCGGAGTCATCCTTGCAAGGACATCTACTAAGACTTTGCTAAAAAGATGTGGACCAGATGTATGTTTTTGATCATCCTCTATTTTGTACTGATCAGAACTTATATTTGAATACATGACATTGTATATAATTTTGTTGATGTACTATAAATCTCTTTCCATGTCTATACTTTCTTTGTATTATGACATACTATGCTTTATTTTATGAATTCATAGAGAATAGTTATTAAGTAAACAAAGCAAACATATAACCCACATTTTTACTGAATTGAACCTTGCAAGATCTAATCATCGTAAAAAAAAAAAAAAAGTAAATTTCCACATGTAGCAAACTCCCAAATATAACATTATGACTTAAGCATAGTATTATATTTGGATAGGTGTTACATTGTGGCCCAGAAGCGAGCTGTTGGCTTCTACTCGGGCATTCCAAAATCTTATGATCTAGCTTACTGCAACTAAAACACCCATTTTGCCTTGCCAAATATGGCTTGTTTCCATGATTCTTTCTGCATTTTGGACACTCTTGCTTCACGAACGCCTTCTATGGTTGCTTACCCTTGTTATTACCAAGTTGAAACTTTCCATTTGGTTGGTAGGTGGGCTTGAACCCCTACCCTGGGGGTGCCAATCTTTTCTTAAAATCATTTCTAGTGGACTTAGATAACCAATTTCTTGTTGTACTCCTTCACTAACTTACTTTTGTTCATGAGTGTAGCATTATCTCGGATCTCCAGGGGTCTTATTGATGCTAGGATATCTTCTCTCAAGCCACCTTCAAACTTAGTACACTGCCAGACTTCATCAAGGTTATGCTAGTAGATGGTGGAAAATTTGTAGAGTTTCTTAAACATGCCGGTGTACTCGAACATGCTCATGTTCCCTTGCTGGAGCCTCATGAATTCCAATTCCTTTATGTTCTTGATAGAAGCAGGGAAATACTTCTTATAAAATGAGTCCTTGAATACTTCCTAAGCAATGAGGATTTGGGAACTCTCAAGCAACCTTTTAGTACCAACCCACCAAAACTCCATTTCAACTTCCCATTTGTAGGCAGGAAATGCCACTTTCTATTGCTTGGTACATGCTGGCATAGAAAAGATTTTCTTCATCGCCTTAATCCATTCTTTAGCTTTATTCGGATTGAAAGTTCCTCGGAAGCTCGATGGATTGGCTTTCCTGAATTCTACAAACTTTAGGTATTCTAAATCAGCCTCCGCTTCATCAGTATTCCCTTAGGAACCTTCTTCAGAGCACTTTTCCTCTTATTCCATCATTCAATTGGCTACAGCAGCCTGCTCTCTCATGGCAAAGGCTATTTCCCATAAGGTACCTAGGATGTTTGCGGGGTTTTTCTGAGCAAGCTCATCTTGCACCCTATAATGCCTATCAGAAGCCATTAGTTCCTAGTCACATAAAATAAAAGACATTGAGTTGATCAACTTAATACTAAGCTAAGTGTGATAGTAACTAACCACTTTCACAACCAGGCAATCATACATGTATAATTCATATCCTAAGCAAATAAGATTTAGTGCATGACAATGACTAAGAGTATCAAAGTATGCATTGGATCACAATCAGTCCAATCCTTAGGGTCTACTAGAATGAATTGATCTGATACCAAAATATAACACCCTTCTAACTACAACACTATGCTTAAGTTATAATATCATAGTTAGAAGATTGTCACAGAAGTCCTATTTCTAAACTTAATCATGTCAAAGGTATTTTTAATATGAATGGTAGATAGCTATTAGAAACATATAGGTTATTCTTTTAGAATTCATTTATGTGATAAGATATGCACTTGTTTTGAATCCACAATCACAGTGCCATTGGATGTATATAATAAAAATTTTTGGTAGTGTTTGAGAAAATAAAATTGATTTTCATAAGACAAAGTATAATTAATCGAGAGAGAATAAGTATGAAATCTAAACACATAATTGTGTAGATATTGAAAGTTTTTCATAGCGCATATACATAATGTCTGTAATAATATGTACATACTCATGTATCTCGAACAAGTTTTCTGAGTACATCCAATATCTGTCATACATTTGAGTCCTAATACATGGCCTATATCAAAAGTAATCAGAAACATAAACAAAGTTGGTACAAGGACTACATACTAATGGATAATGAAATACATGAGCAAAGAGACAAACCTGCATTTATGCCTATAGTCTACAAAATATACCATTTCCAAAATAAGGCCACAATATACATGAAAAAGGTCAATAAGGTCATTGGTCATAAGTGGGGTCCTAACTGTAGCTAAACATTAGCCTTGTTGGCCTCAAAATGTCCTAAGCCACTAACTAATCTAGATTAGAGGTGTAAAGGCCATTATCTAGGGCAGCTGAAGATCCGATCTCTTGTAGTGGCAGTTCGAGAACTACTTGGTCACCTCCAAATGACACAACCAATCCGAATGGCAAGATGACTACCGCCGAGGAGCTTGCCTCCCAGGCATCTGTCCCTATAGCAAACGAAGGAGAAAGCATGGTGGGGCAAACACTGAGTGCACCATGTGAAGTGGGATATCATCAAGGAAAAACTCGGGGTCACACATCAAGCTAAGAATAGACACAAAAAACGAGCGGTGAAAAAATATGTGCATCCTAATCTGGTCTTAACCCGTCAAGTACATCGAGTTTAAGGCCAAATCACAATTCTATAACCAGTCTAGAGTCTCAAGGAAGATCACGATCAAGGCCATTGGCGACGTTTGAAGATGATGTAACATTCCCATATAACGTAATAGGAAATAATTAAAATAAATTTTTATTATTCACAATCTTGCCCCTGAACTTTTTAGAAAATGACCTTTAGGTCCTTATATCAATTGGATTAGCAGAATAAGGTTTTAAACGAAGCAGAATCACGTAGCAAAAACGTAGAAATCTAAACCTCGGCCGTTTGAGCCACGGAGGTATCCATATGTGAAATGACATGGGATGCCCTTAGACTTGCCCATAATTATGAAGATGCCATTGGTCATGAAAAACAGAAAACAGAAAGGCCATCAACTTGTAAAACGATTAATTTGCACCTTTAATTGATTAATTTGATTTTAGTGGATAAGTAAAGCTAATTAGAAATTAATTACAGATTAATTAGGAGCTAATTAAGTGCTAATTAGAGATATTAGGATTAGAAATAATTAGAATAGAAACATATAAAACTTCACAAATTTCTTCAAAACCAATTTACCGATTTAAAGGAAATTGGTAAGATTACGGTATTTTAAACTGTCGGAACCGAACCAATAGAATTTCAACTCATTAACCCTACTTTAATGGCTGAGAACTCAGCCACTTAACCCCTAAAAGTGGCACAAATAAGGCCACAAGAAGGGAGGAGGCTTGGCTGAATTTTAGCCTCTTATGCTCCCACCAATCACCTTGCAAGAAGCCAACCATCTCATCATTAAATCAGATTTTTCTCATTCTTTCTCCACCCAATTTTCGAGCTCCCTCTTCCAGCAGTCTTCCTCTCCCCTTTTCTTCATCCTCTTCATCTTATTCTTCCACTTTCAGCCTCCTTCAAGCTTCTTGCATCCAAATCCTTCACTAGAACTCAAGACTAGCTAATTGTTACATCAAAATAAAGGTAGGATTTCAATTCTTGTCTTGATTTTCTGACTATGGGTGACTGTTGGTGATTCTATTTACTCCATTCTTGATGAGATAATTGAATGATTATGATGTTATTTGGCTGGTTTGTTGGCTGTTGTTGCTGTTAAATTCGTTTAGGAGGTAAGAAAAGGTGAAAGGATGAAGATGTGAGAAGCTGGAAACCTAGAATCCCTCGGCAATCCGTACGGAGGAGTGTACGGCACCACCTAAAGCCGATTAAATTTGATGAAACTATTTTTATATGAAACTAGACATCTAGGGCTTTCCATACATATATCATAGAAGGCTTTTGGATTAGCATTGAGAGAGTTATGAAGTTTTGAATTTCGACCTAGGTTTTTGACTTTGATTCTGGGTAGACTGGGTTGTTCAGCATAGAACTCGCTCTATACTATTTGGAAATGAATGAAACTAACTTTTTTAGAAAGCTTACACATAGGATAATGTCCCATAAAAATTTCAGAGTTAGATACGATCCCAGTTGCTCCCAGTGATCCAAGAAAGTTGCCCTATGTCCAAACCGGGCCAGAGCAGGGTAGTTTAGGAAGGTCAGAATTCAGGGCTTGTAACTCGAGTCCTACTATGTCAAATGGAATGGAACTTTTTGTAAATGAAACTTTACCATGTTAGCTTTAATATGAGTGCAATTTCGTATAATTTCAGTCAGTTTTCAATTTTTAGTGGATTTTTATTTTTAGGTGTCTGATTCTGGCTAGCCACTGGGCAGGCCAGGATAAAACCTAAGTATCTTGAGCTATAGACATCAAAATTAGATGGAACTAAAGAAGTTAGAAAATAGACACATAACATTTTAACATATACAAAATTGAGGTCCAAATGAGTTAAATAGAAATTATGGCTTGATTTAGAAGAACCGGGTTGGCTGACTATGCTGAGGCAGAAGCTTTGCCTTAATGAGATTATTGTTATTAAGATTTCCATGTTGAAATATGTATGCAATGTTGTGACCTTTGTGACAAATTGATATTCTGGTATACTGGCACTATTCACGGGGAAGCGGACTCGATCCGTTATGCTGCCGAAATTCCAACAGAAATATGTGAATTATATGAATGTGATAAACATTTATGTGTTATGCTCATAAGATTCATATATGCAAGGATGATTTAAGTATGATATGAATATATTGAATGTGGATCCCTTCACTTGGAGGCAGTTGCACTTTGAATCCCTCCTTGTGAAGGCAGCTACCCTCTACCTTGGAGGCACGTAGTCAGAAGAGATCCCTCAATTTGGGGCACATGACCAAAATGAGATCCCTCCACGGCTAAAGGCACGTGAATGCCCTTGTGGGTGAGTCGGTGTGACGACGGTCACGAGTCGAGCTGACGAGCTCACTCCAAGGCCAGGCTACCCAAGGGCAGTAAAGGCTAAAGACTAAAGATTAAATCATATGCAAGCACCTCACTCACATGAGACATGGCATCGACCCAGCTAGTGTGAGTATAGGGGATAGAACTTACATGAGGCATGGCATGATCCAACTAGTGTAAGTACCGAATAAAGATCCCATATTCCTAAGGAACGTAACATGGTGATCACGCTCTGACAGGGTGTAACATGGCGATCATACTCTGGAATGTGGCACATAAATATTTTATGATAAAAAGGAAGATAAAGAAAGAAAAGTGAATTTTATGTTTTTGCGTAAGTTCAAACACAAGTAGAGGCAGGTGCAAACGTTATGTATCTAGTTTATTGATGTGTATTTTAATATGCATAGTTATTATTCATAGTATAGCTCATAAATTGGTGTTGTATGGGCTCTCCCAAAGGTCAAGTGTATGAGTAAAATAAACTTTGCTTCGGACATTATATTTTCGAACTTTAAAATTGAACAGTTTGTATAGCATGTTCATCTGTTTCAAAATAAACTGAAGCAAACTGGAGATGACAACGATGACGTTATGTATGATAATTAGAGAATCCTACTGAGAATTTATAATTCTCACTTTTATTTCCGTATTATCTCCAGATAGTTTAAGAACTTCCGGAGACGGCTGAAGTTGCTGTCAGATAAGGTCCGTTCAGGTAACAGTAACAACTCCAGGGTGTGGTACTATGACTTAAGCATAGTACTATACTTGGGAGGGTGTTACATCCATGGGTACACAAATATAGGGATGAGAATTATAAATTCTCAATAGAAAACCCTAGATTGCAACATATAGTGTCTTTGTTATCATCCACAACTGTTTTAGTTTATTTTAAAAATCATGTTCTTAGCAGAAGAAATAGTAAAAGCTTATTCATTATGTTTTTAAAACTCTTAATCCAAAGCAGGTACATGTTGCTCATACACTTAAAATCTGGAAATAATAATAGCATTAATAATAGTACAGCAAAATAAATATGGCAAAGGTATACATATACTAAAATATGCAATTGGCTTAATGTATCAATGTACTTTCCTTAAAGTTCATGTCTTCCCTTTGAAACTTAACATGAGCACTTTTACTTGGTAACCCTTAGTATAATGGCCTTTTCACTTCAAAGTAATAGGCTACTTATCAAGATTGGGCTCATTCCTATATGTGATTGTCAAATTCACTCTCTTTGACTTTCACATAGACCTATTCTTAGCTACATTCACTCTCCTTAACTCAATTCCAAGGATTCACTCTCTTTAACTAGAATCGGATTCATTCTCTTTGGTCTAAGCAATATAAAATTGTACTTAACAAAAAATTGAAGCTTATGTTTATATTTCTGCCAAATATTCAATAGTATGATAGCTATATCATGGAACATCCCAAAATTGAAAGCAATCAATAATCCAGCTAGCAATCCAGAGAGACAATTCCAATAACAGAATAGTGACAAGATTCAGATAGAAATGTAAAGCTGCCCCATTTTTAGAAATACTAATAAAATAGGTAGAAGGCATAATGCACCACAAGAACACACAAAATCATCATCTTATATTTAGACTTTCAATTGGTTTTGGTCTCAAGTAAATTGGAGACCCATAGCTTAAGCTATACTCACTTGTGGAACAAGTTAGTTTACAATATCTCTAAATAGTCTAGGAATTAAAAAATCCACCAAAATTCCAATTTTTGTCAATTTAACCTCAAATTTTACAGGGAGTATCTGCTCCTACTTTAATTTCAATTCCTCTTAGTCCTACTTAATTTTAAGGTGTATAACCTAAGATATGCTTGTTTTTCTATAGCTGGTCCTATTATGGGATAAATTTAGGTACATAAATAAGAAAAATCACCAAACATTCTTCTCTTATTATTTTGTCCTAAAACTTCACAGACTTATACTTCTATGAACCTTCTTTCAAGAAAAATAAACCCTATTCAATTTGACTTAGCTGAGCTCGAGTTATAAGCCATAATCTAGGACTGCCCTGTATTAACCTCTACTAACTATCAGGGAACTTCACGAAATTATTGGGAGAATTACGTAGAGAGTAAATATGATAATTTACATGATTATTCCTCTACTTATTATCTTTTTAACAAAATTAGTTTCACTTAATTTAGATCTATATTGATCGAGTTATGCCTATAGGAACCCAGACTGTAACATCCGCGATTTCCGACTTCCGATCCCCTCTATTGTTGATATTTCCGATTTTCGAGTTTCCTTACATTCCGCTTCCGACCTCAATATTAGTTCGACTTTCGACTTCGTTCCCAGGGCTTACAAGGGACTTCTTCCGATTTCCGACCTCATGCATGCAGCTTACGGTCTCCGATTTAATGAATGAAGCTTACGATTTCCGACCTTGTAAGCGTGTATAAATTTTGACCTCCTCAGTATGAATTCCGATTTCCGATTTCATGAGCTGAAATGAAGTGACTGATGCTTCCAACTTACGAGTTCGTCTTCGACTTCAGCACAATTTACGATCTCCGACCTTAGCGATCAAAGAGCAAATTGTTCGATTTCCGACTTCTTTCCTAAGGCTCAGATGAACTGGCTATATTCCGAATTCCGACATTATGATTCACAAATGGTACGAGATCCGATCTTGAGTCCAATATTAGTAGCTCTCACTTCTATATCTTTTCGAGTTCCGGGATAGAAATTTTATAATTCCCGAGTTCCGACCTTAAGTGCTTGGCTTCACACCAGGCTCTGCTTTCAAGTTTCAATTAGACTGGATGTTTTCTGAGTCCGACTTCATATACAGGAGGTTCACGAGGTCCGACTTTATAGAGCGTACGAGTTCCGATTTCGTTTCCAGAATATGCTAGAAACTACTCCCACTTTAGGCGACGTGGAGAGTGATTCTACCACACAAAGGGGGCAACGTGGAGAGTAAGGTTGGCTGAAACTTGGCCTTATGTTTAGAGGCCAATCAAAACCTTCCAAGTTAACTCCCACTCATGCCTATATAACACACCCTCCTCCTTTGATTCAGACCATTATTGACGTTGCATTCCTCTTCTCCTTCAGCTCTCTTTCTCTCTTACTCACACATCCAAAACTCAAGCTAAGTTCCAGCCTTATTCACCCAACCTCCAAGAACTCAGCACAAAACACTTAAATCAAAGGTAGGGGTTTTTAATTTCTTGCATCAAATCTATGCACTTAGCTGGCTGGGCTAAATCATTTTCACCTTAATTAATGTGTGAATTAAGTAATTATGCTTGGATTAATAGAAGATTTTGAGTTAGAAGTAGAATTAGAAGAAGAAAATTAAGAGAAGTAAATGGATGAGGGTGCTATCTTAGTGGAGAGTCCACGGCAGTCCGTATGGCGGAGCGTACGGCACTGCCTATGATCGGTCAAATCCGATGAAACTATTTTTAGATGAAATTAGACATCTAGGGCTTTCCATAGACATATCATATAAGGATTTTGGATCAGAATTGAGGGAGATATGAATTTTTGAATCTCGACCTAGGGTTTTGACTCTGGCTCTGGGCAGATTAGGTTATTTAGGGTAGAACTCGACCTATACTACATGAAAATGAGTGAAACTAACTTTGTTGGAAAGCTTACACATAGGAGAACAATATCCAAAGAAATTCCGAGTTTGTTATCAACTCAGTTGTTCCCAGTGATTTGAAGAAATTACCCTATGTCCAAACCAGGCCAACACCGGGCAGTTCAGAAAGGCTAAGTTTCGGGGCTTGTAACTCGAGCCCTACTAAGGTAAATGAAATGGAACTTTTTGTATATGAAATATTGTCCTGTTAGCTTTAATATGAGTTCAATTTCGTCTGATTTGAGTAAGTTTTCAATTTTTAGTGAATTTCTACTTTTAGTTGCCTGATTCTGGCTAGCCAATGGGCAGGCCGAGATAAAGTTTAGATATCTTGAGTTATAGAAACCGAAATTAGATGGGACCAAAGAGGTTAGAAAATGGACACACAACACTGTAACATACTCAAATTTGAGGTCCAAATGAGTTAAAATGAAATTGTGGTATGAATTACAAAAAAAACCGGGTTGGTTGAATAAGCTAAAGCAGGATTTCAGTTTTAATGAAATTGATATGGATTTGAGTTCTATGTTGAAATATAAATGTGAATTTGTGTTCTTGTGATACATTGATGTATTGATTGGCTGGCACTATTCATGGGGAAGCGGACACATTCCGTTATGCTGCCGAAATTTCGGTATAACCCATGTACAAGTTATGAATCACATGTGGATGCATATACATTCTTAAGAAAGTCATGAAAGTTATGAAAAGAAGTATGTTATTATGCAAGTTCCATACTACTTGGGCCAGCCCCGGATAGAAAGTTAATGGGAATAGATCGGTGGGAAGATCAGGGAAAGTAAACCCGGCATTCCTATATAGGAACGAGCTCGATCCTGATAAGCAGACTATTACCCAGGAGTCTAAAATGGCCAAGAACTCCCAGGGGACCAAGAGAGATGGAAAATGATAGAAACTAATGAAAGAGATTATGAAGAAAAGATCATGAATGAGTCTACATGATTACATGAATGCATGGATACATGGACTAGTTACATTGAGATGTTTACAATTGTCTATTATAATTGCCCACTGCTATTCATTTATTTATATCGTTCATTATTCTATGTATCAGTATTAGTAATCTATTTGTTTCTTATGCCGACTAAAGTAAAATTGAACCTTGCCTCGGACCAGACATGTTTTTTTAAAACTCATGAAAATGGACCTTTTAGTTTGAACACATATTTTAATAATTAAGTAAAACCCGAGGTAACTGAGAATGTATGTGATGTCAGTATTAGTATAACCAAACCCTACTGAGAATTTTCTTGAAATTCTCACCCCTTTTGCATCTCCCGCATCATTCTCAGACTCTGGCGATGGACTCCACAGCCACCCTTTTTATTGAGATTCCTGCATTACAGTTCCACCATGACCTGGAGTTGGACTCTTTGTACATAGCCAGTTCGTGCAACTTTCGTTTGTACTTATTCAGCGACAGGAACTTTGATGTTCCTTTACACCATCCCCTCTTCGACCCTGCTACCCCGTATATTGCCATCCCTCTACATATGGCGCACCAACATCCTGCACCTCCTGCACCCGCAGCTCCCGCTGACCCTGCCCCTGAGTCACCGCCGCAGGCAGTCCCCGACATCCCGCTGAGTTCCGAGAGTGACCCCTCCGAGGCCACCAGCTCATCGCCCTCTTCCTCCTCGGGACCCAGCGCTGATTATACATCGGCCGAGCCTGGCATGGCTAACGGCTACCTGACGAAGTAGCTTAGCGGCAGGGGATGTTGTACAGTATGACCCTCTTTTGGACAGCATGTAGCTTTGGGTCATGGGTTTGACTGTAGAGTTAGTAGTAGATTACGAAATGTCCTTTGAGGACCATAGGGTATATTGGTAGATGAGGGCAGTATGGTCTTTTGATACACCAGCCCATGTATGTATTTCTACTTTAAATCTTTGTACATAAACTGAAACAGTGACTTCTGATACATATACATGTTTACACGCATGCAGTAACATTGTTGTACTATACTTATCTTGGTGATATTTTGTTTGTTTCATTTTTAATATAACAGTACGCCGTTTCGTCAACAGAGACGATTTAAAGAGAAATTAAAGACAAGAAAGGTAAGTAAAGTATCAACACGGTAACACAACCTGACTAGTTTCATGCTATGACTTAAGCATAACATAAAATTAGTAGGGTGTTACACAGACTACCTAGTTTTTAACTCCTACACCAAGCATCAATTTTAAAAATTCATATCTTACTCATCTTAAATCCAATGACCCTAAAATTTTATGAGTACATTCTTCTATGAGCTTTTTTCATTAAAAATTTGTTTCACCTCATTATGAATTTCTAGCTTAAGTTATTTATCTTGGATTGCCTACTGTGTTGTTTTATACAACTTTGAAAAATTCTGCTTTTATGTTCTCAAGGCTTCCAACTTAATACTCGTCTTCAACTAAACTCTATAAGCCTCAAATCACTAGAAACAAGCTTATACATCATCATTTCAAGCTTTAAACATATACACCAAGAGAACCCATAAAACCTTAACTAAGTTGGTCACGGTAACATATTCAAGAACAAACCAAGTCAAAGGGTTCCGTAAACACTTCAAAAAGGTTTTGTTGAAGTCCCAAAGACTTCTAAAGCAAGCAAGTAACAATAGCACCCTCCTTTCTCCTTCAACAGCCGTAGCTTCCTTGGCCTACGAATGACATTTATAGCTTCACTTTGATGCTATATGATGGTAGTGAAGGTTGGAAAAGAAATGGCATTTGAGAAGGTACGAGAAGACAACAAGAGTAGATGAGAAAGAAAGAAAAAATGGAAGAACACAAGGGAGAAAGAGCTCACGATTTTGAAGGATGGAGAGAGAATAAGATGATCGCTTTTGTGGGTTTCTTTTTTTTTTAATTATATTAAGTTGATGATTATTCAAAAAAGTGAAAGTCAAATTTTTTTGTGGTCAAGATTTATTCTTATTTTTTTGACTAAGATAGTTAATTTTTAACCGCAAAAATTGATTTTGTCATATGATAATTAAGTCCCCTTGTATTTTAAATTCTTATCGAATCAATTTCTTCTATCCCAAGAAATTGTTCTTAAAATTTTTACTGTGCGGTTAAAGTTCTATTTCCAACAAAATTTTAACAGTATTACATTATCATTTATTATTCTACATTTTCCTCTCCATTTATAAATTTAGTATTAATTAATCTTTAATAATGTTAATTATACATATGGTTAAATTGAGGGATTATAGTGGGCCTAAGGCCAAGATGGGTTAAAGAAGGCAAAAGCCTAGATCATCTCCTTCTAAGTGCACACTAGGATTTTGCCTTAATAGGGAATAGTAAAAACTTCTAGAAATTGGTAGGGAATCTATCAACTACCTAAGCTCACATAGGCCATCTCTAAACCCTTACAAAATTCAATCAAAGATCACTCAAT
Organism: Pterocarpus santalinus; assembly: GCA_031439595.1. Taxonomy (NCBI): domain Eukaryota; kingdom Viridiplantae; phylum Streptophyta; class Magnoliopsida; order Fabales; family Fabaceae; genus Pterocarpus; species Pterocarpus santalinus. The sequence goes on from CM062531.1 coordinate 42,720,951, forward strand.
GATGCAAAGATGAGGTCAATTACCCTAAGCTAAATATGCACAACTATCATGGACTTATATGCTAAATTAACAATCACATGACTCAAACTCTCTTGGGTTTTCTACTTAGTCCACACACAAAGCTTTTTCTTTCAATTTCTCAAATACTTCATTACTTAGATTGATGTAGATGAGATGTAACCTAAATATGGTGATGATGTAACAAAAGAAAAATAAAAGAAAAGCAAATTAAATAAAAAGAAAAAGGAAAGAAAAACTCATTTTGTACAATTGACAACTATTTACGTACCCTTATAAAGATTGCGAAACTTAGGGAAGCACTTAAGTCGATTGAACTCTACCCTAAACTTAAAACGTGGCAATGTCCTAATGCCACAAATAATCCGGCTAGAATGAAGAACACAAAAATTAATCAATGAAAGCACAACAAAATAGGATAAAAACAATGGAATCATAAAAAATCAAGAATACATAGTACTCCAATAAATATCTAGTTCAATCATCCATAAAATAGAAAATATTCAACAAATTGAGAAATACAAGACATCAAAGGAAAAAAAAATACAAGCACAAAATAAAAGATCTAGCATGGTTTTGGGCCAAGATATGCCCAGTACTAATGCATCCAACGCCTCATGTTAGTAAACTCTATTTGCAGCTCCTACTAGCCTGGATCTCCTTAACCCCCTGGAGATGGGTGTCCAAGCTACCAATCTATGTAAACAAGTTCAGCTCCATCTGCTTTAGCCTGTCATGACCCACTCCCATGGAATTGTGTAATTTGTAGCTATGGGTGGAGGCTAGCTAGCCTTAGGGGCATTTGCTCAACATGCTGTTGTTGCTGCTCATCAAATCCTGGCACCTCTCTATGGGGTGCTTGTTGTGGTTAGGCATGTGGGTTCCTAGGCAATGGGACTCTGTTAGGTCCCAAAAAAAGCTATTTGGTCTCTTCAAATAGGCCTTTATCTACTCCAAGGTTTGCAAGTCAATCCTTTTTCTACCCTATAGTATGGCAAACAATGCAAGATTAGCTTCCTTATACATCTCATAAATTAAAGTAATTAGTTCACTCACACAAATTGTTCCCTTCTTTTGCTTAGATACATAGGCTAAATGGCAAGCCAAGCAGTAATCAATGTTTACTCTCTGCCTATGCTCCATGCTCTATAACATAAACAACTCCATTTGGGAAACCACTTTGGTATTGTTACCTCGCCTAAATAAGAGGGCTTCTATAGTTTGGAAGCCTTAGAGCAACTAGAATCACATTCTATAGAATCCTATAAAAAGCCTTCTGTAGTTTGGAAGCCTTAAAGCAATTGGAGTCATATAAATCCTTGCTACTCACTAGCTCCCTCTGGGTAGACTGCTCATTCTAATCCCCTGTGATATAGTATACCCTATCAGAATCAAATCCAAAAATCAAATTTAATTGAGGTAGGGGCATCCTATAATCAAGTTCGCCAATAAAAAAATCAATATACCTGGTGCTACATGTTTAGCTTAAACTTCCTCAAAAACTCCATAGTCAAATCAAAATAAGTATTAGCTTATATTTCCAAAAAATGTCCCCAACCTATTCTATTAACCAACTCAACTACCTTGTCAACTAAACTTAATGTTTGTAATTTGCCCTTATCTAAGAACTTGGTAGGATTTACCTTTCTTAACTCTAATGGTGGCCTCTCCTCTGTTAATGGTAGGTTAGGTGAGCTAGGTGGACTAGGCTCCTATTGCCTTGTCTATTTGGTGCTCCCTGAGGAAGAAGCTCCTTATGATCATTCACCCTTCGTGGGTGCTCCTCTTGTTTTTGGAGGCATTATGATTTAAATCCTGAAACTAGGTATTAATGGAGGTTTTGACTTGAGTGTCGAGCTTGGTCAAATTGTAAAAATCGAATTACACAAGTTTGCAGTAAAAGGTGCAACTCGGGTCATTTCCCAATGATGACAATGCTATATGATAAGGAATTTAGGGGGTATGTTTATGATTCAAAGACAATATGAAATGAACAAAACCTAAAATAAAATTGAATAGAAATTAAAACAGAATATGAAGCATCCAATCCAAGAACCAAAAGATAACAATTATTGCTTAATCATTAGATTCTAGACATATATCAACATTTCAATTTGATGGCTAATCATAAATTTTGAATGAAACTTCAATCCGAATTCAGCATTCACACAATGACCTTCATGCATATTTGATTAACACATATTCAACTACTGTTTAGAAACCTCTAAAATCTAAGTGGATTGTGTTAATTTTAATCACCAATGCATTAACCTTAGAACTCAGACCTAAATTCTAATTCATCTTCTTTCAACAATTGAATCAAACAGTTAACCAATTAGTATGAAACAATTGAATTCTTGATCAAAATTTTAGAACAAAAACCTTCAATTCCAAAATCGAATCAATGCAAGGAGAAAGGATAGAGGAAACCGAATGAAACTATTGTACTCTTGTTAGCCAATTCTCACAAATGATTATGCTCCTTGAATTCTCGGATTAGATTGATATGTCGTCAAACTACCAAATTAAAAACCTTTGCTTGGTTTAGGAAAAATTAGTTTACTAATGAGCAAAGGGTCGATCTACGAGGAATTGAATTAATTTAATTATTTAGCTTATTTTAGATTCTGATTCTAATAAACTCTAAAAAGACAAAGTAACACAAAATAGGGGCGTTTTGTTGTCTCTATAATTCAAACAAAAATTATATGAAAAAATTACATGAAAATAAAAAAATAAATAAGAGCAAATGATGCTATCTTGTTGAAATCAATTAAAACTGGTAATGGGATCCCTTTTCCCCACCAAATTATATTATGCAATTAGTTCTCAATTTCAGCCTCCAATTCTCCTTTTATAGTTGCCAATCTTAGGCAATGAAACATTCTATTACCTACCTTCTTTTAAATAGATTAAGGAACATCCATTAACCTATTCTAATCACTAATTGACATAGGGAACATCCACTAAGTTCAATTAACAATTGTAACTAGAAGGACAGATTGATCTAAGTTTGGTCTCTAACATAGGACTAAGTGACTTAGGTTATATTCTCCCTTGCATACAATCAAAACTTCACCATTAAGTTTGCACACAAGTTACTACATATGGATAAAGGATAATGAACATCATAATCCTAAATCTAGCAATCAGCCATAACATGAAATATAAGGGTGGCCAATCCAAACATGTCACATTACTACCATAATCATGAAGTGAGTAGGAGAATATAATCAACTCTCAAGAAAATAGAGGTCTGAAAATTAATTTAATTACATGATAATTTAGGGTTCAAAGTTCAACCATAACCATAAAAATAACTTAGTCTAATATTCTAAAGAAAAGCATATCACAAATTGAAGAATACATGACATGAGTAAAGAAAAAAAGAAAACATGTGTAGACTAAAGGGTGAAAGCAAAGTTGCCCAAACTCTAATCTTCAGCACCTATCTCTTTTTCTTGTCCTCAATTAAATCCCTAAAGAGCAGCAAAAAGTGATGTCCACAGCTACAAGCTTGATGAAAATGTCACTTCTCCAACTCCAATATTATAACTATGGTTTCTAAGCATGAATGGCTGAAACCTCTTTCTTTCTCCATGAAATATTTTTTTTTAGAAAGAGAAAAATTGCTCATTTGTTACTCCTCTCCCCCATGTGGCTGCTGGCCCCTTGCTAAAATGTAACCTCAATCATCCAAATTATAATTGCTCCAAGTGTAACTCTACATTAAACTAGCTTCATAGGTTACATTCTCACAAAGAATTGGTGATTATCAGAAATAATTCTGATAATTAAGTTTAACAACCTATAATCAGACAATGATAACCGACAAATGAATTGAACTCAATTGGCCCACCATTCATTAATTAAAATTGACTGTTTTGATTTTTTTTCTGGCAGCTCTACTTCACACATAAATTTTGTTGACCAAATGGACTTGGATGAGAGTAATTCGACCACCATTGGAAAGTTAACATCTTGAGCTTCATTTTTGGCTCTGGAATCATCCCATTTGGGCTTATATCAAGGGAGAACTGAATTGAGCAAAACTGCATTGAATGCAGTGATGGGTCAGCGTCAGGCCCAACTTTGGTAGCTTCAATCTTTCTATTCTGTTGGACTTTTTGATTGATCTTGGTGTCAAATTAAAGCTCTGGATGTCTACTTTCATCTCCAAGTAGAATCATGCCATTTTGAATTTGGAGGAAAAAGTTATGCCCTTGGAAAAACATACTGCTCATGTTGTCCAACACTTAATTCTTAGCATTTTCTTGAATTAGCTCCAAATTGAATCATTTTACTCTTGTTTAGCTCAAAAATCATCCTTAAGCTTTATCTTCCTACAAAACACAAATAGTAAAATAAAAATATTATATTTGCATGATTAAAGCTACGAACAAGCATAGAAAAGAATATAAAATAAGTGAATAAATGCACTTATCATAGATAGAAACCTACTCCTCCATAGATGGAGGAACACGAGAAACTCAGAGTTGAGAAGGGGGTGTGAAAAAGAAGAGAGGAAGAAAAAATCGAAAATTTGTTATTCCAAAATCTCCTTTTTTTTTTTTTTTTACAATATTCTTACCTCACTTTTAACTAGGATAATTACATAATCAAAATGCCTCAACTAATTTCATAATAGTTATTACATTAATCCCCTATCTCTAAGATGAATCTGGACACCTTATTTGCTAAATTCCGAATTATAGAGGGAAAGTCACACTAAAAACATGTAATCGAGTTGCTTAATTCCATCAGTAATGTTCTTCTGCTGTTTTGACTATGAAAACGGTTCCATTTGGATTTGTGTTTTGAAGGAGAATTGTAACCTTGGATGCTAGCTTCAAAACGCCACTAGAAGATGCTCAATTGGTCTTTTGTGGACCACGATACGGCCTTCACAATGCATGCTGCTCAGGAACTATGGCTGCAGTCAGGACTCTACTTCTAGGCCTAACTTCAGCTCCAAGATTTCTGAGTTCGCCTCTAACCTCTTTGTAAGAGTTGTAGGGCCATCTCTCAGCTTTGCTACAAACTAAAGATTATGTCAAATGAGCTCTATAACTCAAGATATGGCCCAAAAACTAAAGTAGGGTCAGAATTAGCATAATGCTGGAAAAATTAAATCAAGTCCAAACAAAATCTAAACAATACAAAATGGTCCAATCAAAACAATTAGGCATAAAAGAGGATTAATGAGCTAGGAATGAGGGAAAATAAGTATATAAAAATCCAATTGATTAGGTTTCTAGAAAGAAAAGACTTCTTAGAGAGAGAGTTAATAAAAATGAGAAAGAAAGCTAGTTATGGAGGCTTATGAGGTGTTTTTGAGAATGGGTACGGGAATGGGTGGGAATGGAGAAAACATATTGGGTTGGAAAAGAAGGTGGAGTTAGGGATTTGGGGGTGATATGGGGTCATGAGTTTTGAATTGGGGAAGAAGATAAGGGTTTTAAGGGTTAAATGAAGATTGCAAGTAAAGTGAAATAGATAGAATGATCACACAGCAAGATTTATCCTAGTTTGGCCAAATAAATGCCTATGTCCAATTCCCAACTCTTCGTTGAGATTTTTATACCATGATGTTCCTTTTCCAAGCTTTTACAGTTGAGTAATCTTTCTTTAGCCTCTCTAAGCTTTACAACCAAGTAGTATTTATCCTAGCCTCTCTAAGCTCACTTTGACCATTATCGAGTCTAGTTACAAGAGATTTGATAAAAAAAAAGGTTTTTGTGTTTACACCCACACTAAAAGCTCTTTACAGAGTATTGATCAAATATGTACAACATGTGACTTCTCTAACTTCTCAATTTGAGAATGTTATCTATTACACATCAGTAGAGAAGATTTTAAAATAGAAGTTACAATGAGTAACTTTCTGGAGGATTTGAAAGTCAAGAAGGTTACAGAATGAAACTGTTGCAGCTTAGAAAATATTTGAACATCGTCTCTATCTTCTTCTTCGCATTCCAACTTATATAGACTGCTAGATGTTACTGTTGTAGCTTGTAGATCTTGAGCCCTGTGCTACTTTGATCCACTAGTTTGCGACTGGAAAGAGAAGGTATAGCTTTCTTCTTTCAACAAGTTAAGATGACACCGAAGAGGAAAAGTAGCTGTTGAAGTTTTCACCAACTTTTTAGACTAGTTAGGGCTTCTTTTGCAACTTGTCAATTCATTTTTGACATTTTGAATTTCTCAATGAAGCATATGGAAGAAGCTTTCAAGGTGAGATACTTTGTGGGAAGTCACCTTTCTGGATCAAGTCATCCTTTTGAATGAAGTGTTATCCTTCTCGTGGCATGTTTTTCCTTTATGGTGCTATATCATTATCCTTCTAAACTTTCTATCTCATTCTTGAGTGAGTAAACATATAGGACACACAGCAGTTGTTCCAATACAATCATATTCAAGGGAAGTACCATGCATTTAGATGCTTTGTTTGGTACAATAATCATTTAACTTCAAAGTAGATGATTTTACTCACAGAAGAATGCATTTAGCTAAAACAAATTGTTTACTATCCAAGAAGCTTGAAACGTCTAAGGCTCTGAGATTATTTCAGTTGGATATTGGAGCTTGCAGGCATAACATGACCCCATGTTAGTGACATAGGGGTGTGGTACACCAATTTTCCCTCTCTTTTAAAAAAAAATTGGGTAGCACAACCTCATGTTTGTCAACATTAGGGGGGGCGTATGATATGGGTTGTACATGATGCTAGGTTTGGGCTCTGTCATTCAACATGGGCCTGTGTCAGTGACACCCGGGGGCATGTGATACGCTATTTGGGTTGGAAGATTTGTGGAATTCCAACACGGCCTTGTGTTAATGACATAGGGGGCTGTGTGGTGCACTGTTTAATCATACTCAAAAATTTTATTCCAAAATTTTCTTAAGTCCACACAAACATGATATAAACAATTCCACATATACCAATGCAATTTTGAAACATAGTTTAGAAGTATATCAACTACAAACTTATTATAAAACACTAGCCTAACATCCAGAAACTAAACAAACAAATCAATCAAAATAAGAAAAGATAATAGTTACTCCACTACTCCATTGCTTTATTCTAATTCCATTGCTTTTCAATTACAACACTCCATTCCTGAAAGGTATAAAATCATATTAAGTCCATCGCCAAATTGATATGGGTTCTCAAACACATGCAATAAAAGAAAATAAAAAACAACTAAAAAAGTAAAACGAAAGAAAAAACAAGATAAAAAACTTGGGTTACCTCCTGATAAGCACTTTGTTTATAGTCCTTAGCTAGAATTTCATCAGCTTCAGATGTATCCTAAGGATGATGGCATCTTCAATGCTTGCATCACTCATTTTTTGCCATACTTAGTGAGTTCTTTTTAAAGTTGATCCATATTCTCTTTGACCTTCACTATCTCCTTGTAATTTTTCTCTAGGTTCCTCTTCTAAAGTGGTTTGTATACTCCTATCTTCTTTTCTTGATAATGCTCCTTAGGTCTCTTCTTTGGAGAATCTTTAAGATTTAATGTCTTCTTCTTGACAGGGTTTTTCATACCCACACCATGGCTTAACTCTTTTTCTCCTGGGGGACTCTCTTGTACACATGCTTTAAAAATTTCTTTGTATTTGTCCACTCATAGGATGATTTCTCTTTATTCTACATTAATTAATACACAACCACTAGCTAAAAATGGTCTACTTAGAGGAATGTCTTTCTCAACATCCATGTCAAGTACTATGAAGTTGGCAGGAAGAACAAGCTTGCTAACCTTCACTAACATTCTTTCCAAAATACCATGTGAATGTCTAGTGGATTAGTTCACTAGATAGGTGATTATGTTAGTTAGATTAATCCTTTCTATGTTCAGCTTCCTATATATAGTTAGTGGCATAAGATTCACCCTTGCCCCAAGATCACATAAGGCTTTTTTATCTTTATGAATTAGCAACCCTTTCAAGAACTCAACATATACGTCCTCAGCAAATGGAAGATTAATTTCAAGCTCTTCAAACTCCTCAATGAGCTTGTTACATTGAAGCTCTTACTTTAGAACCTTTTCATTGCACACCTTTTCTTCAGTCTCTTCAAGATCATCATAGCCAATATAGACTACATTACATTGCCCTTTTGGGTTTATCATAGTGTCATATGGCAAAGATATTCGTAGTTTCTCTGCTAAGAGCCTAGACATTTGACCCATTTACATCTCCAAACTCTTAAGAACTACCCTTTGGCTCTGAAAATTCTCCTCAATTCGCTTCATGAATTGTGAAAGGTTAGACTCCAGCGTAGATAACCTCTTTTTAGTTCGATTGCTTTGTTGATTTTTCTTCTGTTGGTTTTAATTACTCTAAGAGAAATTTGGGTGATTTCTCTAACCTAGATAATAACTATTTGAATAAGGGTGGTCTTGAGTTTAGGAGTGCTCTCCAAAAATTTCACTTTCTCTGAAGGTGCAGATTGCTCCTCACAATAGACATTGGGGTGATTATCCCCATAGAAATCACATGATGTAGGTCTGTGTACTAATGCAACTGAATTCACCTGCATCTTCTCCAACTGCTTGGACAAATTGGCCACTTGCTATTGTAGAGTTGCATTGTTAGCTAGAATGAAATTGAGAATGGCCAGTTCACAGACCCCTCTCTTTACATATAGGAGATAGGAGTTCATAAAACCACTAGTAAATATGTCAATCATGTTCGTGGTCATTATATTCATACCATTATAAAATGTATGCACTTGCTCCCAGTCTTCTAGTATATGTTTAGGGCATCTCTTCAATAAATCTTCGAAATTTTCCAAACTTTGTATAGAGTCTCCCCTTCATGATGTGAGAAACAAGTAATCTAATTCCTTAGCATGATATATCAAGATGGTGGAAAGAACTTCATAAAAGATTTCTAGGACAAATCTTTCTAGATGGAGATACTACCAGCTACTAAGATTGAAACCAAAATTTGGCTTTGATCTTCAATCAGAATATAATAACCTTAGATACATGGCGTCATTGCTCACTCCATTGAGCTGCACAAATCACAGATTTGTAGGAAGTTTAGAACATGCATGTTTGGATCTTTCGATAGAAAACCATCAAACTGCTCATGTTGTACCAATTGAAGTAAAGATGGCTGAAGCTTAAAGTTATTAGCTTGAAAGGAGGCCAAACTATGCTAGAAGTGCACTCATCCATGAATGGATTTATGCACTCTCGCATAGTCTTCTTATAAAAATATCCTTATTGTTAGCCATAGTATTCTATTATTGTGCTAGCCAAATCAGCTTCCTTTGTTTCCTGAAAGTCCTCTTAATCTTAGGACCAAAAGTGAGAGAATCCAAAAAAATGGTCTTGCACATACACCTGAAATTCAAGAGAAAAGTAGAAAATTAGTAAAAAAAACAAAGGAAAAATTAAAAACAGGAAATCTAAATGCCTAAACTAGTTCCTAAATTGGCTGATCGTAATATTGACTGAAAATCAATGCTCGGCAATGGTGCCCAAAACTTGATAGGGTTTTTTTAGTGTGGTTAGGATATTTCTTTCTTTTTTCCCCACTATACTAGCAAGTGCACTGGGCCAATCAAGCAGTAAAATAGTGAGTAGACTATCATTTCTATGAGGATTGATTAAACCAACTACTGCAATCACAAATTAGAAGCTATTTAGGCTAACTGAAAGATTATTGGATCATAACAATTGATTAGAAACAAGAACTCAATTAAAAAAGATATATGAAAGCAATAAGAATGTAGAAAATCAATGGAGATGAGCATTAGGGTTCTGATTTCACCTAGATCCTGATGGTATTAACTTCTTGAAATTTAATTAAATCTATATATCTAATTGAAGGGAAGAGACCATTTATTAACTAGTATCAGATAGCTCTCGCATACCTATTCACTCAATTCCTTAAAGTATTTCGACTTTTAAGGTAGTGGCATGAATGATCTGTGATTTCCCTTAACTATTATCCTACACTACTCATAGACAAATAGGTGTATAATGGTTTTCATATTATGTTCCAAGTGTGTACCTAGGTTCCTCTGAGCCTACATAACCCTAGAATCAATCTATAGGGGTACTAAGTCCATAAATAGCATTAAGTACATTATTATTCGAAGGTTACATCTTCACCCTATCATAAGAGAATTAGCCACTTAGAAATATATTACACATAATTAATAAAGAAATGAATATCATGAGCAGGAAAAGAATAGAGATAAGAAGAATGTGAATTAAGGAGATGAATTTTCTCTTCTTCCATACTCCAAGAATGCCCTAACTTCAATCTCTTTTGTGCCATTCCAAAACAAAGATTTGTTACTAAGTGTAAGCTTTAAAGTGTGTAACTTCTAGGGGGCAAGAAGTCTCCTAAGGCTAGTATATCTAGGTTTAGCTTCAAATTCTATATTTATATACGAGGATTAAGGCCAAGATAGTAATATTCTTTAGTTGCAAGGTGTGGGCCATAGCTAAGAGTATGTGAAAGAGGTGCAAGTAACTCTTGGTTGTGTCTCAATTCGATTAAGAATGCCTACTTCTTGTTCTAATGCAGGATCAAATCTGTACCGTCAAATTGTAGGCTCCATAGTGCTATCTATGATTGGAGTTAGCCTTTAAAGGTACAAATAACAATTGTATATTTTTTTATTACCTTTCCAAAGCCACATGAATCAACTCAATCAGACTTTTGTAACTTGAGATATTGATGAAATATTGAGCAAATCTGGACAGATTTGCTTCTTAATTTTGCAACTCGATTTTCACTTAGAATCTTTAAGAATTGGAATTTGTGGTCAATAGCAAAGTTGGAGATCTCCTTTTAAGCTTTTTAGAACATCTTGCATCATCTTAATCTAACCTCTGTAGAGAGATATACGAATTTTTTTTATCAGCATTTTCATGCAATAACTCCAATTTGATTCCAAGATATTCCAATTATTGACCATAAATTCCTCCTTTAGAATAATTGAGCTAAATCAACCATAAAACCTATAACAGCAATAAATAATCACAAAATCAATATTAGTAGCTGCAGAAGAATCTGAAGCTGAAGAAACTTCCAAAGAAGGTGAGACCAAGATGAAGTTCCTTGTCTTGTTAGAAAAATGATCAAACTCTTCACCAAAAAGACCAAAGGAAAGAATAAATTTGTTTAGAAGAAAGAAAAGAGAGTTGAGAAAGGAGATTCTAGCAAGAATGAACTAGTATGCTGTAAATATAAACAACTTGGTCACATTTGATTAACTAGTATGCTATGCTATAAATTTGTTCTAAACGACTCCCATGTTATTTCTACTGAATATGCTATTATGAACTCATTCTTAGCCTAAGCGACATTGTTGATTAATTGGCCTAATAGGCAAGCATAATCTTCTGGAGTGCCTCCTTGTGGACCATTGGCTACTTGGCCAGACAAGGGAGACAAATCTTCTAGAGTACCCTTCATGGCACCATCAATTGCTCAAATAGATAGGCAAGCAAAGTTTTTTAGAGTGCCCCATACGACCTATACATCGACCGAAAGACCGAGCCATCATGCCAATTATTTGACTGGCCAAGAATCCTAACCCAGCCTTTGATAAGGAAGCTTATAAGTCAGCCATGTGATAGAATAAGAATCCTTCTAGTCTTGTGACCCTAAGCCCCTAGCACATGGGTCAAGAGGGCTTGTAGACTGGTCATGTGACAAGGCAAGCTCCTCTCGACTTGCGACCCTTTTCCTTTCCAAGCTTCAGTCAGGAAGGCTTGTGGTCCAGTCACGCTACTAGCTAAGGCCCTCTCGGCTCGTAACCCTTCCCCTTGGGATGGCTTATGGAGCAGCCAAGTGGCTAAGCAAAATGCCTTTCCAAGGTCCCAAGCCAAAATGCCCCTCTTAGGACCCTAGCTAAATGCCCTTCTGGGGGATCCTCGCCCTACCTGGCCACTGGAATAGAAGGCCTCACTTTCCTCTTATATGCATTGTTCCATAAATAGGGATCCCAAAATCTATGACCTATATTCCTCAAATCACCCAATTAGAGAGATTTAATAGGTACCTTCATTAATGACCAAATTCTCATCTCATCCTATAAGAACTAAGACTAAGCAGATGAAAGGCAGTTTAAACATTAGACAATAAGCCCCCTACTCTCTGCCTTGTCTCTAGACAACAGTGTCACGCCCTAATAAACCCATACTACGCTTAAGTTGTATTACGGCGTTTTATTAGTTGTTACTTATGCTCGTGGAAAACTAAACTTCATTTATAAATCAAGTTACGCAAAAAATACGGTAAAATTTTTTTTTGAAATACATCGTCGTTTTGAAACGTTTTGGAAAGTAAAGCCTTGAGTGAGAAAACAGATAGAGAAAGAACATGTCGCATAAAATATATACCCTAATATCATAAAATAAGATAAAGGTAAATAAATAGTAATTCACAAATACATTACATTATATAGCTAATCATTACATCCATATGGGTTCATAAGATATATATAGGAGGCTCATGGTCGTGCCATGACCCAAATACTAAATACAAACTTAAATTGACATCGTTCGTCACAAAAAGGAATATATGAAGATGCAGAGCTACGACAACTACAAGTTGAAACCAGCATTGTCTGGCATCCCACATCATACCTTCATTCACAGTATGGGGGATCCATGCTCCACTCCACCGAATGCGCCATCAGATTCTGGTGACGATATGAAAAAATAACTAGAATGAGAAATAAGAGTTCTCAGCAGGACTCGAACCCGATACTAAAGTGTGATCGTCATCATCCCAGCCACTTCGGTTTTATGAATGAAAACAATCAGCATGCATAAAGTCCAATTATTAGATTTTAGAAAACATAGCCATCCGAAGCGGATTCAATTTTAACATGTCCTCTGATCATTTATGTCATAACAAGCATAGGAACAACTATAATTACATAAAACATGTATGGCTGTGCTATAAGTTTCTCTTAACTTCTTCCTTTCAAGGGTTTGGACCAAAGTCCCTTTTCTTTTCTTAACTTGACTTTATCTTAAGTCTTTTTCTTTTCACCTACTAAACATAAGTGGTAATGAGATCATACCGTGGTCGTCGTCACCATAAATTTTCGATACTTACACTAGCTGGGTCATGCCATGCCTCATGTGAGTCGTGGGTGAGGGAGCTTACTTTGGGTCACCTTCCCTTTTGAAGGATCACACCCTTAGTTCATTTTCTTCTTATTAAGGCTTATGATACAAAATTATTCTAATTCTTTTCCATATCTAGGTGTTACGTATCGCCGTCCCCAAATGTGATTCCTTTATCGCATATCATTAAGCATCATATCATCAATATATCACATTCATATCATCATCATTCATTATCATATCGTCATCATATCACTATCATAATCATCATCATCATATCATTGTCATCATATTGACACAGAGAGGCATACATATCACACAAAGTCTTATGAGCTTAGCTTAGTAAATTTGGTGCAAACTTTTAATTGAGGTTGCCTTTTGTGTAAATTCTTTTATTAAGCATAGCGCCAATTTTGTCTATTATCCTTTTTGAAATTTTTAAGTTGAATTATGAAGGTTTTCCAATATCTTAATGTAAAGGTCTTAATATTTTTAAGCATATTTCTCATTTACCCTTAAAACTTAACCATAACCAGTTTTACTTTTATAGTGGGGCAGTAACTTCAAAAATTCGCCATAATAACCAGTTTTACTTTTATAGTGGGGCAGTAACTTCAAAAATTCGCCATAATTTCATCTTTTATAATCTTGACTTAAATTTTGGTATGATTATAGTTATCTGAGTCAATTTTTAAAAAAAAACAAACCCCACTCAAAAATTCATTTTGTAACTTGAAATATGCACGTTTTACTGGGAGTTCTTCACAAGGAATTTGACAAAACTATTTTATAGGGATGTTGGTCCATGTCTCAGCTTTCTAAAAAACTTGGTCCTACTAAAAAATGTTCTATATAGCTCAAGTTATGCATGTTTTAGTACAGACTACCCGAACAAAAACACATATGGGAACAACTCACTTTGAAAATTCATATCTCTCTCATTTTAAGGCCAAAGTTAACGTATTTTATATGTATAAAAAGCTCTATGAGTCTATTTTCATTTAAAATTAGATTCGTTGCATCTGGAGTTATATGGAAAGAGTTATTAGTCATGCCATACAGACTGCTAAAATTTTCCAGCTTCCATGTTTTTGGTTTCAATGAGTTTTCTTGTAAAATCATTAAGTCTTTTCTTCAAGTGACTACTTTACATTTCCAAGCTACTTTTATACTTTGAGATCTTGGTTCAACATAAAACAAAATGCATAACCAAAGTGATTTTCCAAAAGAAGAGCAAAATCACAAACAACTTCTTATAATGAAAGTATGGCCATGAGACCTCTAGAGCAAGTTCTAAAACCACCTAGCTATGGAGAGCTTAGGAGTTCTAGAGCTTGAAAAACATAGAAGAAAGAGGGTTGGAGTCACTACCAAATAAGTTTCTTGAGGAGTAGAAAGAGTTGATAGGTTGAAGATGACCTTCCTCCTTTTTAGTTTGACAATGGGGCTAAGTGTGTGTTCAAGTATATCCTTCAAAGACCAAAAGAGGTAGTCCTTAAAGAGCTTGTGAGAATGTTGGTGGAAATGAGATGAGTTAGAGTAGGAAAGCAAGAAGAACAAGAAGAAGATTAGGAAGAATAAAGAGGGGTTTAGAGAGAGGTGAGAGCTTAGACTTGTAGTGAGAGGATGAAAATCAAAAATGAGAGGGCTAGTTGGCACAAAAATGGGTGAGGGAGGCTGATGTGTTTTGCTTCTCCAACAAGCAAGAGGAAGTAGGTGAATTTACTTCCTTTTCAAGCAAGAAAGCTAGGAACCTTAACATAAAAGGGTGGGTTGTGTTTTCCTTGAGTTTTGACACTTTGGTAAAGACCATTTAGTGTTTTTCAAGTGGTTAAAGGCATGACCACTCTTGGGATTGGCTTGGATGAATATGATCACTCCAAGTGGCACAATCTTGATGGAGGAAAGTATTTCTCTTGTCTTGACTAAAGAGATACTACTATCCTAGACCCTTGATCTAAGAGTGCATGAGAAGGCAAATGGATGGTTGGATTTTGCTCTTGTCCTTGGCCGAAATTTGGTGCATCAATTAGGAGAAATTTTTAAATTTTTAAAGCTATTAGAATTACCTAAGTTGCTAATCAATTTGACTAGTTAAATTGCTCTTTAACCGATTTCGGTTAATCACACTTTTAAGACATTTTTCCTCTAAAAGAATTGATCTTATAAATTATGTAATTAGAGTGTAAGAATTAATCTATCTCAATTGATTAAGGTAAAACAATTGTCTTATACTTAATAAGATTAGATTAGCTTAATTATATTTCTAAGTTACGAATTAATGAGGTTCGAATAATTAGGTTTTAATTAAAATGTTTAGTACGTCATAATTCAATTATTGACTTGACTCAATTTACTAAGCTCTTGCTCATCAAGATTAGCCGATTAGTTCTCAGTTAATCGTTAATCTCTCTAATTAGCCAGGATCACTGAGCTAACTAGCTTAGACAAAATTGGGGATGTTACAAATAGCATGTTGTAATTGGATAGATCCTTGGAAATCACATGATGAACTTTGAGTCCAAAAATGTTACTATGCTTGAGTATATGTTGGCCTAGTTGTTTGATTTGTGATGGATGGAACAAGAAAATATTTTACAAAAGCATAAGCCTTTTCACTACACCCTTTATAAATATGTGTCTCAAATGAGATAATACATTTTTAAGTGTATGATTATTGCATCATGATGTCTCATCAAATTTTTAAGGAAATAGTGGAGAAGATCCTCTTCTTGATGTAATACCCTAACAGTTCTATACTATGATTAAGTCATATTATGGAATTAATAGTTGTTACTTTTACTCGCGGAACTGACTTTACCATTTGAAATTACCTTATACAAAAAATAGGGGTAAAATTTTTTTTGAACAATGGAAACAAAGTAAAGCTTTTAGAAAACAAGAGCCATGAGAGCACCATGAATGTATAATACTGAATGTTGTTATCTCATACATGCAATGCAATGAAATAAATAAAAACAACATAAGAAACATTCGCCTAAGATAACATAGCATCATTCCACAGCCATCATAGTTAGATATAAGTAATACTAGCACAACAAGTCATACATAATAGGTAATAGGTAATAGGTCCGATATCTACTATCGGCCCTACAAAAGAAACCTAACCAAATACATCACAAAAGAAATACATTAGAAATCTCATCCATCCATACATGCCAAAAGAAAATGATAACCTTATAACTACTAACCAAAAAAGGCTATCCTCATGCTCGACTCCGTATGCACTATCCAAGTCAACCATCGAACAGGAGGTAACCATTCCCGAAACCACCGGTAGCATTATCGCCTCGTCCTCTTCCTCGAGCATGCCCACGTCCACGAGGCATAACATGGGCATGAATAGACCCACGACCATGAATTGGGGGTAGTGCATGATGAGGAGCTGCAAAGAAGAAGACGAATCAAAAGTCAGGCGAATCACTGAAAGGTAAGAGGGCTCAAATGGGTCAAACTCCACAAAGTAGCTCGGGTAAGATGGCTCCAAAGGATTAGATTCCAAAGAAACAGTCAGTGTCAAATGGGTATCTCAGTCAGACTCTTCATCGATGGGGCACTTTAGTGGCTAAAAGTAAGGACGGATATTGATACATGCTCCGAAGGACAAATTGGACATTCTAGCACTAAAGGACAAGATGGAAATTTCAACATGCCTGTGGGACCTATCATAAGGGCAAGAGCAAAGATGCTGAAAGAAAGCTTTGGAAATGTAGCCAAGTCATTTGTGGGAGAGATGCATCTAGAATGGGCTAAGGAAGAGAAGACAAAGCTAAATGGGCCACCTAGTGAAAGCAAGCAGCCCAAAACTATAAATGTGGCACAGTGGGATTAAAATGTATTATGTCCATAATTGGGCCAAGTTTTATTTAATTAACTTTGTTAGTTTTTATTTAGAAGACATTTAGTTATTTTGAGGTGTTTTATTCAGTCTAATTGTTTGTTTAGTAAGTTGGGCCTTTTCCTAGTGGGCTTAGGTTTAATTTAACCTAATGTAAGAGGTATAAAAACCTCACAAACAAGTGCAGCGGAGTTTTCTGATTAATGAAATTTCATTTTCTGGTTTCTTCTAAGAAACTCTCAAGTGTGTACAAGTGAGGAGTGATCATCTTTACTTGTTGCATCAAGAAACTGAATAGGCTATTACAAAGGTAAATTCTCTTGTGATATTTATTCAATTTCATCTTTCTTTATCCTAATTATCGACATTTCTAAGAACGGGTTTCTTAGGGGTTTAGTAGGGAGGGTGTTTATCCTATTGCTTGTCTCCTATCAAAGTGTGTGTTTGGGGTTTTGGGATCGTTATATCCTTTGGGTTCCGCATTATTTGGTATCAAGAGCAGGCTGTAGATAAATTCCTATTTATCTGTATTTTTGTTGGCTATATTTTGTCATTTATTTGTTTTCTATTCTGGGTTTTCTTTGCTGTTCCCTTTTTTTTGTTCTGTTGTTTCTATTGTTTTTGTTTGTCTATTTTGTGTTTCAGATAAAAAAAAAGTGAAGAAAAAAAAGAAAAATGTGAAAAAAAAGAGTGTCTGCAGAATTCCTTAGAAAAAAACGTGAAAAAAAATGAAAAAAAATGCGAAAAAAATGGAGAATTTCAGGATTTTGTTTCTGTAATTTTGGGTGTTCTTGTGATTTTTGGGTTGAGTCCTTACATTAATTTCGTGTTTCGTCATTTTAATCCAAAATTGAAACCAGTTTTGGTGTGTTTCTTGTTTTGTTTTTCTGCTGTCACCACTTTCTTTGGTTCCAATCTTGTGTTTTCTTGACACATTCTTGATCTCAATTTGCACCAGTTTCTCCTTCATTTGTTAATGTCTATTTTTTTCTTGCTGGTTTTTGCATTTCCTTTGGTCCTAAACTAGAGTTTTCTTTCGCTGGTTTATCATTCATTTTCTGTCCCAAATATTACTTGTGAATTTGAGTTTGTTTTGGTTTTGTTTAATTTCTGAAGTGCAACAACCAAAAGTGGTCAAAAGAGGTAAAAGGCAAGAATGTTAAGTTCAAAAGAGGGTAAAAGCCTAAATTGAGTGCAAACACGAATGCACCCAAATTTCTGAGTGAAAACACGTGAGAGAGTGAACTGTGAGATTGTTTTATTAACACTTTGCAGGTTGTTCCAATGGCTGAAGAAGAACCTTTCATGACAATAGACATGAAGGTGATGTACCAAGCCCTTGTTTCTCAATTTCAAAAATTGAATAGTAGACTTGATGATATGGATGAATGGAGAAGGGAAGTGACACAAGCTATCTCCGAGAGTAGCAGACGGGGTGATCCAAGGCATAGATGAAATCACAATGATTTCAATCATGAGCCATATGAGGAGGAATCTGATGGAGCTAAATCAGTTAGAAATAGGAGAGCTAGGAACCGAGGAAGCAAGATAGCAACATTAATGCTATCAGAATGCAAATTCCTCCATTCAAGGGAAGAAACAATGCTAAAGCCTACTTAGAATAAGAAAGGAAAGTTGAGATGATCTTTGCATGCCATGATTATACTGAAGAGAAGAAAATGAGATTGGCTGCAATGGAGTTTTCAGATTATGCACTAGTTTGGTGGGATGAGCTAATGAAGTCTAGAAGGAGGAATGATGAGCGGCCTATTGAGACTTGGGAAGAGATGAAGCAAGTGATGAAGAAGAGATTTGTACCTTCTTATTATTACATGGAGGTGCACTAGAAATTACATAGGCTCATACAAGGTTCTAAATTAGTAGAGGATTATCACAAAGAGATGGAGATGCTCATGATCAAGGCCAATATAGAGGAGGACATGGAAGTGACTATGGCAAGATTTATGGGTGGTCTAAACAAAGAAATTGCAGATGTCATGGAATTATAGCATTATGTGGAGATGGATGATTTGGTTAGCATGGTAATGAAGGTGAAGAAGCAACAAAATCAAAGGAGGACAGCCAAAACATTTTCCAATTCCAACTCAAAGTGGAGTTCTAAATGGCCAAAATATGAGGACACCAAGAAGAATAAAGGTTCAAATTCCAAGGAAAGGAGGCTGGATACAACAAAGAAGAAAGGTATTTCTAACTCATCTTCTTCTATTGCTAATTCCAAACATAGAGATACCAAATGCTTCAAATGTCAAGGTTTGGGTCATTATGCATCTAATTGCCCAAACAAGAGGATGATGGTAATTAGGGGTGGAGAAGTTGTATCTAAATCTGATGATGGTAATGAGTCTGATGTGAGTGATAGTATGCCACTTTTGGAGGATTGTTCTAATGCTGATGAACATGTGGAGTATGCTGTGCATGGTGAGTCTCTTGTTGCTAGGCGTGCATTGAATTTGCTGGTTAAGGAAGATAGCTTGGAGCAAAGGGAAAATATATTCCACACCAGGTGCTTAGTTGGTGGAAAGGTATGTAGCTTGATCATTGATGGTAGAAGTTGTACTAGTGTTGCAAGTACTACTTTAGTTGAGCAGCTAGGGTTGAAGTGTGATAAGCATCCTAATCCATATAGGTTGCAGTGGTTGAATGATAGCAAAGAAGTGAAAGTTACTAGACAGGTTGTGGTTGTATTTTCCATTGGAAAATATTGTGATGAAGTGGTGTGTGATGTAGTTCCCATGCAAGCTAGTCATTTGTTGTTGGGGAGACTATGGCAATTTGATAGGCGTGTGCAACATGATGGGTACAAGAACAAGTATTCCTTTGAGCACAATGGTCACAAGTTCACACTTGCTCCCTTATCACCCAAAGAGGCGTATCTTGATCAAGTAAAACTTCAACAATCTTCTCTTGAGAATTTAGAAAGTAAGGCAAAAGAAAAAGAAGAGAGAAAAGAGACCATGAGAGAAAAGAAAAAAGATAAGGGCCCAATGGTGAGTGAAAAGAAAGGAAAGAATCTGAATAGTGAAGAGAAAGAGATAAGTGAAAGAAAAGAAAAGAGTGAGAAAAATGAAGAAAGTGAAAGAATTGAGAGAAAATCATGCTTCTATGCAAAAGAGAGGGATTTGAAAGGTGCTTTTCTAAGCAAGAGGGCAATGGTTATGATAAGGTTTAGGGAGGTTTTTCTTACTGAAACTAATCTTAACCCAAATTTTTGCCTAGTAGATTTGTTTCTTTGTTGCAAGAATTTGAGGATATTTTCCCTAATGAGGTGCCAAGTCGATGACCACCATTGAGAGGGATTGAGCACCAAATTGACTTCGTGCTTGGGGCTACATTCCAAATCGGCCAGCCTATAAAAGTAATCTTGAGGAGACAAAGGAGCTTCAGAGGCAAGTGGATGAGCTACTAGCTAAAGGGTATGTGAAGGAAAGCTTGAGTCCATATGTTGTTCCAGTTTTGTTGGTTCTAAAGAAAAATGGCACTTGGAGGATGTGTGTGGATTGTCGTGCAGTTGTTGGTAAGAATTTGAAAACTTAGGAAGATTGTTTGCCATTTATTGAGTTTGCTTATAATAGGACTATACATTCTTCTATAGGTTTTTCTCCATTTGAGATTGTGTATGGTTTTAATCCTTTAACTATTTTGGATTTAATGCCTTTGCCTTTGAGTGATACTGTTAGCTTAGATGGTGAAGAAAAGGCTGAGAGGGTTAAAGTAATGCACTTGAAGGCACGTGAGTTGATTAAGAAAAATAAAGTGACAACTCAAAGACTTAACAAGGGCCGCAAACAAGTTGTCTTTGAACCTGGTGATTGGGTTTGGGTTCATTTAAGGAATGAGAGGTTTCCTACTCACAGGAAATCTAAACTTGACTCAAGGGGTGATGGTCCATTTCAAGTGTTAGAGAGAATTGATGATAATGCTTAAAAGATTGACCTTCTGGGTGAATATAATATTTCAGCTACTTTTAATGTTTCTGACTTTCTCCTTTAGATATGGATGCAGATTCGAGGACGAATCTTTTTGAGGAGGGAGGGAATGATACATGCTCTAGAGGACAAATTGGACATTCTAGCACTAAAGGACAAGATAGGAATTTCAACATGCCCGTGGGACCTATCACAAGGGCAAGAGCAAAGATGCTGAAAGAAAGCTTTGGAAACTTAGCCAAGTCAATTGTGGAAGATATACATCAAGAATGGGCTAAGGAAGAGAAGACAAAGCTAAATGGGCCACCTAGTGAAAGCAGACAGCCCAAAACTATAAGTGTGGTACAATGGGATTAAAATGTATTATGTCCATAATTGGGCCAAGTTTTATTTAATTAACTTTGTTAGTTTTTATTTAGAAGATATTTAGTTATTTTGAGGTGTTTTATTCAGTTCAATTATTTGTTTAGTAAGTTGGGCCTTTTCCTAGTGGGCTTAGGTTTAATTTGACCTAATGTAAGAGGTATAAATACCTCACGAACAAGTGCAGCAGAGTTTTTTGATAAATGAAATTTTATTTTCTGGTTTCTTCTAAGAAACTCTCAAGTGTGTGCAAGTGAGGAGTGATCATCTTTACTTGTTGCATCAAGAAACAGAATAGGCTATTACAAAGGTAAATTCTCTTGTAATGTTTGTTCAGTTTCATCTTTCTTTATCTCAATTATCTACGTTTCTAAAAACGGGTTTCTTAGGGGTTTAGTAGGGAGGGTGTTTATCCTGTTACTTGTCTCCTATCAAAGTGTGTGTTTGAGGTTTCGGGATCATTATATCCTTGGGGTTCCGCATTAGATATCATCCAAGGTGACCTTGTCATATGGCTGGTGCAAACGGAAAAATAGGCTCATAACGGGTACTTGGAACAGATGATTGTGGAAGATGTAGACCTTCATGGCTGCGCTCGCATACACCACATAGGCATTCAACATTGGGTCAAAGCGCCAATGCCATACAGGGAACTCAATGAATATCACCACTGTGCCCCATGCCAGCATCTTTTGAAGATGACATGGAAACGTAGGACTAAGAAATACTAGATTTCTCAATAGGATCATGACTAGACAAACACTGTGTCATCGTCAACGTCCCAGTCACTTCAGGTTTAATTTATGAAAACGATGAACATGCATAGATCCAATTTTAATGATTTTGAAAACATAAGTTTCCGAAATAGGTTTCTTTTATGTTTAGCATCATAATCATAACAGAACATAATATCAGCAGCAATATACATACTGAAGCATAACATAGACATTCATGAGGCATATGGGAAATAAGGGTACATGCCCTTCTATGCAATAACATACTTAGCACGTGCTTAACATTCTTTACCCTTTTTTTGAAATAGACTGCTTTTGGACATGAGCTCATTTTATGATCATCATCACACAGTATAAAACAAAATCAGGCTAAGCTGATAATGGTTACCCCTAAGTTGGAGGGTCCTCCATGTCACCCTTGCCTCCATCATAGAGGCTCCTTAAATCTTTGTGGATCACCGTGTCTCACTTCCTTTATCAAAGTGATCAAAGGGTCATATCCCATTATTTCTTTTCTTATCATTATACCTTACATGCATTGTGCTTACTGGCAAGACACATGTAGACATGCAATGATATAACTAAGTTCATAATTTTGATGGAAATTTGGTAGCATGATCGCTAGATCGAAGCTTCCCCAAAATTTACCAAACATGGAAATTCCAACCAACAACCAATTATATTTGTCTTATATCATCATACCAATCATTTGTAATTTTTCAATCATGAGTCAACGCTCAATCACACTAATCATACATCAAACTCAATGGCATTATACATTCATACCCTAAAAAGTGTTAATAATTGTATTATTCTTTATGAGAAGTCTTATGAGTCATCATATGAGTCACCATATGATTCCTCATGTTTACTCATGAGAGAACCATGTAGTTTAGTGTGAATGTGTGTGGTAAGCTTTTAGTTACTTAATTCTTGAGTCAAGTCACCTTTCACTTTAAGGAGCATTTTCACCAACCATCTTAATGATTTGCTTACATACATATCTTAGGGAATGGTTTGTTTAAGTTAGCCAAGTTTTCATTCAAAACTTTTAATTTCCCTTGAGATAGTGCACAAGTGGTTCATAGGTTTATGATATGCTCAAAGACCCTAATCGTACTTTTGTTCCCAAAGGATTTTGAGATCCCTCTAGTCCCTTGGGTCATGACAATGCATAACCACACTCATGAATCTAATAGCACCATATGCTTACAAATCATTAAGAAGTGGTTCTTTTACTTATTCAAGTTGTAAGATTTCAACTTTTATAATTACCGCAACAAGATCCACCTCTAATATTACAAAGTTTTCACTCTTTATGAAAATAATAATAAAGTTGCATTCTATATGAAAATATAAGTCTCTAAGTTATATTCATGTCTTAAAGTTTCATCCTTTATAGAATAATATTACAAGATGCTAGCTTTAGGACTAAAAGTCTTATTTTTTATAAAAGTTGACACTTTTAATCATTGTAATACTATCAAGATTCCAACTTTATGATTTAAAGTTGCCCTAAAGCTTAAAAGATTCTTTCTTGAAGAAAGTTTAATACTTTACTCATTATTTTGACTCAAGATTTCATCTTTACAAGTTAGAGGTTCAAGTCAACATTTTTATGACTTAAAGAAAGTTTGAAACTTTATGAAAGTTCTTTTCTTCAAGATTCCATTTTCAAGACATAAAGTGACAAGTTCTCATTTTTATGCCTTCAAAAAGCTTCATGTTGTAAAAAGTTTAAACTTTTACACATATTCTTGTTTTCAAGAAAAACAAAGTGCAAACTTTATGAAACACATGAAAAATGTAGCACCACTTTTATACATCAAAAAGCAAACTTTTGAAAGTTTCATGCTTTAAGGAATGTTCATAGTCTTATCAAAGTTATGAAAAACATGTAAAGATGAGAACTTTTCCAATCATGAGCTCATTATAAAAAAAGAAACAAACTTTAAATCAAATACCACCAAGAATATCATTCTTTTTCCAACAACTCACAAGAAACATCAAGAACTCATGCATCAAGAAAGAAAAATGGAAACTTTGAAGCATTCAAAGACAGAAACTTTCAAATAAACAAGAAACAACTCATGAATAAGATCAAGAACTTATTTTGCTAAAAATAGAGATTTTGCTCATGAACAGCATGAATTTTTTCTCAAGTACTCACTTGAAGTTCTTGGTCATGGTGAGAACCAAGCTTCAAACTTTCTTGAGTAACAAAAAGAAAAGGTGAAAGATCACTACCTAGGTCAAAAATGCCATGTTCTTGAAGGTGGAAACTGAGGAAGATGGTGGCTCCTCAAGTGGTGGTAGTAACAGTTTTGAGAGATGAAAATGGAAGCTCTTGAGTTCTTGGTCAAAATGAGTCTTGTAGTGTTTGAATCTTTTCTTCAAAGACTGAAAGTGGTCTTTGAAGGGTTTAGTAAAGAAGGTGTGGTTATGGAGGTGGAGGATGATAAAAAAGATGGAGAAGAAGAAGAAGAGATGTAGAGAGAAGTTAGACAGTTTGGAAACAAGAGAGAGAATGAGATAACACAAAATGAAAATAAGAGTGTGTGTACGTGTGTGTATGTGTGTGTGTGTGTGTGTTTTGTTGTTGTGGTGGCCATGAGCTTTGATGGGTGGGGGAGAGATATTTTTGTGTCATTTTTGAGTTAATTAAGGATTAAGGGGACAAATTCGATGATGGGGGACAATATATGTACAAACTCTTACAAAAAGTACTCTTGTCTTATGCTTTATGCTTTAGTGACATCACTTTTGCTTTATTATCTAGTTGACTAAATTTAAATTTTAATGATGTTATTAAGTGCTCATACAAGTTAATTAACTTGATTAAGTAAGGATTAGTAATTAACTCATGTGATCATGATAAAAAAATAAACTTGCAATTAAGCTTAATTATCCTTAATTAAACTTGATTAAGCTAATTATAGGTGATTAGTACTTAATTAAGCCATATAAGAATTTGACTTGCTTAATTAAAGACTCTCTAATCTTAATTAAGCGTTCTGTTAACCTTTCTCTTCATAATACCTCATTAATCCCATAATTAAGTCTTAATCCCATAATTTCTCATTAAGTACCTAATTATTTTGTACTTACCCATTTGGATGCTGTTTCAATCCCAACAAGTTTCATTCTAATTGGGTAAATAGAGCTCAAGTTTTGGCTCCTCAAGAGGCCTGACCTATTTCCACCTGAATAAAGTATAGGTCAACTTCAAGGAATTACTGGGAGAAATCTACTCATGACCTGATTTTAAAATTTTATGGACCTAATACTCTATGTATTAGCTTTCTAAAAAAATTGGTTTCACTTAATTTCAAGTTATATAGGATGAGTTATGCTCCTCACCTCAGGCTCCTATTAGGATAGAGAGTGAAATCCAATAACCAACTTCTTAAATCATAATTATTTCATTTTAAATCCAATCATCCTATAATGTATATGGTTCGATTCATCTTGAAGTTTGGTTCCATCTAAAATTAGTTTCACTCGAATTTGAGTTCTGTGGTTTGAGATACTAGGTTTGCTATATGGATAGCCCCTAGGGTTTCTCTCACAACTTCTCTGTCTTGTGTTTTCTCTTGGTTTCTTGATCTATTCTTCCACTTAAACTGAGTCTTCCTACCTCAAATCACTAAGAAAGGGTCATATTACCATCATACAAGATTAAATAGAGGATGACACAAAGAAACCACATCGGCCATAAAAAGCCCTATAAGACATTAAAGCTAAGGATTTAAGCTACCTCAAGATTCCTAAAATTATGAAAGCAAGAAGGCAAAGAACAACTCCTAGCCTTCCTTTCCTTTCATGGCAGCAGCCTATCTGGAGATGGAGAGGCTCCATTTGATGCTTGATCATCAAATTGATAGAGGAGTTTTGTAGAGGAGAAGGCAATGATTGATTTTCATAAAAGGAGTAAGGTATTTTAAGGCTAAGAAGGCCATCAACTATGAGCTTGAAGCTTATAGCGATGGAGGCCAAGAAGTAGAAGAGGGGGGAAAGATGGCCGAAATTTGAAAGGGGAAAAAGAAAAGAAATGTTGGCTTGTAACTTACGTAGGGTTAGCTTGTTAGATAAGTTTGTGACTTAAATGCTATTGGTGCATTTGAAACAAAATTAAATTCTCCTAAGCTTAAATTTGAGGGGGCTCATCTTAGGCCATATATGTTGGCTATTCTTTAGACAAGTCAATCAAATCTCTATAGAATTATTTTCCTGGCTTTGTCATGCTCAAAAATAATATAGGACCCTTGAAGATAAATTCAAAGTGTCTACATATCAATTCATATATTTTAAGTTACCCAAGATACTATAACATTGTGTGAGTAATCCCACAATTTTATTCAAAAAATATGGGTAGAAAATCTCTGTTTTAAATTATTATAGGTATTTTAGTTATCTATCTGTGTTATGGGGCCCAAAAATCTCGAAAATCGGGATTTTTCTATAGATGTCCCTCTCGACAACCATAAGGTCTAATTTACAACCTTGCCATTATAATGTTATAATTACAATTTCATCCTTTCTTTTTATATGGTTTGCCTATTTATAATTTTTCCCATTACTTCAGGCCCGAGCTTCCTCCTAGGTTGGTCTACCCTCAAGGCTCAGGATGTTATAGAAGCTGAGTATCGAGCTCTTGCTCACACCACCTCTGAACTTCTTTGGATACATTGTTTTCTCGATGATATGGGTATCTCTCAATCCTCTCTTACTAATCTTTATTGTGATAACCAGAGTGCTATTTAGATTACTCATAATGATGTCTTTCATGAGTACATTAAACATATTGAGATTGATTGTCAATTTATTTGCCAACACATTCTTCAAGGTTCTCTTCAACTCGTGTCCATTCGGACACTTGACCAACCTGCCAACCTGTTCACCAAAGCTCATCATCTTGGCCGCTTCCGTACTCTACTTTCCAAACTCAAGTTGGTCTCGTCACATTCACTTGAGTTTGAGGGTTGATGTTAACATATTTAGCAGGGTATGTACCATATATAGATTAGTGATTTGATTTGATTTGATTTGATTTGATTTGATTTGTAACAGATTTTTCGATATCTTGTGATTTGTATATGATTTGTTCTAGGCCTATAAATAGGCATAAGCTCATTGTAAATGTACACTCAAAAATATAGAAATTATTCAGCCATTCTCTATTCCATTTCAGTTTATTGCTTTCTAACAGACAAGGGGTTTGTTGGTATTGGGTAAGAGGGTTTTATCCTCTTTTGCTTATTTTCCCAAGCTCCAATAGGAACTTCGTAGAATCCAAAGGGGGAAAAAAAAGAGAGAGCTAACACACATTAATTGCGTATCTTTATAACAACACACAACGTGAATATACCACATATATGTTACTAGCCAAACATACAGAGAGCGAATTTTATATCATGAAAATAGAATTATAAAGTAGAAATATATCCAATGCTCAAAAACTTTACACCAAGTTGAAATCAAAGATAATGTATGGATCACAAACAGGACAACCCAGTTTCCCCAGGGTAAAAAGATAATAGATCTTAGAGTAGATATTCCCAGGAATGCCCAGAAAGAACTTGTTGATCAGCATCAAGTTGAAGGTCACAGCTTTACATCTCTTGGTACTGCAGCAACTGCATGCGGCTTTGCATTCTTAACTGTTCATAGAACCGTCTGATGAAATCCTCAGCCCGATCATCAACTTGATCATTTCCACCCTCTTCATTTTCATCTTCTGATGAGTAATTGGATATCCTCGCAGAGAGCGGCGAAAGGTGTGGGCTCTTTTTATCTCCAGGAGTAAAATCAGATGCATCGAACCTAAGGTTGAACGTGTACTCGGGGGTCTTGGGCGTCAAAACCACAGCCATAGGTTCTTCTTCACCTTCAAATGCTGCCAATTCTTCATGTTCCTCTTCAATGACCTCAGGGGAGTTTATGCAGGGGAAGTTGAAATGGTGCTTTCGCTTTGGCACGTGGGAAAAAACAGGATTTGGGCTGCTACTGCAAGAGAATTCATATTCCTGTATGCCATAGCCACCACGTGCCAAGCTCTTGGAATGATGCTGATGAGATGACATGAGATTGCTCAGAGATTTTCTGAGCAGTTTCCCTTTCTTCATCATCAAATTCATGTCCGTAATCAACTTCCTCTTTGATACAAGACCCTTCCTGATCATGAAGAAAGTGATCCTCAACACATTCCACAGCTTCTTGGCTATAACAGGAGAGTGCACCTCCATTTGCCAAACTTTATAAACAAAAGTACCAATATAACAAACAATAAAGTAGGAGCTGAGTTTGTGCAGTGCTCAACTTCCTTGCGATAAAGGATAAGAAATTAAGGAAGGGAACAAAAGCATAGAGTTTTTGTGAACCAATATGTGCGGGTTTTCTTTTGTTCTGCGAGGCTTAGGAAACCTCGCAGAAACAAGAAACCCGATGGGAGAAAATGGAAGAACAAATGTTGAGGGTTATATAGGAGGGAAGGCATGATTATGAAGAAGTACTGAAGAAGGATCATGAATACGGAGTCGGTGTTGTTTTCAAATGGACCCAACAACCGCTCCTCTCTTTCATTCTACTCAATAATAATTTGAAGAAAAGAAAACACAAAGAAAGCGACTATCCATTTGAAAAATATAATCTAAATAAAATAATCGTCCGGTTTTTGCTGGAAAATAAATTTAATGCTTATTTCAATATTTTTGAAAATAAATGGAGAGTTATGTTATGTGTAATATTGTATTGATTCATACCCCATTTATAGGGTGTGAACTTAATCCAAATGGAGTCCATACTCTACTCAATAATAAATGAGGTATGAGTCGAGATGATGTCTCACACAAAGTAATTACAAAAAGTATTTCTCATAAATTTAATGCATAGCTCTGTAGTTGATCTGTATTTGATGCGTTGAATTGAAATACAGCTAGCCACTGCGCGTTTGAAAATTGTTGTGATTTAGAAGAAAAAGGGGAGTATTAGGCTATAGCACCATGGTTTTGGTCGGTGTGGTGAAAAAGGGATTCAACGGCTCAAATATACAGGGGACCCATTTGAAGTTCATTGAATTATTTATTATTATTATTATTATTAAAAAGGGAATTTCATTCATATGTCACCCATTAAACTCCACATAGGGTGGAAGTAAATTAGGCCACTCGTCGGAGGGTTTCGGCTTTGTCCACATTCAACCTAATTTGGCCTAGTCATTTTAGCAAATAAGTAAGGGTCGGACATTTCAAAAAGTCTTCTTAATCAAATAGGCCAGACTATAAGCTACGAAAAAAACTTATTAGGTGCAACAGATTGATTTATTTATATTATATATTATTATTATTTCATAAATTTTAATGATAATCAAAGTCTTATAATCTATTTTGAATAGACTTTTTAACCTATTTAGGAGGTCTTTTGACCTATATAGAAATATATTTTTTTGGTATATTTAGAAATATTTTAACCAATTTAAGAGTAGAATTTTTTGATCTATTTGAAAACTTTATAATTAAATAAGCCTCTAAACAGGCTTTCGGGACCAGGTTAAGCTTTTAAAAAAGTTAGATTAAGGCCCTTAAAAAAGCATATGTTAAGTAATAGGTATGGGATCAAGTTGCATACTTATAATATAGGCTAATCCCTTTAAGTTTAAGACTAGTTTAATTTAGCCTAGTTCCACCCCTAACTCCACAAGAGCCTTCTCTTGTGACACCTAGATCCCCATTGTTGAGTTTATTATACACAATGCTCCCACAACCCTTTCTTTCGGATTAACAATGGAAGGTTCTGAAGTGGTTCTTGCACCTTTCTCTTTTATTTTGTTCAAAAATATTGCTGAAACAAAGAAACTTGATCCCCAGTTCAAGGATAATTTGTTTGTCGACAATAATGTGCTTATTAAATACTCCACTGTTCCAAGAATGAAGGGCTTAATTCTCGCATAAGTTACGTTTGCTAGTGTATTACAAATTTTTTCATTTGTTCTCAGCTAATAAACTAAGGTCGGACAGACCCTTTGCTAGTGATTGACAGCATTGATTAGGGCCTAATAAACTACTGTCACGCTCAAGTCAATAACAAGGAATTTTGAAATGCGTAAATTGGGCAAGATTATTCATATTTGGCGTAATAAGGAAACTCTTAAGTTTTTTTTTTTTTTTTTTGGTCAACACACACACGTTTACAGAATAGTGGGAGAGTTTATATACTACAAATTAGACTCTGCCTAAAATTAAACTCGGATGTAATTAATTAAATGTAGATAGATCCACTAGTAAGCCAGGGCATAAACTACGTAAAGAAGTGAACTACTCTACGTTAGTCAGATGGTTCAAAGAAGTGAACTACTAAATGTTAGCCTGATGGTTTGGGCAAATCCCTAATTTCTCAAGTATCCCTATAAAAGAAGTATCGCTGAATTTTTATTAGCTAATTAGTGACAGCCAATATTACAGTAGCTCGGAAAAACTCGATTAAAGCCCAACGGGATGTTTCCGATTGAATTATGTGCAAATGGGCCAAGATTGGATTTTATTCGAGTGCAGAAAATCATATTCAATCTACAGCCTACAAGCTCAAGCAAAATTAGAGGATTGAAGGTTCAGCTTAACCAATTTTTGGGCTTAAGGCAGTCTGATGCGTGGCAGTTACTATTGAACATGCTGAGACACGTGTCATGCTCGAGGCCCCAATGCTCCATCACACATTAAATGTGAACGATGGTGATTTAAAGGATGTCTCTCAGTCGTGGATCATGGATGCTCATCCCTCAATGTTGATTCATTTTTCGACAAATCAGTGTCTTTTGGTGGGACAATGCTCCAATCTTTGGATCGGCTTGGAATCCATTTCTCTTTATACATGGAAAGGGGGACATTACCTGGTCATGACTTTGCCATCAGGGGCAAATCCCGGAAAAGTACAAAGGAAGGGCCGAAAACAATTATTGTATCATCGAATAGATATTAATATATAATAAAGAAATATTTTAAAGTATAAAATTTCATCTATCATATATTCGTTAAAGTCAAACATGATATTCCTCTTAAATTTTGTATTATTTTTCAGTCATAAAAGGTTTTAATTTTTTTTTTCTTCTCCCTTTATTATTGTGAAAATATAATAAAAATAATATTAAACAACTATTGTATTATATGCTTTTAAAATAAATCAAGAGAAAAAAACAAATGGAACATATTCAATTTAAAAATTTACAAGACTAAAGGCGTGTTTCTCTTTAAACTCCAAATCCTTTTAATGGAAATCTACTTTGCCCTTTATTTTTATTTCTTTTCTTCTCTTTTGATTATTATACAAATACATAAACTTTTATGTTTAAAAAATTGAATATAATATAATATAAATAAAAGTAAAATTTACTTTTGATACATTGTATAAAACAAATTTACATATACATCTGATTAAGCATTGTCATATCAATAAAAATGTTTAACTTAACTATTCATTATTTTAAAAATTTTACAAATAAAAAAATATAATTGAATTATAGTGTAAAACTCATTTACATTGATAATGCATCAAAATTAATCGTATAAAACTAAAACTAAAGAAAATAAGCACTAGCTTCATGCGAAATTATGGGTGTCTATTCTATCGCTTGTAACTCGAGTGTCCCCATTACAATTTTAGATATGTATCTATGTAATAGATATTTATAGTAGTCAATTGTTTGAATCTTAGGCTCTCTATGGGATGTAATGTAAAGTAGATTTTAATTTATGTTTAGAATTGATATATAGGTTTAATATATAATGGGTAAAATTATAGATAAAACTAATTGTTTAAAGAAAATAGTTTTGTAGCATCTGCAAAATAAAAAATAAAATAATTCTCTAATTTTGCTTAAAGTTTAGGGTGTTACAATTCCAGAGGTCTGTCATGCACCCAAAAATCTTCCAACTTTTTATATATAAAAATAATAATAATACACAAGCTGTACAAATAGCACAAATAAGCCATATTCACATAATGAAAGTTTCAAAATCACCTAAATGGTGTATAGAAAGTAGCGACATATAAATACATTAGGCAGTCTAAGATATAAGTGAGATAATTGAATGAATGCATAAAACATTGGGTTAGAATGCAAGAGACAATCATAATATCATGAGGTGCACTTTCTTTGTTGGGTCTTTCCACTAGAGGGAAAATCATCAATTTGATGAGGGCTCTCCTTTTAGGGCGTCCCATAACCCATATCTAACATCGTTACTGTAGGGCCCTTGTCTCGAGATCTTTACACCCCATCAATCCTTGCCTAAGTATCCATGGTCATCGTTAATATCATAATTGTAGAGCCCTTGCCTCGATATCACACAATCGTCCTCAACAAGCTAGAGAGTCATGTTTTTCATAACTTCTCAAATCACTTCCTTATGTATGCATATTCACACATTCACTATGTCGTGCCTTTAGATCATTTTATATGTCCATGCAGAAAAATAATTCATGCTCGGATAGCATGTCCCATATACATTATGTATTTTTGCCACAAGTATATGAGTATGCATGAAAATGTCATATGGCTTATGTATAGCATGTGCAAGTCCTACATGGCAAAGCATAAAAGAACAGAACACCACTTTATTTCTAAATTGCGCTGTGTAACATCCTCCTAAGTATAATACAATGCTTAAGTCATAGTACCACACTCAGAAGTTGTTACCATTACTTTAACAGACCTTGTATGACAGCTCTCTTCGACTGTCTTCAATATCTCTAGCCAACTCTAAGTGGCCGCCTTTGGTATGTTCTAAGCTATCTGGAGATAACACGGAAATGTACATAGGAGTGAGAATTATAAATTCTCAATAGGATTCACTAAAAAATTACATGTCATGTCATCATTATTTGTAACACCCTCCCAAGTATGGTACTATGCTTAAGTCATGATACCTCACCTAGGAGTTGTTACTGTCACTTACTCGGACCTTGTCTTGTAGCAATCTTCGGCCACCTTTAGTCTTACTAGTTAACTCCGCCTCGGAGGACCTTCTTTGGAACTTCTAAACTATCTAGAGATAACACAGTAACAGAAGTGAGAATTTTAAATTCTCGGTAGGATTCTATAACTGTCATACATAACGTCATCGTTGTCATCTCCAGTTGCTTCGGTTTATTATGAAAAGGTGAATATGTTATACAAACTGTTTGGTTATATAGTTCAAAAACATATTGTCCGAAGCAAAGTTCATTTTATTCATACACTTGTCATTTGGGTGAGCCAATAAAATCAATTCGTGAAAACTGAAACGTATTTAAAATATAATAGCACCAATATACTGAAAACATAAAATCTGCACACACCTTTACTTGTATTTGAACTTATGCATATACACATAACCTTCTTTACTTCATTTATCTTCCTTTGCTTGTTACACATATTCCAGAGTACGATCGCCACGTCATACTCCATCGGGATGTGATCACCATGTCATATTCCTTAGGAATATATTCTTCCTGCCACGTCCCAAAGTATGATTGCCATGTCATACTCCATCGGGATGTGATCGCCATGTCACATTCCTTAGGGTGTGGGATAATTATGCCATATTCCAGAGTATGATCGCCATGTCACGTTCCTTAGGAATATGGACTCATCACGGCATAAATAAATAGAACAGGCTCAGCATCAGTAAAACATGGGATATAATTATGCAAATACTCATACTTGAATTCATACAAATGCATTAGCGTTCTTCTTTAACTTTCTTTACTTTCTTTTCTTGGTACACCTAAGCGTTACGTATCGCCGTTCCTAGGGTGCTTGCATATGTTTTTAATCTTTAGTCTTTACTGCCCTTGGGTAGCCTGATCTAGGAGTGAGCTCGTCAGCTCAACTTGTGACCGTCATCACACAGACTAACCTACAAAGGGATTGACGTGCCTCTAGTCTTGGAGGGATATCATTTTGGCCACGTGCCTCTAAATTGAAGGGATCTTTTCTGGTCACGTGCCTCAAGAATAGAGGGATCTCAGCTGACCACTTGCCTTCAATATAGAGGGATCTCATCTGACTATGTGCCTCCAAGGTAAAGGGATCTCATGGTTTTATACTGCCTTCACAGGGAGGGATTCAATGTGCAACTGCCTCCAAGTGAACGGATCCAATCTTATCTGATTTAACTGCCTTCACAAGGAGGGATCTCATAATTGCTTCTTGGTGAAGAGATTCATATTTAATATATTCATATCCTTTCATTCTCATACATAATCAGGCATAAACATGTTGAATGCACTTATACATATGCTTCATCATTTGCTTTTATATATCCTTGCATATGGAATTTCTACATACATATTCATAATATATAAATGCTCATACTTCCTTACTATTCTACCAAAAATTCGGCAGCATAATGGATCATATCCGCTTCCCCATGAATAGTGCCAGTAACCAAGAAACTTTAATCAAACAGCAACCTCAATGTAGAACATTATAATCATACCAAGAACATAACAATATCAATATGTGCAAGTTTTAAACTCTTAAGGAGGCATTTGGTAGAGGGTTTGGAATAGGATTCCGGGAATCTCATGAAGATATCTATGTTTGGTACAAGTTTTGGAAAAACATTCCTGGGAATGTAATATTCCCGGGATTGATTTTGGGATAAGATTCCCCCCAAAATAATCCTATCTTATACATGGGATTATAACATTCCCATGGCAAGGGAATATTTTTTCATGTGAAAAGACCAAATTATCCTTACTACCACCCTCCACCAATTACCCTCCACCACTAGACCACCGTCGGACCACCGTGGGCAGCTGCCAGATCGCCACTGACCACCGTGAACCACCGCCGGCTACTACCAACCACCGTCGAGTAACCACCGGACCACCACTGATCATTGTCGGACCACCGCCGTTCGCCGTCGGACTATCCCCGACCACCGTTGGACCACCACTGGCCATGGCTGGACCACCGTCGACTGCCGCCAACCGCCGTCATTTGTCGTCGGACCACCATTAGCCGCCACCGAACCACCGCCGTTTGCCATCGGGCCACCATCGATAGTCGCCAGACCACCGCGAGTCACCGCCAGACCATCATTGACCACCGCAAACCACCATCGGTCATGGCTGGACCACCGCCGACTGCCGTCAACTGCCATCAGGTAGCCACCGGACCACTACTAACCATCGCCGGACCACCACCGGCCACTGTCAACCACCGCCAGACCATCACCATTTACCGCTGGAAATGAACAAATTTTTCCTAGGAATTTAATCCTTTTACCAAATGCCTCAATATACACATGCCTGGGAAAATTATTCCTGGGGATAATATTCCTTGGATTAAGATTCCCAGGAATGAAAATTGAAACCCCCTACCAAACGCCCCCTAAGTCTTAATCTATCTTGCAAGCTTTTAACTTCTAATGTTGTTCCCGAGTTCGAGCTTAGTACTGACTTCTGAGTTCTGGGATCACATAAAGTTATGTACATAAGGTTGATGTCTTGATTCCTGACTTCGGGGATTCGTGTATAAGGTTTCATATTCTGATCCAACTTCCGATTTCCGACATTATGCCACAATTGGTCTTCCAAGACCTTCATGAAGGTGTTTCCTATGTTCTGAGTTCCGACATTAACCTTACCCGATCTAGTTCTCTTATTTCACTATATCTGAGTTCAACATTGAGTATACCCTTCTGAGTTCAACCTTACGTATACCCTTCTGAGTTCAACCTTAAGTATATCCCTCCGAGTTCAACCTTAAGTATATCCCTCCAAGTTCAACCTTAAGTATTCTCGATCTAGCTTTCTGTCTACTAAGCACCGAGTTCCGATATTAACTAAACTCGACCTAGTATTCTTACATGTCTCTAGCCAGAATTGCACTTTTCTAAGAGAAAATTCACCAAAAATAGAAATCTGAATGAAATTATGCAAAATTTATATCAATATAAAGCTAACAGAATAAGCTTTCAAATGAAAGAAGTTGCATATCATTTGAATAAGTATAATTTAAGATATAAGCCTTGAAACTTGACCCTACTGGACTGCCCTATTCTAGGCAGGGTTGAACTTGAGATAAATTCATTGATGTACTGGGGATAATTGGCAGTGAATCTGACTATGAAATTTTTATAGGATGTTCTCCTATCTGTAAGCTTTCTAACAAACTTGGTTTCATTCAATTTCATATTGTATAGGGTGAGTTTTGCTCTAAATAATCTAGTCTGCCTAGAATCAAACTCAAAAACCTAGATCAAACTTCCAAAATTCATATCTCTCTCAATACTAATCCAATGGCCTTATATTATATATGTATGGAAAGCCCTCAATGTCTAGTTTCACATAAAAATAGTTTCATCGAATTTGAATGGCTGTAGGCAGAGCCGTACACTCTGCCATACAGACTATAGTGGGGTTCCTTACCTAGACAGCATCCTAATTCTCCACTCCTTTTAGTTTTCTCCTTCTAACTTTAATTCCAACTCAAGATTTCATGTTAATCCAACTATAAACCGTCAAATACATCCAATATATCATCAAATAAGTGAAGGAGAGTGAAATTTCATGCAATCACAGTTCAGAGAAATTAAGGATAGAAGTTGAATCCTACCACCTTTAGGTGTGATCTTGCTGAATTTGAGTTTGAATTGATGGAACCTTGACAAAGCTTGAAGGTTTTATGGAGTTAGATGGGAGGAAAAGAGAAGAAGGAGGCTAGAATTAAAAGAGGGAGTGGTGAAATCAATTTGAGATGGAGGAGAGAAAATCTGATTTAAATATAAGGAGGGTAGTTGGAAGTTTGCCACTTGATTAGTTGAGAATTTGAGGCCAAATTTCAGCCAACCCTCTTCCATTTTGTGGCCTTTGTGGTGCCACACTTAGACGTTTAAATGGCTGAGTATTCAGCCTTAAGGCATAGGGTTTTGGGCATGTAATTCTATTGATTTGGTTCCGACAATTTAAAATACCGTAATCTTACCAATTTCTTTTAAATCAGTAAATCGGTTTTTGAGAAATTGCTATGAAATCTCCTATGCTTCTAACCTAATTTCCTTATATCTAAACTCAATTGATTGCTAATTAATTGATCCTAAATAAGTATTTATTCGAATTCTAATTAATCTCAATTATTCGATAAAAATTGAATAACTAGGCA
This sequence comes from Pterocarpus santalinus, assembly GCA_031439595.1. Lineage (NCBI taxonomy): Eukaryota > Viridiplantae > Streptophyta > Magnoliopsida > Fabales > Fabaceae > Pterocarpus > Pterocarpus santalinus. The sequence goes on from CM062531.1 coordinate 42,758,129, forward strand.
AAAACGATAAGAAAAATCTTGTGGATGTTACATTATTATCTCCAGCTACTTCGGTTTATTATAAAAAGGTGAGCATGTTATATAAATATATTCAGTTTTATAGTTTGAAATCATATTGATCGAAGCAGAGTTCATTTTATTCAAACACTTGATAAACAGAGCAAGAATTAAAGCATAAGCATAGCAGATTATGAGTGATTTCGTTATAATAACAATAGTAGATTGTGCATGTGCAATGGCTCACCATGAATATCATGCGAATGCAGTTATACTTTCTTTTCTTCCTTTACTTGACACGCCTAAGTGTTACATATCGCAATCCCTAGGGTGTCTACATGCATATATCTTTGTCTTTAATCTTTACTGCCCTTGGGTAATCTAACCTAGGAGTGAGCTCAACTCATGACCGTCGTCACACAGAACTAACCTACAAGGAGATCCACGTGCCTCTAGTCTTGGAGGGATCTCATTTTGGCCATGTGCCTGCAAGGTAGAGGGATCTCATAGCTTTAACTGCCTTCACAAGGAGGGACCCATTAACTGCCTTCAAGTGAAGGGATCTTATCTTATCTTTCATGTGCTTTCATAGTTCATGTTCATATTTTTATGTATATGAGGTTCATGTGTAACATCCTCCCAAGTATGGTACTATGCTTAAGTCATAATACTTCATCTAGAAGTTGTTACTGTCATTTATTTGGACCTTGTCTGGTAGCAACCTTCGGCCATCTTCAATCTTACTAGTCAACTCCGCCTCGAAGGACCTTCTTCAGAGCTTCTGAACTATCTGGAGATAACACAGAAATAAACGTACAAGTGAGAATTATAAATTCCCAGTAGGATTCATTAAACTACCACATGCTGTGTCATTGTTATTATCTCTAGCTGCTTCGATTTATTATAAAAAAGGTGAACAAGTTGATATACTTTTCAGTTTTATAGTTCGAAAACGTATTATCCAAAGCAGAGTTCATTTTAGTCGTCCACTTGATAAACAGAGATGAACTTCAAACAATTAACTTATCAATATGAAGGGTAAATAATCATAATATAATGATTCATAATAAGATACGACACAATTGAATAACATCCAAGATGGATGCAAATAACTTCTTAGTGTGAGCACATTCATCTATCTTTAGTTTTCATTACTTTTTTTTTTCTTGGCACACCTAGACGTTATGTATCGCTGTCCCTAGGGTGTGAGCTTAGATGTGCCTCTAATTGGAGGGATCTCATTTTGACTATGTGCCTCTAGTTTGGAGGGATCTCATCTGGCTACGTGCTTCCGAGGTAGAGGGATCTTATCTGGCTACATGCCTCTAAGTAGAGGATCTCATTGTCATGTCACATGCTAGAGTATGATATGTCACACTCCTTAGGATGTGCTCATCATGCCATATTCCAGAGTATGATCGCAATGTTATACCCCATCGGGGTGTAATTGCCATGTCACACTCCTTAGGAATATAGGAACTTCATCATATCTTTTAACTGCCTTCGCAGAGAGGGATTCAAATAACTACCTCCAAATGAAGGGACTCAATCTCACATATTTATATATCCTCTTCCTTTGCATGCAAAGATGCCGTCTTTCATAAAAGGAATCATGATCATATCATCATGCAATGTTTATATGCATTATAGTGCACTTACTTTCAAACACTCTTGCATGTAGAATTTCATCTTCATATCATAAGTCCTCATAACACAAGCTATCACAACTTCATATGCTTCTGCTGAAAATTCGGCAGCATGACGGATTAAATTCGTTTCCCCATGAATAGTGCCAGTTTCAATAGACAGTCGGCCACAGTGAGAAATCAAATATAATGCATTGATCTTTCAAGCACTAACATGGAATTGCAACACTTAGACTTTAATTGAACTCATATATGCATTAAGGTATCAAATCCTTTAATTTTGGAAATCCTGCTCATAGTCCTCAACTCTGCCCATTTTTAGAAATTAAGCCTTAAATTCATTTTAATTCATTTTGACCTGAATTTCATATATGTTGAAGTATTATGTGTCTAGTTTCTAACCTCTTTGGCTCCATTAAGTTTTGATATATGTAACTCAAGTTATTCGGATTCTACCTTGGCCTGTCCTGTAGCTAACTAAAATTACACACCTAAAAGTAAAAATTCACTAAAAAGTGAAAACTAGTTGAAATCATATGCAATTTATATCATATGAAAGCTAACAGGAGAAGCTTTTATTCGAAATAAGTTCCATTTCATTTGCTTGAGTAGAGCTTGAGTTGAGTTATAAGCTCCGCAGTTTGACCCCTTTAGACTGCCCTACTTTAGCTCGGTTTGGACTTAAGGCGATTTCCTTGAACTACTAGGGCCAATTGGGGTCGAATCTAACTCTAAACTTTTTATGGAGTGTTCTGCTATGTGTAAGCTTTCTAAAAATGTTGGTTTCATTCAATTCCAAGTTGTGTAGGGCAAGTTTTGCCCTAAACAACCTTGTATGCCCAGAATCAAACTCAAAAACCTAGGTCAAACTTCCAAAATTCATATCTCCCTCAATACTAATCCAATAGCCTTATAATTTTAAGTTTGGAAAGCTCTAGATGTCTAGTTTCACAAAAAAATAATTTCATCAAATTTAAATGGTTATAGGTGGAGCTATACACTCCATCATACAGACTATCGTGGGGTTTTGATCACCCAACCCCTCACTTCTTGCTATTCTCGTCGCTTTTTACTTCTTATTCGATTTAAACACAAAAACAGTCATCAAACCAACCAATAATCATCATATACATCCAAACACCACATGAAGAAGTGAGAAAATGAAAGCCCCAAACAGCCACCCATAATCAAGAAGACAAGAACAAAGTTGAATCTCTACCTCCTTTGTATGTGATCCTGCTAGATTTTGAGTTTAAGTGGGTGGAATCTTATCAAAGCTTGAAGGTTGATGGAGTAGATTGAAGAGAGAAAAGATGAAGGAGGCTAAAAGGGAAGGGAGAGGGCACAATCTGCCTCGAATGAGAGGAGAAAAATCTAATCCAAACCATTAAGAAGTGTTGGCCATTTGTGTTGTCATTGGCTAAAATTTTGTGGCCATATTTCAACCATATCTCCCTCTCTTTGTGGCCTTTGTTACGTGTAACACCCTACCAATATAATATTATGCTTAAGTCATAGCATGAAATTAAGTAGATTATGTTACCATGTTGATACTCTGCTTATTATTTATTTATCATGTCACATCTCTCTCTGTTTTTTTTTTTTTTTGTAAACAGGCGAAATGGCATGCTGTATCTAATGAACATGTTCAACATGGCCAAATGTAACAAAGTTTAATAAAACATAACAGAAAAGATAAGAATAAGTAATATATCATCAACCGTATATGTACATATATAGGTCGGAAGCCAATGCTTCAGTTTATGTACGGATTCAAAACAGGATACATAAGTAGGGCTAGTGTATCAAAAAGACATAAGGCTCATGTCAGTCAAAACAGTCATACAAGATCCTCAAAGGACATTCCAAACTAGCTAATCTGCAATTGGCTAAGTGTATGGCCCAATGCTACACTCTACCAAAAGAAGGCCATGCTGTACAATATCATCTGCGGCTAGGACTTACTCGGTCAGGTAGCTGTTGGCCATACCAGGCCCAGTTGGAAAGTAGTCTACACTAGGTCCCGCCGAGGATGATGATGAGCCGGTAGCCTCAAAGGGATCACTCTCGGAATTGAGTGGAATGTTTGGAACCACTTGCGGAGGTGACTCTGGTGGACGGCTTGCAGGAGCTGCAGGTGCTAGAGGTACTGGAGGGGGTGTGCTACATGTAACAGGACCGCAAAGTATGGAGCAGCAGGGTCAAAAGTACGGTGAAATAGAGGAATAGCAAAATTCCTATTACTAAAAAGGTAGAGACGGAAATGGCAGGAGCCGGCTGTATACAACGAGTCCAACTCGGGGTCATGGTGAAGCTACAGGTCAGGGATCTCAATGAATAGGGTGGCGGTCGAGTCCATCACCAGGGTCTGAGAATAATGCAGAAATACAAAGCAAGGTGAGAATTTAAAGAAATTCTCAGTAGAATTCGCGTACGGTATTTAAACTGATATCACATTCATTCTCAGTTGCCTCGATTTTTATTTAATTATAAAAACATGGGATCAAATTGAACTATCCATATTTAATAAGTTTAAGACAACATCTGGTCCGAGGCAAGGTTCAATTTTAACTTAGGATGATATAAGAAACAGAATAACTACTAAATAGTGATATACAGAATAATAAGCAAAATAAATGAACATACAGTAGTAAGTAAACATAACAGTCAAATTGTAATCAACTTATAATGACTATTTAGTGTGATCATGCAAAACTCATTCTTGAACTTATCCTCATAAGCTTTTCCATTACTTGGTCCCCTAGGAGTTCCTGGCTATTTAGACTCCTAGGTAGTAGTCTGCTTTTCAGGATTGAGCTCGTTCCTATACAGGAATACCAGGTTTACTTTCCCCGACCTCTGCACTGATATATTCCCCTTAACTTTAATTCGGGGCTGGCCTAAGCATCATGGAACTTTCATTATAACATAACCTTCATGAATTTCTTGCATATGCACATGGATCTATATATATATATATATATATATATATATATATATATATATATATATATATATATATATATATATATATATAACTCATGCATAGGATTTACCAAAATTTTGCAACATAACGGAACGTGTCCACTTTTTCATGAATAGTGCCAGTACTCAAAACACCAATTTTTTAGAGAAATCATAACACTCTATTCATATTTCAAACATCAAATTCATGGCATAATTTCTGCAATTAAGACATGGTTGCTGTCTCAACACTTGCATTCAAGTTGGTTTTTGTAAATCAGGCCACAATTTCTTTTTAAATATGTACCTTAATTTTGGATATGTTACAATGTTATGTGTCTGTTTTCTAACCTCTTTGGTCCCATCTAATTTTGATAAATATAGCTCAAGTTATTTAAGTTTTATCCCGGCCTACCCTGTAGCTGGCTAGAACACACTTAAAAGTAAAAATTTACTAGAAATTGAAAACTAGTTCAAATCATATGAAATTGGTACCATATTAAAGATAACAAGACAAGATTTCAATTGCAATAAGTTTCATTTCATTTGATTTAGTAGAGCTCGAGCTATAAGTCCCGAAATTTGACCTTCTTGAATTGCCTTGTTTTAGCCCCAGTTTGGACATAGGGCAACTTCTTCAAACCACTGGGAGCAAATGGGATTGTATCTAACTCTAAAATTTTTATGGGATGTTCTACTATATGTAAGCTTTCTAAAAAAGTTAGTTCCATTCAATTCCAAGTTGTATAAGGCAAGTTTTGCCCTGAACAACCTAGTCTATCCAGAATCAAACTCAAAAACCTAGCTTAGACTTCCAAAATTTATATCTCTCTCAATACTAATCCAATGGCCTTATATTATATATGTATGGAAAGCCCTGAATATATAGTTTCACATAAAAATAATTTCATCAATTTTAAAAGACTATAGGCAGAACCATACACCCTGCCGTATAGACTGCCGAGGGATTTTGGTCTTCCAGCCTCTCACATCTTTCTATTCTCACCTCTTTCTACTCCTTAATCGAATTTAAACAAAAAAAACAGCTAACAAACCAGCCAAAAATCATCATATTCATTCAATCATCACATCAAGAAGTAAGAAACAAAAGCCCCAAATCAGTCACCCATGCCCAAAACAACAAGAACAAGGTTGAATCTCTACCTTCTTGTATGTGATCTTGTTAGATTTTGGAGTTTGGATTGATGGAACCTTATCAAGGTTGAAAGTTTGATAGAATTAGTTGAGAGGAGAAGAGAAGAAGGAGGCTGAAACAAGGAGAGAGTGGCGCAATCAGCATGAGAAGGAAGAGAGAAAATCTGATTTAAACATAAAGAGGGTAGTTGGCTTCAAAGGTTGAGATTGGCTAAAATTTTGTAGTTGATTTCCAGCCATGCTTTCCTCTCCTTGTGGCTTTCCTTGTGCCACTATTATGGGTTAAGTGGCTGAGTTTTTATCTACTTGATGTAGGGTTATTGAGTTTAAAATCCTATTGGTTCGATTCCGACAGTTTAAAATACCGAAATCTTACTGATTTTCTTTAAATTGGTAAATTGGTTTAAGAAAACTTCTATAAAATCTTCTATACTTCTAACCTAATTCCCTCATATCTAAACTCAATTAATTGCTAATTGATTGATCCTAAATAAATATTCAGTTGAATTTTAATTAACTTCAATTATTCGATAAAAATCGAATAATTAGGCGAAAAAGGATAAGAAAATTCCGATGGATGTTACATTGCGCCACCCATAGAGGGATAAGTGGCTGAGTATTCAACCTTACATAATAGAATTTGGGTATGCAATTCTATTGATTCGGTTCTTATAGTTTAAAATACCGAAATATTACCGATTTCCTTTAAATCGGCAAATCGGTTTGGAAAACTTTTTGTGAAAGTTTCTATGTGTCTATTCTAATTCCCTTAAATCTAGTTTCTCTAATTAATATTTAATTTACTCCTAGTTAACATTTTATTAACTTCTAATTAATTCTACACATTGAATAAAGTTAGATAAATCGATTAATAACATATATTAAACTTAGCATAATTCCAGACATTATACTAAATAATTTCTCATGGTCTTTTACACAACAATCTAAATTTCCTTTAGCTTTAGTATTTATAATTCATCCTTAATTACTCTTATTTTTCTAATAAATTGATTAACAGCGCAAATCAATTGCACTGTTATTGTTATTTTTTCGCTTTTTCATAAATCCTTTAATATTTTCTGTTTAGTTTCCGTAACTAATGGCATTTTTGTAATTATGAGCACGTCTAAGGGCATCCCGCATCATTTCACATGTGGGCACCTCCGTGGCCTAATTGGCTAAAAATTTACTTTCTACGTTTTTGCTATGTGATTCTGCTTCGTTTAAAACCTTATTCTACTAATTCTATTGATTTAGGGTCCTAAATGTCATTTTCTAAAAAGTTCAGGAGCAAGGTTGTGAATAATAAAAGTTTGCCCAAGGACGTTTTTATCATTTCCTATTACGTTATATGGGGATGTTACATCATGTACATTTTCTGTATCTGGATTTCAAACATTTATGCTTGCATGACATGCATCCATGGACATAACATATAAACATGTTTATCATTTACACATTCCTGCCGAAATTGATCCTTGGAGAAACAAAGGCACTCATACACAAGCCCCATTTTCAAGCTTTCAAGAAGGAAAGCTCTCTTCAACCATCTCCTCATCCCAAATCTTTCAAGCAAGCTCTCTTTGGTAGTGACTCTTACTCTTCTTCATCATGTATTTTTCAAGCTCTAGAACCCCTAAGCTCTTCATAGCTAGGTGGTTTTAAAGCTTGCTTCAAGGTCTCATGACCATATCTTACTCTATGAGTTTTCTTGCCTTGATGAAAATGTTTTTTTGAAATGAAATTTTGTGGTATGATGGTTTTTAGGTATCTTGCTTTATTTTGTTTTAAAGCACTAATTTGGTGACTAAAATCCTGAATATGATGGTGAGATAAAACATGAAAATGGTGACTTGAAGTGGTATAACAACATCTCCACAAGTTTAATATGTAAAACATAGAAACTAGTAAATCTAGAATTCTAGCAGTCTGTAATGCGTATAGCATAACTCACTCCACAAAACTCAAAATGTAATGAAACTAATTTTCTTGAAAGTATACTCAAAGAGCTTTCCAAGCATATAAAATATGTGAGATTTGGCCTTAAAATGGGAGAGATATGAATTTTCAAAGTTTGCTGTTCCTAGATAGGTTTCTGTCCGAGCAGTAGGTAATAAAACGTGCATAACTCAAGTTATACAGAACATTTTTGAGTGGGACAAAGTTTTTTAGAAATCTGAGACATAGAGGAACATCCCCATAAAATAGTTTTGGCATATTCCTTGTGAGGAGTTCACAGTAATGTTTAAAAGTCACTAACCTGAGATGAACTTTCAAGTTTGAACAGTCAGAATAAAATGTGCATAACTCAAGCTACAAAATGAATTTTTGAGTGGGGTTTCTTTTGTTTAAAAATAGACTTAGAGAAGTATAATCATACCAAAATTCGAAATAAAAGAGTAAAAGATGAAATTGTGGTGAATTTTTGAAGTTACTGTCCCACTGTAAAAGTAAAATTGGTTAGGGTAAAAGTTAAAGGTTAATGAGGAATAAGCTTTAAGACATTAAGACCCTTACATTAAGTATTAGAAAACCTTCATAATTCAACTTAAAAAGCATAAAAAAGGATATTAGACAAAATTGGCTCTTCTACTAATCAAAGAGGACACACAAGAGGTAACCTCAATTAAAAACTTGCACTCGATTTACTAAGCTAAGCTCATAAAACTTTGCTTGAGAATATGCCTATGTTTATGTGCAAGCATGATATGATAATGATGATATGATATGATGCTTAATGATACTGTGATACTGGTTTCTCTGGTTGGCAAAATCTTGGGAAGCTTCAGTTTAGCCGTTATGCTGCCGAAATTCTGTAAAAATTGTGGACTTAGAAATATTTTGCATCATGAGCTTTAATAAGAAGAGACTCAATAAAGGGTGTGATCCTTCAAAAGGGAAGGTGACCTAATTTAAGTTCCCCTCACCCATGACTCACATAAGGCATGGCATGACCCAGCTAGTGTGAGTATAGGGGATAGGGCTTACATGAGGCATGGCATGACCCGGCTAGTGTAAGTACCGAAATATTATGGTGGCGACGACCACGGTATGAGCTCATTACCACTTATGTTTAGTGGGTGAAAAGAAAAAAACTTAAGATAAGCCAAGTTAAGAAAAGAAAGGGACCTCGGTCCGACCCAAGTAAAGAATGAAACTCATAAGATGTACATGCATGATACAAATTGTCATACAAGTTCTTATGTATAACATGATGTTAGCATATGAGAAATACGTACTTAAAATGGATCCCACTTCGGACATTGATATTTTCGAAAACCTAAGAATTGAACCTGTTGAATGCTTACTGTTTTCATTTATAAAATCGAAGTGGCTGGGATGATGACGATGACACTTATGTGTCAAGGTCGAGTCCTACTGAGAAATCTTATTTCTCACCCTAGTTGTTTTTCCGTCTCGTCACCAGATACTCATGGCACACCCCGTGGAGTGGAGCATGGACCCTCCCCACCATGAGTGGGCCTACGATGGGGATACTCACGCTATTGTGGCCATGACCACCACAGTAGTTCGCACATATTTTTACCTGGGTCGAATTTTTGAGGAAGAGGAGCCAGAAGTCCCGCCAGCCCTTGTAGATGTTTCTTCAGCTCACCTTGGACCGCCATTGGGTCCTTAGGATTTCCCACCGAAGCCGCTGCCAGACATCGAGATGGAGCTGATGTCTCCGGGTTTGCCTGCAGCCGATCCCGTGCCACCACTGGAGATACCTGTGATTGATGTGAGTTCTACAGCCACTCCTAGGGCTGCAGCCGATCCGCCGCCACTCCCTGAGTATCACCCCGCCGCGTCTGAGGAGGATCCCTCCAAGGAACGTTCTTCAGTGGCCAGCTATACTCCTGGTCATCGCATCCGTCACGTTGAGGTGATCAGCAGGCACCCTCGTATCATCCGTACTCCTCATGTTCCCTAAGACCGAGGAGCGAGGGGGACCAGGCACTCGAGAACTTGAGTCCATCCGATTGAAGGGCGTGGAAGAGGCAGAGAAGCCAGCACATGTCTACGTGGGCCTATTCCATTATTGCTCCTTATCCTTTGTATTTCATTTTGTATCGGACCTTGTCAGACTTGTGTACGTTTGATATTTTGGGGCCATGGCATGACCATGAGTTCCCTTTTTATGTATTTGTTGGATATTATGAGACTAATTATATTTATATGGTTGTTGTAGTAATTTGATTGCATGGTATTTTGATTTATCCCTTGTTCCTTCAATTTATACTGAAATCTTTGCGATACGCTCGTTTATTGCTATCTTCTCACGCAAGGCTTTACTTTTCAAAGTGATGACGTATTTCAAAAAAAAAAAAAATTTTATCGTATTTTCCGCGTAATTTAATTTCAAGTGAAGTTTAAATTTCCACGAGCATAAGTAACAACTAATAACACGCCGTAATATGACTTAAGCGTAGTATGGGTTTATTAGGGTGTTACACATGCTGAGTGCACTCATACATATACTTCATCATTTACTTTCATATACCTTTGCATACATGATTTCCACATACATATTCTTAACATATAAATGCTCATAACCTTCTTATAATTCTACCAAAAATTCGGCAGCATAATGGAATGTGTCCGCTTCCCCATGAATAGTGTCAGTACTCGAACAGTCAATTGTACAGAGAAATCATCACATTTCATTCACAATTCAAACATCAAATTCATGGGCACAATTGTTGCATTTAAAACATAATTGCTGTCTCAGCACATTCATTCAACCCGATTTTTGTAAATCAAACCAAAATTTCTATTTAACTCATCTGGATCTCAATTTTGGATATGTTAGAGTGTTATGTGTCTATTTTCTAACCTTTTTAGTCCCATCTCATTTTGATAAGTATAGCTCAAGATATTTAAGTTTTATCCTAGCCTGTCCTGCAGCTAGCCAGAATTACACACTTAAAAGTAAAGATCCACTAAAAATAGAAAGCCATCATATGATATTGGTATAATATTAAAGCCAACAGGACAAGCTTTCATTAGCAACAAATCCCATTTCATTTGCTTTATTAGAGCTCGAGTTATAAGCTCCGAAATTTGACTTTCCTGAACTGTCCTATTTTGGCCCGGTTTGGGCATAGGGCAACTTCTTAGAAATACTGGGATCAATTGGAACCATATCTAACTCGAAAATTTTTATGGAGTATTCTCCTATGTGTAACCTTTCTAATAAAGTTAGTTTCACCTAAATCCAAATTGTGTAGAGCAAGTTTTGCCCTGAACAACCCGGTCTACCCATAATCATCCTCAAGAATCTAGGTCAAAGTTCCAAAATTCATATCTCTCTCAATACTAATCCAATGGCTTTATGTGATAGATGTATGGAAAGCCCTGCATGTCTACTTTCATTTAAAATTAGTTTCATCAATTTTAAACTACTATAGGCAGAGTCGTACACTCTGCTGTATGGACTGCTGTGGGGCTTCTCACTCAGACAGCATCCCAATTCTCCACTTCTCCTAGTTTTCTTCTTCTAACTTTAATTTCAACTCAAGATTTCATATTAATTCAACCATAATCCATCATATACATCCAATGTATCATCAAATACATGAAGAAGAGTGAAATTTCATACAGCCATAGTTTAGAAAAATTAAGGACAAAAATTGAATCCTACCTCTTTGTATGTGATTTTGCTAAGTTTTGGAGTTTGGATGGAATCTTGTCAAGCTTGGGGGTTTGATGGAGTAAGTTAAGGGGAGAAGAGAAGAAGAGAAGAAGAAGGCTGAAACCAGATGAGAGGGGCACAAGCAAGCATGAAGTGAGAAGGAAAATCTTATTTAAACATAAAGAGGATAGTTAGAATTGTGAGTACTGATAGGCTGAATTTCTTGTGGATAAGGTTCGGCTATGTTTCCCTCTTTTATGGCTAAGTTATTCTCGTACTCGCTTCTACTCTATCTGGAATCGGAACACATCTCCATTCTGCTTTAAGATGGAAATCGTGTCCATTTTATTTGAACCTGGAGATCAATGCGGATATCGAAACTCGTGTCCATCTTATTTGAAACTTGGAAATAAATTATTGTAACACCTTACCAGACAAGGCACTATGCTTAAGTCATAATAAATTATCTAATAAGTGCTTACATGTAGTACTGGTTAAATTCTATTTTCTGTATTATTATTAATTACCCACATAAAAATGCTTAATCACTTAACAAAAATTTCTGCGTGACGACTAAATAAATGCTAGTTAATCGGTATACTGTAAATAACGTAACATAAATAAAAATACAATAAGGACAGAACTACTGCAAAAGGTATCATAAATATATACATAGACATCTGATTTTAAAGTTTGTCAAAATGATGCAGGGTAACAAAATGAGGCCGCTAATACAAAATAAAACGGCCAGTCTCTATGAATAGTACCCCAAATGGTCCCCATGGGATATTTCATGTATATCTCCTAACAACTACCTATCTGTCAATGACCCAGACTACCAAAAGAGGGACCATTCTGTACATCTACTACTGCTACAGCTTACACACTATCTAAACAGAATCTGAAGAAAGGAACTTGTTCGTCATGGCGGTGTCTGCTGGAGGGTAACCCACACTAGGAGCAGAGGACGAGGAAGAAGAACTCGCCGCCTCGAATGGATCCTCCTCTGAGATCGAGGCTGATAACATCAGCTGCGGTGGTGAAGTAGGAGGGGCCATAGGAACGGGAGCTGCTACCGCTACTGGTGCTGCTGTTGGTGGTGGTGGAAATGGATGGGCTATGTGAAGAGGTATGGCAATGTAGGGGACAGCAAGATCAAAAAGAAGGTGCATAAGTGGGACGACGAAATCTCTCTGGAAAAAGAAATAAAGGCGGAACTAACATCAGCCGGATATATATACAGAATCCAAGAATGGGTCAAGGTGTATATGTAGCTCAGGGAACTCAATGAATAGAACACCGGTCGCTATGTGCTCTATGGTCTGAGAATGACGCGGAACGTACAGTAGGGTGAGAAATAAATATTTCTCAGTAGGAATTCCTAGTATCTATACATCTGTCATCACTGTCATTCCCAATTGTTTTAGTCGTGCAATAGTTTTCAAATAGTACAGTACAATGATAATATTTAACTTAAATACTTGTTTGTAAAGCATACACCGAAACAAATTCAATTTTAGTTAACAAATACACTAATGTACTCAAACAGTAATCATGGTGGAGCAATAGCATATTAAGAATAATAAATAGGGATCTAGAACAATCAATTAAGAAGCATTACACATGTGCAATTAGAAAATGCATCTTATCCTTGAAGGCTTTCGCCTATTAGAACTTATTTCCATCCTTGGTCCCCTAGGCGTCATTGGCCATATACTCCTGGGTAATAGTCCACTTTTCAGGACCAAGCTTGTTCCTATATAGGATGGCTAGGTTTATTTATTCCAACCTTCTCACTAATCTATTCCCCTTAATTTATTTCAGGGCTGGCCCAAGTGATATGGAATCCATTATAATATCATGACATGGATGCACATCTAACTTGATCCTTCAAATGTCATGTATTTATGCTATTATAAATTTCATAACATCTGAACTTCTTACCGAAATTTCAGCAGCATAACGGATCGAGTCCGCTTTCCCATGAATAATGCTAAACATCCAGTACAATTATAAAATCAATATGGACCAGCAAATATATATATACATTCATAGCATCGTTCAACAATTTCAAGTCAAGTATCAATAGGTTTCAGCTTATCCTCCCTTGTTCTGCCCGAATTTGGTATGCCCTACTTCTCATTCAATTCAACTCATTTAAATCTAATTTTTGGATATGTGATAGCCTCATATGTCTAGTTCTAATCCTTTTGGTCCCATCTCATTTTGATCTGTATAACTCAAGATATAAACAATTTACCTCATATTGCCCTGTTCTTAGCCAAAATTGGGTTCTTATAAGTAAAAATTCACTAAAAATAGAAAACTGGGTGAATTCATACGAAATTTATATTAAATTAAAGCTATCAGAACAAACTTTCAAATGAATTAAGTTTCATGTCATTTGCCTTAGTATATTTTGACTTATGAGTCCCGAAACTTGGCCCTACTAAACTACCCTGGTTCAGCCCGATTTAGACTTAAGCCAAATTCTTTGGTGCACTGGGAGCAAATGGCTTTCAATCTGGTTCTGAAATTTTTATGAGATATTTTTTTACATGTTATCTTTCAAAAAAACTTGGGTTTACTCAATTTGGAGTTGTAAAGGGTGAGTTATACCCTTCTCAACTCATACTGCCTAGATGATGATCCAGATTTCTAGGTTAAACTTCAAAAATTCATAACTAATTCTATACTAATCCAATGGCATTATATATGTATGGAAATCCCTAGATGTCTAGTTTCATATAAAAATGGTTTTATCCAATTTAAATGGTGGTACGTGGAGTCGTACACTCCGCCGCACGGATCGCCGAGGAAACCCTAACAGCTTCTAGATTTATCTCCCTCCTTCAAGCTATTTGCTCTCAATTCCAATTTTAATCACAACATACATGCAAAACTAGTCATAAACCATCATCATCACTCTATATAACATCAATATTTCAGATTATACATGCTCACCATGTAGCCGTAAATCAGAGAAAACAAGAAGAGAAGTAGGATTTCCTACCCTGTCTAATTCAATTTGTGTTGATTTTGTGCCTTTGATGAGAGCAACTTGTGATGAGACTTGAAAATAGATGAGAATGGAGTGTAAATGAGAGTAAAGAGGAGAGAAAGAGAAGAGCTTTAGCAACTTGAAAGGGTGGCCGAAATTTGGATGAGGGAAGGAAAGAAAAAGTAAAGATTTTTGAGGCAAGGTGCATGATGATTAGTGGACTTCATCATGCTCTCAATTTTAGTTTAGCTTCCCATCATCAAGGGCTGCCAAGGCGCCACTTGAGGGAGTTATTTGGCTAAATCTTAACCTTTGATTCTAGGGCACTCATAGCATAATTTCTATGGGTCCGGTTCCAACAGTTCAAAATACCGAACTCTTACCGATTTCCCTTAAATCGGTAAACTGGCTTGAAAATTTTCTATGGAGTTTTCTATGTTCCTAATCTAATTCCATCAAGCCTAATCCCTCTAAATCACACTTAATTGGCTTTAAGTAAATGTTTAATTAAATTCTGATTAAACTCACTTATTCGATAAAACCGAACAACTCAGTTGTCAACGATAAAATTTTTCGGACGTTATATTTCTACCCTCCTAAAAAAAAAATTTGTCCTTAAAATTTAGTACTTGAGAATAATTCGGGATGTTCTCTCCTCGTATTGTAACACCCTCTCAAGTACAGTACTATGCTTAAGTCATAGTACCACGCTCAAGAGTTATTACTGTTGCCTAACCGGACCTTATTTCACAACAACTTCAGCTGTCTTTGAAATCTTTCAAGCTATCTGGAGATAACACGGAAAATAGGAGTGAGAATTATAAATTCTCAGTAGGATTCATTCACTATCATACATAATATCATCGTTGTCATCTCCAGTTGCTTCGGTTTATTATGAAAAAGGTGAACATGTTATACAAACTGTTAAATTTTACAGTTCAAAAACATACTTTCCGAAGCAAAGTTCATTTTATTCATACACTTGTAATTTAGGCAAGCCAATACAAGATCAATTCATGAATTATACTATGAATAATAACTGGAACATGTTAACCTATAATAACACCAATATACTGAAAACGTAAAATCTATCCACACCTTTATTAATATTCGGATTTTATGCAAAACACATATTTTCCTTAATCTTTCTTTACTTGTTACACATATCCCAGAGTACAATCGCCATGTCATACTCCATTGGGGTGTGATCACCATGTCACACTCCTTAGGGATAGATCGATCCTGCCACGTCCCAGAGTATGATCACCATGTCATACTCCATCAAGATGTGATCGCCATGTCACATTCCTTAGGGTGTGGAATCATCATGCCACATTCTAGAGTATGATTGCCATGTCATACCCCATCAGAGCGTGATCGCCATGTCACGATCCATAGGAATATGGGACCTTCATCATATTCTTTTCGGTACCTACACTAGCTGGGTCATGCCATGCCTCATGTAAGCTCTATCCCCTATACTCACACTAGTTGGGTCGATGCCATGCCTCATGTAAGTGGGATGCTTGCATATGCTTCATCATTTACTTTCATATATCCTTGCGTATAGAAGTTCATATTCATATCATGAATATTCATAACATAAACTATCATAATTTCATTAATATACTTTATGTCATACTTAAATCATTCTTACATATATGACTCTTATGAACATAACACATAAATGTTTATCATATTTATATAATGCACATATTTCTGCCGGAATTTCGGCAGCATAACGGAACATGTCCGCTTCCCTATGAATAGTGCCAGACAACCAGTACATTTATACAACTTACAATTTCAGTATAGAGCAGCAATTATACATGTACATTCATAACATCAATCAACAATTTCAATTTAAACATCAATAGAGTTTCAGTTTAACCCCCTCTGCTCTGCCCGAATCTGGGGTGCCTCATTTCTCATTCAATTCAACTCATTTAAATCTAATTTTTGGATATGTCATAGCCTCATATGTCTAGATTCTAACCCTTTTAGTCCCATGTCATTTTGATGTGTATAACTCTAAATATAAACAATTTACCTCAGACTGCCTTGTTCTCAGCTAGAATTAGGTCCTCTTAAATAAAAATTCACTAAAAATAGAAACTAGGTGAATTCATACGAAATTTATGTAAAATTAAAGCTATCAGAATAAGCTTTCAAATGAATTAAGTTTCATATCATTTACATTGGTATATTTTGACTTATGAGTCTCGAAACTTGGCCTTACTAAATTACCCTTGTTCAACCTGGTTTAGACTTAAGCCAACTCCCTTGGTGCACTGGGAGCAAATGGCTATGAGTTTGGTTCTGAAATTTTTATGAGATATTTCTTTACATGTTAGCTTCCAAAAAAACTTGGGTTCACTCAATTTGAAGTTGTATAGGGTGAGTTATACCCTTCTCAACTCCTACTGCCCGGATAGGGATCCAGATTTCTAGGGTAAACTTCAAAAATTCATAACTAATTCTATACTAATCCAATGGTCTTAATGATATATGCGTGGAAAGCCCTAGATGACTATTTTCATATAAAAATGGTTTTATCCAATTTAAACAGCAGTAGGTGGAGCCGTACACTCCGCCGTACGGACCACCGAGGGAAAATCCTAACAGCTTCTAGATTTGTCTTCCTTCTTCAAGCTATTTGCCCTCAAATCCAATTTTTATCACAACATACATGCAAAATCAGTCATAAAACATTATCATCACTCTATAAAACATCCAAATCTCAGATTAAGCATGCTCCTCATACAGCCCCAAATAGAGAGAATAAGAGAAGAAGTAGGATTTCCTACCTTGTCTTTTGTAATTTATGCTGATTTTGTGTCTTTGATGGTGGTGGCTTGGGATGGGACTTGAAGATGGATGAGAATGGAGTAGAAATGAGAGCAAAGAGGAGAGAAAGAGAGGAGCTTCAGCTGCTGAAAGAAGGCCGAAAATGGATGAGGATAAAAGGAGAAAAAGTGAAGATATTTCAAGGTTGCTTCATTTTGATTGGTGGACCTAATCTTGGTCAAAAATCTGGTTTCCTCCCCATCATCAATGGCTATCTAGGCGCCACTTGGGGGAGGTATTTGGCTAAATCCTAGCCGTTGATTCTAGGGCACTCATAGAAAAATTCTACTGATCCGGTTCCGACAGTTTGAAATACCGAATTCTTACCGATTTCCCTTAAATCGGTAAATTGGCTTGAAAATTTTCTGTGGGGTTTTCTATGCTCCTAATTTAATTCCATCAAGCCTAATCTTCTCAAATCACCCTTAATTGGCTTTAAGTAAATGTTTAATCAAGTTCTGATTAAACCCACTTATTCGATAAAATCGAACAACTCAGTTGTTAACGATAAAATTTTTCGGACGTTACAGTGCCACTTAGGTGGGGGAATGGTGGCTGAATTTTAGCCACTCTTTCTAGGGTTTCTAGTGTAGAATTCTATTGATCTGGTTCAGGTAGTTTAAAATACCGAATCTCTGCCGATTACCTGCAAGTCGGCAAAATGGTTTTGAAGAATGTTGTGAGGTTTTAATATGTTTCTATTCTAATTATCTCTAATCTAATATCAAACTAACTCTTGATCAACCTTTAATTAATTTCTAATCAAGCTTAAAAATTCAATAAAATCGAATAAATCGATTAACAGTGTAAATTAAACATTTTGCAAGTTGAGGGCCTGTCTGGATTTTATTGTTAATGGCTAATGGCATTTTCATAATTATGGATAAGTCTAGGGGTATCCTATGTCATTTCACATATGGATACCTCCGTGGCTCAATCTGCCGAGGTTTAGGTTTCTACATTTTCGTTGTGTGATTCTATTTCGTTTAAAACCTTATTTTACTAATCCTGTTGATATAGGGACCTAAATATTATTTTCTAAAATATTCAGGGGCAAGGCTGTAAATAATATATAAGGACCTAAAGGTCATTTTTTAAAAAGCTTAGGGGCAAGGTTGTAAATAATAAAAGTTTGCCCAAAGACATTTTCATTATTTCCTATAACGTTATATGGGGATGTTACACGTATCAGATTCTAACTCCCACATACAATCCGCTAAGTCTTCATGCCCCCATGCTACCTTCACCAATTGTACAACTTTGTTCCGAAGGTGTTTGATGCTCCTATCCACTATCCGTGCTGGGGGTACATGAAAAGTTAAGTCATCCCTTAATTGGATTGATTCAGGTTTCAAAAAAATGAGCAGGATCCGGCTAGTATCTTCTGAGTTACGAAATGTGGAAAACATCATGAAGATTTGATAGATGCGAAGGCAAGGCAACTTGATATGCAACTGGTCCAATTCACTTTAAAATTTGAAAGGGACCTATAAAACGAGGGCTTAGCTTTTTGACTTAAATGGCTCTACCCACCCCAGTTGTAGGTGTGATTTTTAGAAACATGTGGTCTCCTTCTTGAAACTCCAAGGGTTTCCTCCTGACATCCGCGTAGCTCTTCTGACGGCTTTGAGCTGCAAGTATTTTGCTACGGATTCTTTTGATTTGCTCCGTAGTTTGTCTGACTAGTCCTGGACCCAATAGACTCTGTTCTCCTGGTTCATACCAACATAGGGGAGATTGACACTTTCGTCCATATAAAGCCTCATATGGAGCCATGCCAATGCTGGCATGGTAACTGTTGTTGTAGGCAAACTCGGCTAACGGTAAGTATCGATCCTAATTTCCCCGTTGTTCCAGAATGTATGCCCGCAACATATCCTCCAAAGTCTGAATTGTTCATTTTGTTTGACTATCTGATTGTGGATGATATGCAGTACTTGGATATAGCCTAGTACCGAATGCCTTCTGGAGTGCTCTCCAAAATTGTGAAGTGAATCTTGGATCTCGATTGGAAATGATTGTTGAAGGAATACCATGTAACCGTACCACTTCTTGGATATATAGTTGAGCCAACTTTTCTACAGGAGAATTCGCTCAAATGGGTTAAAAGTGAGCAGACTTAGTTAGTCTATCCACTATGACCCATATGGCGTCATATCCTGAGGGGGTTCTTGATAAACCCATCATGAAATCCATAGAAATGCTCTCCTATTTCCATTCCGGAATCTCTAAGGGTTGTAATGTCCCTGCCGGCTTCTGATGCTCTATTTTCACCTTCTGGCAAGTTAAACATTTATTCACAAAATTGGCCACATCTGTTTTAAGGCCTGACCACCAAAATATCTTCTTGAGATCTTGATATATCTTGTTAATACCAGGATATATTGTAAACTCACTTGTATGGGCTTCCTCCATGACCTTCCTCCTGAGGTTGTCCTCCTTAGGTACACATATCCTCCCATGATATCGCCATATTTCATCTACGTCCTGGGAAAATCCTAGTAGCTTGTCAGATTATACCAGTCGCACTGTATGCTGGAAGTCATCATTTCCTTATTGTGCTTACTGGATTTGGTCTTTAAAAGTACTAGTTATCTTAAGTTGGTGCAATTGAATAGCACTGGGGGATACAGAGATTCCCAAGCTGAGGGTTTGGAAACTTTTGATAAGTTCCGCTTCTTTGATCAAAAATCGATGCCACTGACAAGGATTTTCTACTTAGGGCGTCTGCTACCACGTTTGCCTTGCCTAGATGGTACTTCAGGTCGAACTCGTAATCTTTAAGAAACTCCATCCACCTTCATTGCCTCATGTTCAATTCCTTTTGATCAAAAAGGTATTTCAAGCTTTTGTGATCAGAAAATACTTCAAACTTCACTCCATAGAGATAGTGTCTCCACATCTTCAAGGCAAACACTATCACTGCCAGCTCGAGGTCATGTGTTGGATAGTTTCTTTCATGAGTTTTCAATTGCTTGGAAGCATATGCTACGACGTTTCTATTCTGCATTAACATACACCCCAATCCTTTCTTAGAAGCATCACAGTACACTTCAAACAGTCCATGAGGATTCGGTAAAATAAGTATTGGGGCTATTGTCAACTTTTCCTTTAATTCTTGGAAGCTCTCTCGCACTCGGGTGTCCATTCAAAGGGAGCATTCTTTCTAGTTAATTTGGTTAAAAGTAGAGCTATTTGAGAGAAGTTCTTAACAAATCTCCTGTAGTATCCTCACAAATTTCTAAGAAGCTCCCCGCTTCAGAATCGCTGTTGGTCGTTCCTAGTTTAATACTGCTTCTACCTTACTGGGATCCACTAAAATTCCTCCATGGGATATCACATGGCCAAGAAATTTTACTTCTTTCATCCAAAATTCACATTTGGATAACTTAGCGTAAAGTTTCTTCTCTCTTAGAATCTACAGAACTACTTGCAAATGTTCCGCGTGCTCCTGTTCCATCTTCAAGTAGACAAGTATGTCATCAATGAACACCACCACAAATTTATCAAGATATGGCCTGAATATTCGGTTCATATAATCCATGAATATTGCCGGTGCATTCGTCAATCCGAAGGACATCACAGTATATTCATAATGTCCATAACAAGTCCAAAACGCCATCTTCGAAATATCTTCTTCTCGAACCCGAATCTGATGATATCTAGACTGTAGATCAATCTTGAAAAATATAGTAGCCCCTTGTAGTTGATCCATAACATCATTAATCCTTGGTAACAGATACTTGTTCTTGATTGTCACCTTATTCAACTGCCTGTAATCTATATAGAGTCACATGCCTCCATCTTTCTTCTTAACTAACAAGACTAGGGCTCCCCATGGTGATGCACTTGGCCTAATGAATTTCTTTTCCAGGAGTTCTTCAATCTGCCCCTTAACTTCGGCCAGTTTCAAGGGTGACATGCGGTATGGTGCTAAAGATATTCGTCCAACTCCTGGCACTAATTCAATGGTAAACTCAATCTCTTTCTTGGGAGGGAACTCAGGAATATCTTCGGGGGACACATCAGGATATTCCCTAACAAATATTGTTTAACTCCTGATCAACCTCTGTTATACTGGTTGATAAGAAAATATACCCTTGACTCCCATTCCTACAAGGGTGCACTGTTAAGGAACTTAAATAAAGACTTACAGGGATTACTGATTCAGAAGATGGAATAGGGGGGAGTATAATGAATTTATCGGAGCAATTTAACAGGGCTTGGTTGGCAAAGAGCTAGTCCATACCCAAAATAATGTCAAGTCCAGACAAGGGAAGACAAATTAAATTAGCCGAAAAGATTCGACCTCCTATTTGACAGGGGACATTCATACGAATATGGTTGGCTCTAACGGGCTCATTGGTAAGAGTAGAAACTAGCAAGTCATAAGGTAATTTAGAAATAGGTAGCTGCACGGCTGTCATGCAATCATAAAAGATGAAAGAGTGAGATGCACCTGAATCGTATAAAATGGTTAAGGTCTTACCATTTACTTCACACGTATCTTGGATCAAATCTTCTGACTTTTTGACCTCCTATGCATCCATAGTGAAAACTCTCCCTTGGCGTTGCGGTTTAGGAGTCGGTTAAGGGTTCTTGGCAGGGCATTCATAGATTCTGTGGCCTGGTCTACCACATCCAAAGCAGACATTTTGACCTGCCAAGCAGGGGCGGTCGCCATGATTCCTGCCGCATTGATTGCAAGTCTGGTTCCCAAAAGGCCTTTGAGGTTGCTTGCCTTTGTTGATCATTTGCTGAAATTTCTCTATTGCTGTAGGTTAGGCTTGAACCTCGAGCCTTGTAGAGCTAACCCCTTCTTAAAATTATTGCCGGTTAACCTAGCAGTAACTAACTTCTTATTACAGTCCTCTACTAAGCGGCACTTGTTCACCAAGGTAAGGAAGTCTCTGATCTCCATTGGTAGCAAGGATGTCCTCCCTTAGTCCACCTTCAAATTTCATACATTTCCATGTTTCATCGGGGTTCCGTTGATAAATGGTGGAAAATTTGCACAACTCCTCAAATTTAGCAATGTACTCCGACACACTACTATTTCCTTGATGGAGGTGCATGAACTCCAACTCCTTGGCATTGCGGATAGACACAGGGAAATACTTCTGGTAGAACGCATCTTTGAATACGTCCCAAGTAATTTCTGTCTGGGATCCTTCTAATAATCGCCATACACCATTCCACCAGAATTCTGCATCGGCTTCTAACATATAGGTGGCAAAAGTCACCTTCTGACGACCTGTGCAATCTAACACGGAGAAAATCTTTTCCATAGCTTTAACCCATTCATCTGCCTTATCTGGGTTAAAGGCTCCCCTAAAGCTGGGTGCATTAGCCTTCCAGAATTCAGCAAATTTGAGATATTCCATATCTATTCCAGGGCCATTATGATTTCCCCCACAATCTACCTGTGACTACTTTCCTAATTGGCCCATCATTTGAGTTACCGCAGCTGCCTGTTCACGCATAGCATGCGCCATCTCTCACATTGCTTCCAAGAACTTCGTGGATTCCTCTTGGGCTGGGGAAGTTCGCAATCTACCTCACCTTCCAGAAACCATTAAGTTTTGAATGCACAAAACAAGAGTAATTGAGTTGATTAGGCCCAATACTAAGTTTGTTGTGCTAGTAAATAATAGCGTACAGTTAGACAAACTCCTTCACGTACATCCTATCCATATGGACAAGACTCAAAACATAATAATATCTAGGGAATACAGAGTATATGCGAAGCATAGTCAGTGCAATCCTCAGGCCTATATTAGGACGAACTGCTCTGATACCAAAAATGTAACACCTTACTAGACAAGGTACTATGCTTAAGTCATAATAAATTATCTGATAAGTGATTATGTATAGTACGGTTAAATTCTATTTTCTGTATTATTATTAATTACCCACATAAAAATGCTTAATCGCATAACAAAAATTTTTGTGTGATGGGAAGATAAATGCTAGTTAATCGATATACTGTAAATAACGTAACATAAATAAAAATACAATAAGGACAGAACTACTGCAAAAGGCATCATAAATATATACATAGACATCTGATTTTAAAGTTTGCCAAAATGATACAGGGTAACAAAATGAGGCCACTGATACAAAACAAAACGGCCAGTCTCTATAAACAGTACCCCAAATGGTCTCCATGGGACATTTCATGTATATCTCCTAACATTTACCCATCTGTCCATGACCCAGACTGCCAAAAGAGGGCCATTCTATACATCTACTACTGCTGCAACATGCATGCTATCTAAACGGAATCTGACGAAAGGAAGCCATTCGCCATGGCTGCGTCTGCTGGAGGGTGACCCACACTAGGAGCAGAGGACGAGGAAGAAGAACTCGCCGCCTCGGACGGATCCTCTTCCGAGATCGAGGCTGATAACATCGGCTGTGGTGGTGAAGTAAAAGGGGCCATAGGAACGGGAGCTGCTGCCACTGCTGGTGCTGCTGCTGGTTGTGGTGGAAATAGATGGGCCATGTGAAGAGGTATGGCAATGTAGGGGACAGCAGGATCAAAAGAGGGTGCACAAGCAGGATGGCGAAATCTCTATGGAAAAAGAAATAGAGGTGGAACTGACATCGACCGAATATATATACAGAATCCAAGAACGGGTCAAGGTGTATATGTAGCTTAAGGAACTTAATGAATAGCACTCCGGTCGCTGCGTGCTCCATGGTCTAAGAATGACGCGGAACATACAGTAGGGTGAGAAATAAATATTTCTCAGTAGGAATTCCTAGTATCTATACATCTGTCATCGCTGTCATTCCCAGTTGTTTCGGTCATGCAATAGTTTTCAAATAGTACGGTACAATGATAATATTTAACTTAAATACTTGTTTGTAAAGCATACACCGAAACAAATTTAATTTTACTTACCAGATACACTAATGTACTCAAACAGTAATCATGGTGGAGCAATAGCATATTAAGAATAATAAACAGGGATCTAGAATAATCAATTAAGAAGCATTACACTGTACATATGAATGTGCAATTGAAAAATGCATCTTATCCTTGAAGGCTTTCGCCTATTAGAACTTATTTCCATCCTTAGTCCCCTGGGAGTCATTGGCCATATACTCTTGGGTAATAGTCCGCTTTTCAGGACCGAGCTCGTTCCTATATAGGATGGCTGGGTTTACTTTCCCCGACCTTCCCATTGATCTATTCCCTTTAATTTATTCCGAAGCTGCCCCAAGTGATATGGAATCCTTTATAATATCATGAAATTGATGCACATCTAACTTAATCCTTCAAATGTCATGTATTCATGCTATTATAAATTTCATAACATATGAACTTCTTACCGAAATTTCGGCAGCATAACGGATCGAGTCTGCTTCCCCATGAATGGTGCCAGAATCCAGTACAATTGTACAGCTTGCAAATTCAATATGGACCAGCAAATATATATATATATATATATATATATATATATATATATATATATATATATATATATATATATATATATATATATACATTCATAGCATCATTCAACAATTTCAAGTCAAGCATCAATAGGGTTTTAGTTTATCCTCCCCTGTTCTGCCTGAATTTGGTATGCCCCACTTCTCATTCAATTCAACTCATTTAAATCTAATTTTTGGGTATGTCATAGCTTCATATGTCTAGTTTCTAATCCTTTTGGTCCTATCTCATTTTGATTTGTATAACTCAAGATATAAACAATTTATCTCAGACTGCCCTATTCTTAGCCACAATTGGGTTCTTATAAGTAAAAATTCACTAAAATTAGAAAACTAGGTGAATTCATATGAAATTTATATCAAATTAAAGCTATCAGAACAAGATTTCAAATGAATTAAGTTTCATGTCATTTGCATTAGTATATTTTGATTTATGAGTCCCGAAACTTGGCCCTGCTAAACTACCCTAGTTCAGCCTAGTTTAGACTTAAGCCAAATTCTTTGGTGCACTGGGAGCAAATGGCTTTCAATCTGGTTCTAAAATTTTTATGGGATATTCCTTTACATGTTATCTTTCAAATAAACTTGGGTTCACTCAATTTGGAGTTGTATAGGGTGAGTTATACCCTTCTCAACTCATACTGCCTGGATGATGATCCAAATTTCTAGGTTAAACTTCAAAAATTCATAACTAATTCTATACTAATCCAATGGCATTATATATGTATGAAAATCCCTAGATGTCTAGTTTCATATAAAAATGGTTTCATCCAATTTAAACGGCGATAGGCGGAGCCGTACACTCCGCCGTACGGACCGCCGAGGAAAACCCTAACAGTTTCTAGATTTGTCTCCCTCCTTCAAGCTATTTGCTCTCAATTCCAATTTTAATCACAACACACATGCAAAACTAGTCATAAACCATCATCATCACTCTATATAACATCAATATTTCATATTATACATGCTCACCATACAGCCCCAAATCAGAGAAAACAAGAAGAGAAGTAGGATTTCCTACCCTGTCTAATTCAATTTATGTTGATTTTGTGCCTTTGATGAGAGCAACTTGTAATGAGACTTGAAAATGGATGAGAATGGAGTGGAAATGAGAGTAAAGAGGAGAGAAAGAGAAGAGCTTCAGCAACTTGAAGGGGTGGCCGAAATTTGGATGAGGGAAGGAAAGAAAAAGTAAAGATTTTTTAGGCAAGGTGCATGATGATTGGTAGACTTCATCATGCTCTCAAGTTTAGTTTAGCTTCCCATCATCAAGGGCTGCCAAGGCGCCACTTGAGGGAGTTATTTGGCTAAATCTTAGCCATTGATTCTAGGGCACTCATAGCATAATTTCTATGGGTCCGGTTCCAACAGTTTGAAATACCGAACTCTTACCGATTTCCCTTAAATCGATAAACTAGCTTGAAAATTTTCTGTGGGGTTTTCTATGTTCCTAATCTAATTCCATCAAGCCTAACCCCTCTAAATCACACTTAATTGGCTTTAAGTAAATGTTTAATCAAATTCTGATTAAACTTACTTATTTGATAAAACTGAACAACTCAGTTATCAACGATAAAATTTTTCGGACGTTACAATTATGAGATTAGAATTCGTATCTATTTGAAACATGAGGTTGGAGACAGGAAATCAGTCGAAGATCGGATTCATTTCCATTGTATTTGAAACTTGGAAGTAAAGTCAGATATCAAAAAATCATGTAACTTGGAAATAAAGTCAGATATCGGGAATCACGTCCATTTTATGGGAAACATGAAGATGAAGTCGGAAGTCAGAAATAATGTCTATTTTATGTGAAACTCGAAGTTGAAGTCGAAAATCAGAAATAATGTCCATTTTATGTGAAACTCGAAGATGAAATCGAAAGTCGTGGTGGATGTTTCAACATCCTTATCTAATTTCTTACTTTTAGTCATACTCTCATCTAGCCTCTAAATTGTATCTGGTAAAGTCTTGACTAATCTAAGCATAATGGCAATGGCATTCCCCTTTTGGAATAGGGATAGTCTAAGAAGGAATCTACCTCAAACCCTTGGCCTATATTTAGCTTATGGAGGAAGCAAGCTGACTAAGCTGAGTTTGAATGTTTTGAATGGTAGCATCAATCCTTTGCTAATACTATTGATGGCTGGCAGCTATCTGCTGGTTACTCTCTACTAGCTGCTTCATTAAATCCGACAATGAAGGCACAGATGTAGGGACTGCTAGAATTGCTGGCTGAGGGAATGAAGGTGGCTTAGGCTATTGATGTGAAAAAGGCTATTGAAATGGAGGCACAGTAGGTTGCCTCATGTGGGGTGCTTGATACTTCTACTACTAGAATTGTTGATGATGCTGTTGGAATAGCTACTAAGGTGCATTGCCATACCTTAAATTCAAATGATCTCTCCAACCAGAGTTGTAGGTACTTAAAAGTAGGTCATATCTCTACTACTCCTACCCCTGGTATTGAGGCTTCCCAGGAGTACACCCACAGCAGTAGCTATAGGATCCTCCTGAAGCTAGGATAAGCATCTATATGGAGTATAAGACAAGCACAGATACCCTTGTTGGCTCTGGTACAGGAGTAGGAATTGATGCAACATGCTGCCCCAAGGCCAATTGCCTTACATAATCAAGTCTATGCGCCATCCTTTATTGATCAGCATACATAATCTCACTGACTCCTCTAGTCCCTGAAATCATCTTGGACCCAAACTACTGTAAATTTTCTACCATATTAGTTACCAAGTCTCTGGCTACAACTAGGGTCTTGTTTGCCAAAGCTCCACCACTAGCTACATCAATGATATTGCGATTCGATAGGTATCAGCCCCTCATAGAAATATTGATTTGAAGTTGATCACTAATTTGCTGATAAGGACAACTGCATAATACCATAGATATTACCATAGATATATTTCCTAATTATTGTAGCTTTGGATGCCAGAAAGAATTTCTTGAAGAATAACCACTTCATATCCAACATCCTATAATTGTTCCTAGTTGTAGATAATACAACCAATTCTTGGCAGTATTCATAATAGATAATGAAAAGGCCCTCAACTTCATGTGATCCTCACCAATGCCCTGTGGCTTCCTTATAGAGCACACAACATGGAACTCTTTGATGTGCTTGTGTGGATCCCCACTTGCAACACATGAATTAAACCAAATTTTATTTCAAAATCAGCATCTAAATGAGGATACTGAATACACAATGACAGGTATCCCACATATTAGGAGCAACCAACTCTTTCAAAGTCCTATTTTGATTAGTCATATTCATTATATAACATCCCGAATTTCGCATAACTAGTACTGTTGAATAATTAAATATCGGATACATTATAGATATACAAGTAGTCAATATTGAATTGCAAATATTAGGGTTAGACAAAATTCAAGTTTTTTTGTACAAAATTTCATGTAGACAATTAGGAATATTTAGATAGTTTAAAGGAAAGGTGTGTCTATAATATCTTGCAATGCAAGAATTGAATTGATAGGAATTTATACTATAGGATAACACCAGTTTAAAAACCCTAAATTCTACAATTAGAAAGTAGCCACTTACTCTTATTTGTTGGCCAAATCATGGCCATTTATTTGCAAGCTCAACCAAAATTAAAATGCCATGCAAATCCACCAATAAGAACCTATCACTAATTTAAGAGATAAGACATATCATCATCATCATTTTCTCTCATTTTTCTTTCATTTTCGTGCAGCCACCCTCCGTCCATTATCCACTCTCATTTTCTTCTCCAACCTACTCATACACACCCAAAACTCCTACATCTTGTTCCCTTTTACTCAAAATTTCCACTCTTTCCTTGTATATCCTCATGAAATATCAAGACAAGCTCATAAATGTAACATCCCCACTTTTGTAAACAAAGCGCAATGGAAACTTTGAATTATTTCCCTTAGGCAATATGAGAATTTCTCAGGTAGTGCTATACCATGACGATCCTCACACTCAGAATTATAGGGTAGTGTAACAATACCGTTGAAAATAAGGCTCTGCCATATGTTAAAAATTAAGAAATGAAAAAAGTGCCCCTGTAAACCTTTGTTATTTGTAGTGATGCCCAGAATTTTTAGAAATTATATTTTGACCACAAATAATTATTCTCACAATAACCCTATAACTTTTCATAAAATGACCTTTATATCCCCACATCTGTAGAACTAGCAGAATGGAGTTTTAAAGGGAGCAGAATCACATGGTGAAACCGTAGAAGTTTAAATCTCTACTGATTAAGCCACGGAGGCAATCGAGTGTGAAATAACGTGGGGTGACCCTGGACTTGCTCAAAATTATGGAAATATCATTAGCTATAGAAAACAAAAATCAAAAAATAAAAAGGCTTCAAATTTACAAAAATGTTTAATTTACGTTATTAATCACTTTATTCGGTTTTATTAAATAAACAAGGTTAATTAGAAGCTAATTAAAGGTTAATGAGGAGTTAATTAGATGTTGATTAGAGAGACTAGGCTTAAGAATAATTAGAATGGAGATATAGCAAATCTCACAACGTTATCTGGAAATTTTTTGCTAATTTGAAGGAAATCAGTAAAGATTCGATATTTTATACTGCCAGAACCGAATCAGTAGAATTTTACACCAACAACTCTAATTAGAGTAGCTGAAATTAAGCCAATCTTACCCTTATGAATGGCGCCAAATGGCTGCCCAATGAATGGAGAGACTTGGCCAAGTAACCACCAACCAAGCTTCCTCCAATCACATGCATTCTTCATGGTTTAAGACTTGAAAAATTCCCTTCAAGTCCTCCCACAATTTTGACTAGCTTTCAGCCCTCCTCCCTCTTTCTTCTTCTTCTTCTGCTTCTTCTTCTTCTTCTTCTTCTTCTTCTTCTTCTTCTTCTTCCTTTCCTTCCTTGCCTCCATGGCCATGAGCTTCAAGCTCATGATTCATGGCCTTCTTGCCCTCAAAACCATTAACTGCTTTTGCGAAAATTGACCCCCACTCCCTTTTCTATAATACCCTGCTACCAATTTAATGGATTAACATCATGTGGAGTCCCTTCACAATCCTTCATGCTACTGCCATGGTGAAGGACGAAGGTTAGAAGTTGATTCTTGGCTTTCTTGCTTCTATGGTTTCAAGGATTTTGAGGTAGGCAGCTCTGATCCTTGGTTATTTGATGCGTGGTTTAATGATATAACTACTGGGTTCTTTTAATTCTATGCTTAGCTCATGCTTGTATGACAATGGTATGATGTTTTCCTAGGGATTAAAATGAAGAACTTTAGCTTGGGTTAAGGAGTTAAGCAAAAAACCCAAAGGAAAGCACAAATAGAACTTGAAACAATTAGAGAACCTTACGGTGTCCATACTAGCTCTGCCTACAACCACCGAAACTTGATGAACCAATTTTTATATGAAACTAAACATTTAGGGCTTTCCAACTATATAAATTATAAGGTCATTGAATTAGTATTGGGAGATATGATTTTTTGAAGTTTACCTAGGAATCTTGTGTTCTGTTCTGGGCAGTATGGGTTGTGAAGGGTATAACTCGCCTTATACAACTCGAAAATGAGTGCAACCAATTTTGTTAGAAAGCTTACACATAGGGAAACATCATAAAAATTTCAGAATCTAATTCAGTCCCCATTGCTTCTAGAAAAATTGTTGAAGTTGCCTCATGTCCTAACCAGGCTAGAACAGGGCAATTTAGATTAGCCATATTCATGAGCTCATAATGTGAGTTCTACTTACTCAAATGAGATGAAACTTGTTGGAAAAGGAAACTAGATTTAAATCATGTAACTCTCATATAGTTTTAGCTAGTTTTCCATTTTTAGTGAATTTTTCCTTTTCAGAGCTTAAACTTGTCTAGTATAGGATAGGCCTAGGTAAAAGTTATATATGTCAAAACTTAATGGGACCAAAAAGGTTAAAAACTAGATAAATAAAAATTTAATGTATCCAAAATTCAGGTCTAAATGAGTTGAATAGAATTTACGACTTAATTTACAAATTCGGGCATAATTGAATATAGTTGACAGAATTTCTAATTTAAAGGATTTTATACACTAGTATGGATATGGACTTAGCTCAAGTTCGAAGATCGTGAAAATGGTATCAATGTTGAATGATTGGTACATTGTATTGGATATATTATGGTGACTAGTTTTTCTATCTGAATGGCACTGTTCATGGGGAAGCGAACCCAATCCGTTATACTGCCAAAATTCCAGTAGCAAATATATAAGTTATACATTTGTGCACCATGATTTCCTATGTTTCAAGCATTGTCATTCATGAGTATATGAGCCATGATAAAAGTAAAATATGAGACGTGTATGAATCCATATAGCATATACATGCATGATAATGTACAAGGATAAAAGAGATGATAAGAACTTGCAAAGGGATGTACCGAGCCTCTACCTTACTGTGGGCCAAGGCAGTATTGTCTAAGGCTTAGGCCAGCCCTCGACTAGATTTAAGGGGAATAGACTGGTGTAAAAGTTAGGGAAAGTAAACTCGTCACTCATGTATAGGAACAAACTCGGACCTAAGAAGCAAGCTATTACCCAAGGGCGAGAAAGGTCATTCACCTCTAGGGGACCAAGTACTAAGGACAAGTTGCGTCTTATGGACGACAATACGTAACGCCAAGGTGTGCCAAGGAAAGGAAGTTAAAGAAAGAGATGACTAAAGTAGAGTGCACTTGCATAAAGTTAAGGATAAGCATCTACATATGCATCTTTAAATACCTTATTATGTCATGATGTTATTATGATTCTTGTTGAAGTATGTTTTATTATTCTTGTTTCTATGTCTGCCATAGAATATGCTAAGCGTTGGCTAAACTATTATCCGCTTCGAGACGGATGATTTTCAACTTAAAATTGAACCTGTGTTAGCATGTACTCACGTTTTATTAATAAATTGAAGCAATTGGAATGTTTATGATGCCACTTTATATCTGTACCTACTGGGAACCTCAAGTTCTCACGTCCTACTTGTCTGTTATTTCCGTAAACATTCCAATGTGGAGAATAGATCCCAGGTCCACAGCCGATGGTGTTGGAGAAGCGATAGGATTCAAGATTTGAACCTTGGGTCCAATTCAAGAAGCTAATGTAGCCGGCCACAACCATAATGTACGGACTATAAACTAAGATGAGAATCTGACTTATAGTTAGATAAATTCCTCTTCAATTGTAATTATGTTTTGATATGTATCTACGATAGTGGTTATGAGTTTTTAATTAGCAATAAGAATGCATGTTTAAAGGCCATATATTACCTATTCTCGCTTTACAGAGTGACCTACAACATTAGTAACAACCGCTAGATACAATTCCATGACTTGAGCATGGTTTATATTGTTGGAAGAGATAACGTGAGAAAGGGGGTTGAATTATATTCTTTCAAACTTAAGAGTGACCTGAAAATTTGAATTTGAAAGTCTATCTCAAGTCCTAGACTTGGATTGCGAAAGCTTTATATTAGTTAAAGAAGGCTTGTATGTTTATAATTGTTTAAAATGGTAGGTAGATTGAAATAAAACACATAGATAGAATAACTTATGCGATCAAGTTAGAAAGGTAAGTAGATTTAGAAGGACTAAATAAGAAAATTTTTATATTGGTTCAGCCAACCACTTGTCTACTTCTAGTCCCCAACATTTTGTTGAGATTTTATATAAACTTGAGTATTCTTTGTTCAAGCTTCTCCAAGCTTCTTACACCAGAGTAGTCTTTTCTCAAGTCTCTCCATGCTTTAACTCGAGTATTCTTTATCCTAGCTTCTCCAAGCTTTATCTGACCACTACTGGATCTGTGTACAAGTTTTGAGATTTGAAAAATAGTTTGTGAACACTCACACTAACTCTCTTTATAGAGGATAAACAATATTTTTTCAGTATTGTGACTTCTCTAAATTCCCAAAAAGAGAAACTTATCAAATACAAAGCAGAAAAGAAGATTTTCTATTTGACTAAAGTTACAAAGAGTAACTTTCTGGAGGTTTCTAAGGTTAAGGAAGTTGACAGCGAAGAAGATATTTAATTATTCTAACATTCTTTCTTTGACATCCAGCCTTTTATAGACATTTGAAATATATCCGTTGAAGCTTTCAGTACTTAACTTTTGAAGTTCTCTTTGAACTACTGGTCGAGGATTGGATAGAGAGCAATAATTTTCCTTTTCCTCATTCTTCGAAGTTTGTGCAAAGATAAAAAAGTAGTCGTTTATTGATATATCAACTATGCAGACTTGTCAACACTTCTTCTACCTTTTGTCAAATCATCTTTTTGACTTTTTGAATTTGTCTATGAAGCGTGCTAAGGAAGCTTTGAAGGTATGATAAATATGAGAAGTATATTTCTGGTGATATCCATTCTAGATAGGATCATCCTTCTAGATAGAGTCATCTTTTTGAATTGGCATATCTTAGCTTTCTATGCTAGCCTTTCCTTTTTTAAGTGTAGCTTCAACTTTCTAAAATTCTTCTAACCTGTTTCTACACAAAATAGCTCAAGAGACACAAGGTATATATTCCAAATAAAGTATATTAAAGTACAAAGCTACGGATAATGATGCTTTGAAGGCTTTTTTAGTGCTTAAGTTATTCGTTAGATTTCATTCTCATAGAAGAATTTGTTATTCGAATTAGCCTTTTTTTGATCAAAAAGATTTGCTTGTATTTTGATTTGGTTTTTATCAAAACCCTTAAAGAACAATTCAATTCATAGCCTCAGGATAGCTTCTGATAGGCATTGGAGCTAACACATATGTTTGGGGAACGTTACAACAAACCTCTTCTTTTTCGATCATTTAGGCTTAGCACCTCTAAGACCAAGAAGGGGTTTGGATCTCCCTCAAGGTTTTAGTGAAGTAAAGCTAGCAAAGATTCAATTAGAAGAGCTCAAACTTTGGGTTTGCAGTAGGGTTCCTTATATTGTTTAACTTCTCTAACTTAAGTGGTTGCTAAGGTTTCTTGTGTTACCTTCTATTTGTTGATACTGTTAATATGGACTGTTTTAGGTGATTTAGGATGGAAATAATTGGTTTATTTTGATGGTTTGCTCAAAATACCAAAAGAACACCCAAGCAGAAAACCTAAGAGAGAACCCTAGGTCAACAAATTGTACAAGGAGCAGTACGACTTCACTTACACACTTCAAATTCAAGAGGCTAATTTTAATAAAACTAGACATCAAGAGCTTTCCAACCAAATAAATTATAGGTTCATTGGTTTTAAAATGAGAGAGTTATGAATTTTTGAAATAGACTATTTAGTTTCACTCCTCATCCTGACCAGCATGTATTGTAAAGGACATAACTCGCCTTATACAACTTCAAATTGAGTGAATAAATTTTTTTAAGAATCTAATACATAGATAAATATTCCATAAAAATGTCAGATTTAAATCTAAATTATGCTACTCCCAGTAATTCTTTAAACCTAACCCAATGCTCTATTTGGGATGTAACATCTTCAATTTCATGTTGTGCTAAATTATCTCAGTAACCCTAAGCAATTAGGTACTTAATGAGAAATTATGAAATTAAAGCTTAATTAAAGGATTAAAAAAGTGTTTATGAGTCAACTCTGATGAAAAAAGTCAAGAGAATGCTTAATCAAGATTAGATAATCTCTAATTAAGCAAGTGAGAGCCTTAATAGCTTAACTAAGCACTAGTCGCTCTTAATTAGCTTAATCGAGTTTAATTAAGGATAATTAAGCTTAATCACAAGATTAATTTTTGTTAATCATGTTCTTGTATCTTAATCACTAATCCTTGCTTGATCATATTAATTAAGTTGCAAGAGCACTTAATCACATGATTAAATTCAAATTTAGTTAACTAGATAATAAAGTAAAAGATGATGTTATAAAAGCATAAAGCATTAGACAGGACTACTTTATGTAAGAGTTTGACCTTGTTTTGTCTCTCCATCATCCCATTTGTCCCTTTAATTATTAATTAACACAAGATAACACAAAGTGAAGCAAAAATATCTCCCTCCATGCCATTACAAGTTACGGCCATACACCCACCCACATGCATATCCATTTTCATTTTCACACTTTCATTCTCTCTCTAAACTTTCAAACTCTCCAACTTCTCGCTACAATTCTCTTCTTCTTCTTCATCTTCGTCTTCCTTTTTCCACCGTCACCATAACCAAAACTCTTACAAAGCCCTTCAAAGACCACATCTTTTGATCTTTGGAGGAGATCTAAACACTGCAAGACTCATTTTCAAGAGAACTCAAGAGTTTCCATCTTCTTCCTCTCAAAACTGCCACCACCATCATCAAGGGAGGAGTCTTCTTCATCTTCTTCTTTTCCTTCATGGATGCCATTTTGAAGCTTAGGTAGTGATCTTCACTCTTTTACTTTGTTTGCTCAAGAAAACTTGAAGTTTGGTTCTTTTCATGACCAAGATCTTCAAGTAAAAACTTGAGAAGATCTTTTATGTTTTTCATGAGCAAAAGTTTCTATTTTTGGTAAAATATGTTCATGTTCTTGTTCATGAGTGCTCTTGAGTTCTTGAAAGTTTCCTTTCTTTAAGTGCTTTAAAGTTTCCATTTTTCTTTCTTGATGCATGAGATCTTGATGTTTCTTGTGAGTTACTTGAAAAAGAATGATGTCCTTGGTGGTATTTTGTTAAAGTTTGCTCCTTTTCTTATGATGAGTTTATGATTAGAAAAGTTTCACCTTTGCATATTTTTCATGATTTGATAAAACTATGAACATTCCAAGAGTTTAAAGCTCAAAAAGTTGCTTCTTGATGCATAAAAAGTGGTGCAAGTTTTGGTGCCTTCATAAAGTCTTATTTTGTTTTGTTTTGAAGACAAGACTACATGTAAAAGTCTAAGTTTTTTTGAAATATGAAGCCTTTTAAGTTATAAAAATGTTAGCTTGTCACTTTATATCTTAGAAATCAAACCTTGAAGACAAAACATTTCATAAAGTTTCAAATTTTAGTCAAAATGAAGCCTTTAAATCATAAAAGTGTTGTTTTGCAACCTTTAATTCATAAAGTTTAGATCTTGAGTCAAAATAAT
This sequence comes from Pterocarpus santalinus, assembly GCA_031439595.1. Lineage (NCBI taxonomy): Eukaryota > Viridiplantae > Streptophyta > Magnoliopsida > Fabales > Fabaceae > Pterocarpus > Pterocarpus santalinus. Next base: position 42,793,899 of record CM062531.1, read on the forward strand.
GCTTAAAAGTGTTAACCTTTATAATGATCAAGACTTTCTAACTTTAAAGTTAATGTTTTATATTCCTATTTCATAAAGTAGGAATCTTTTAGACTTTAAGGCAACTTTAAATCATAAAGTTGAGACCTTGATGGTCTTAGAATAAATAAAAGTGTCAACTTTCATAAAGAGTAAGATTTTTGGTTCAAAAGCTAGTATCTTGTATCATTATTCCATAAAATTTAATCGTTAAGATAAGAATATAATTTTAGAAACACTTACTTTCATAAAGAATAAAACTTTATGACTACTTTATAAAGAATGACAACTTTTATAATATTTAACATAAGACCTTGTTATGTTAATAATAAAAGCTTGAAACTTTGCAACTTGGATAAGTTAAAAATCACTCTTGGTGATCAGTGAATATGGTGTTGTTGGGTTCATGAGTGTGGTTATGCGTTGTCATGACCCAAGGATTACAGGGATCTCGAACTCCTTCCAAACAGAATTATGATTAGGGCCTCTGAGCATACCATGAACCTAGGAATTGCTAAGTACACTATCTCAAGAAAAGGAAACAATCATTTAACTTAATTAATTTGAATAAGTATTCCATAAGACATGTACTCAAGTAAAGAATAATTTCACATGAGAATTAAGTAACTAAAAGCCCACATACGTATATTTTAACTATGTGATTCTCTCATGGGTAACCATGAGAAATCATATAATGATTCATAAGATTCTTCACAAAAAACAACACAACTATGAACCCCTTTAGGGTATAAATGTATGATGCCATTCAGCATGATGAATAACAAGTTTGATTGAGCTTTATCTCATGATTGAATGATTAGTGTGATGATATGATATGATATAGATATGATGGACTATTGGTTGAAAATTGTATGATTGACATTTTGGGGAAACTTTGGTCTAGCCATTATGCTGTAGGATTTCTGTCAAAATTATAGACTTAATCATATCATTGCATGTGTCTAGTCAAAGAAATATTATGCATGTAAAGTATAATAATAAGAAAAGAAATAATAGGATATGACCCCTCGATCACTTCAGGGAAGTGAGAGACGGTGATCCACAAAGACTCAAGGAACCTCTTTAAGGGAGGCAAGGGTGACATGGAGGACCCTCCAACTTAGAGGTAACCAATATCAGCTTAGTCTGATTTGGTTAGTACTACTTGGTGACAGTCACACAATGAGCTCATGTTCAAAAGCAGTCTATTTCCAAGGAAAAGTAAAGAATACTAAGCACGTGCTAAATATGAAAGTAAAGTTAAAGAAAGACTTTGGTCTAGTCTAAGAAGTTATACAAATGTGCATGCATCATTATTCTCTCATTTGTTAGGTCATGAATGTTTATACTATGCTCTCACATGTATATGCTCTTATATTGTAGCTTTGAGTTTCTTTATATTATGATTATATGGGGAAGATTAAAAAAAACCTGCTTGGGGAACCTATGTTTTCAAACCCTTTAAAAATATAACTTATGCATACTCACTGTTTTCATAATTAAACCCGAAGTGGCTAGGACGACGACGATGACAATTAATGGTCTAATCGAGATCCTAATGAGAAATATTGTATTTCTCACTCGTACATTTCTGTGTCATCTTCAGATGGAGCTGATGGCATCCTCGGTAGCACTTTCGTTGGTACCTGATTGGATAAGACGAAGAATTGCCATATTTCTTCACTTAGCTAAGGAGGATCGAGATAGTAGCATAATATTTTTATTTTCTTAAGAGCCCTAGTGGGGCAGTTTATATGTAATTAAGAGCATGTAGGAAGTCATGCTACTTAATTTGACCTATTATATAAGTGATAATTATTACATATAATGATGACTCTTGAATATCTAGGATTACATTCTTGGCTTATGGTATTGTGCTATGTTGTTTCAATTTTATCATACGTCTTTCTTGTAACTCCGCGATATGAAGAACAATGTCCATATGTATGCGAATAAGTAAGCGCTTAAAGGCTCAATTTTCAAGCATAAAGGTTTTACAAAAAAAAAAAATTACATGCTATTTTCATATATTATGCTAATTTCAACTATAAGAACTTCTGCTAGTTCAGAATAACAACTAGTGATGCCATAAAATAACTTATGCATAGTATGGTATTATTAGGGTGTTATAGGTGAAGCGAGATAGTTCCCTTTAGTCTGATTTGAAAGCCTATAACTTAGGCTCTACTTACCCATTCAATATGAAACTTGTGCGGAATGAAAAAAATAAAACTAATAAAGATTAAATTTTTAGTGAATTTTTACATTTAAGTACTGAAATTTGCCCAACATCAGGGCAATCTTAAATAAAATTTTAATAACGTAATTTATACTCATCAAAACTTAGTGTGATCAAAGAGAACTTAAAATAGACTAATAATGCCACATTGTATCAAATTTTTAGATTTAGATAAGTTAATATGAAGTTATGATGTAATTTATCATATGGGGATAGATTTAAGAAAATTGAGATATCTTGGTAGCTTAAGAGTTTAGGAGTTCCCTAAACTATAAGGAGTCAACGATTGAATTATTTATACTCCTCTCTTATGATAATGATATATTGCATGATGATGAAAATTGCTATGACTAGTTAGCTATTTTTCTGTACTGTTTGCTTTGGGAAGCCCCATATTTAAGCTGTTATGTTGCCGAATTTTCAGCAAAAGTATGAGATGTGAAGTTATAAGTATGTATGTTGTACATGGAAATTATTCATGCAATAATGTTGAAAGTGAGACACACACACACACACACACACACACACACACACACACACACATATATATATATATATATTGGTCTAGGCTTGAACATAATCCTAGTAATTATATCCAATTGGATCAAAGTTTTGAGAAAACTTTTTAATATTGTTTGGATTTTTCCCAAAATCAGATGGTGTTAAAACCTTAAGAATTTGGAAAGTTGAATGTGTAATGTTTGGAGGACTGGCTTTGTCCTTGTAGTGTTTGATGGACACTGAGTCAGAATCTATCAGGATAAATTCATAGTATTTTTGTGTCCTGCTTGGAGAAAGTGGTTTGAAATGAAAATCTTTTGGGAAGATTTTTGAAGGTATTTTGTTGGGATTTTTGTCCCAAAATTCTGGTTCAATTTGAGTAACTGGTATAAATTTTTCTTTTGTCAGATATTGGGTTTGGGATTTTTTTGTGGTTGTTTGGGTAGTCGCCAACTGTTATATATATATATATATGTTGTGTCCATAAAAAGCATGCATGCAAGTATGATTGAGATATGATTGAGATATGATATGAGACATATGTATGAATGTAAAGTATTTGTATGCATGATTATGTATGAAAAGGAATATATTATAAGAACTTGCAAAAGACGTACTGAGCCTCCATTTCATAGTGGGCCAGGGCGGTATTGTCTGAGACTTGGGCTAACCCTTAACCAGATTTAAGGGGAACAGACTGATATGAGGATAGGGGAAAGTAAACATATCACTCATATATAGGTATGAGCTTGGACCTAAGAAGCAAACTATTACCCAGGGATAAGAGAGGCATACACCTCCAACGGAGCAAGTATAGAGAAGCAAGATGCAAGTAAAGGAAAGATAAGTAAAGAATGCACCCTAGGGACAATAATACGTAATGCCTATGTTTGCTAGGAAAAGAAAGTAAAGACAGTCAAAGAGAAATAGGTGCATTTGCATCAAGAGTCCAATTGCATTCATATATGCATATTATTTTTTTGTTCTTTAGTGTGCTATACTTATGTTTAGATTCTAGTCTCCATTTCTAAAGTGAATGAATAAAATGAACCTACTTCAGAATGGATATTTTTGAACCTTATAAATTGAAATCCATTATTGACATGGTATGTTCACTTTTTTTTTAAACAAACCGAAGTAGCTAGAGATAATAATGATGACACTATACGTGAAAGTCTAGGAAATCCTACTAAGAATTTATAACTCGCACCCTTGTGTAAATTTGTGTTAAGCATGGTATTGTGCTGGAGAGTGTTACACACTGCAGCACTTAAAGTGTGATCAAAACTAACAAAAATAAAATTAGAATTATGAACAGAAATTCAGAAATAGAAGTATAAGCACTACTAGGACTAATAGAAACATTAGCAAAAATAAAATCACCAACAAAAATAAAACCATGAATATCAACAAAATTATCAAAAATAGAATCAGCCACTCATATACTGGTATCTTATACATGAAAACTAGGATTAGATAACCTTTGGTAATTTCCCATAGTGAGTTTTTTTGTTTTGTTTTATTTAGATTTAGGCTTTAGTTACAGGAATTTACTTGAGTATTTTAGTTGTTTTTAATTTGTTACTTTGATTTAGGTTCTTTTCAAGTTTGTTTGTCATTTTTCTCATATTTTAGTTAGCTACTTATGTTTTTATTGTGTTTCAATCAGATACGAGCACTCAAGTAGGGAAGTGGAGCTCAATTGGAGTCTTAAGGAGCTTGGAAGTGAGCAAAAGAATCAAACCTGCAAAGTGGCTATTTTGGCAACATGCTCGAGTACCCCAAAGTTGCTATTTTGACATGTTCTGGTTTCTCTGCCCCTTTCGCGCCCTTCGATCGGATGAAATTAGGTCCTCGAGTGCCTAGTTCCCTTCCCTCCTCGGCCTCGAGGAACGTGAGGAGTACAGATGATATAAGGGTGCCTGCTGATCACCTCTATGAGACAAACACGACGACCTAGAGTACAGCTAGCTACCGAAGAATGTTCCTTGGAGGGATCCTCCTCAGATGTAACGGGGTGATACTCAAGGAGTGGCGGCGAAGCGGCTGCGGCCCTCGGAGTGGCCGTGGAGCTCACATCGACCAAGGGAATCACAGGCTGTGGCACGAGCTTGGCTGCAGGCAGGTCTGGAGACATCGGCTTTATCTCAACATCTAGCAAGGGACCGAAGGGAAAATCCCAAGGACTCAATGGCTATCCAAGGTATGCCAAAGGAATGTCTATTGGGGCTGGCTGAACATCGGGCTCCTCTCCCTCATGTATACGACCCAGGTAAAAGTAAGTGCGAACTACCGTGGTGGTCGTAGCCACGATAGCCTGGGCATTAGCATCGTAGGTCCACTCATGGTGGGGAGGGTCCATGCTCCACTCCACTGGGTGTGCCATAGGTATCTGATGACGAGATGGAAAATAACTAGAGTGAGAAATAAGATTTCTTAGTAGGACTCGAACCTAACACAAAAGTTTCATCGTCATCGTCCCAGCCACTTGGGTTTTATAAATGAAAACAGTGAGCATTCATAAGGTTCAATTCTTAGGTTTTTCGAAAACATCAATATCCAAAGCGGATTCCGTTTTAAGTACATATTCTTATATGCTAACATCATGGTATACATAAGAACTTATATGGCAATTCATATCATGCATGAACATCTCGAGAGTTTCATTCTTTACTCAGGTCGGACTGAGGTCCCTTGCTTTTCTTCACTTAACCTTTATCTTAGGTCTTTTTCTTTTCACCCACTAAACATAAGTTGTAATGAGCTCATACCGTGGCCGTCGCCACCATAGAATTTTTGTACTTACACTAGCTGGGTCATGTCATGCTTCATGTAAGCCCTATTCCCTACACTCACACTAGCTGGGTCATGCCATGCCTCATGTGAGTTGTAGATGAGGGGAGCTTAAATTAGGTCACCTTCCCTTTTGAAGGGTCACACACTTGATTAAATCTCTTCTTCTTAAAGCTTATCATGCAAAATATTTCTAAATCCACAATTTTTGCAGAATTTCGACAGTATAACGGCTAGACCGAAGCTTTCCAAATTTTTGTCAAACAGAGAATCCAATATCACATATCATTATACATCATATTCATCAACATGTCATATTCATGTCATCATCATCATTCATCATCATCATAGCATCATGCTTGCATATAAACATAGGCATATTCTCAAGCAAAATTTTATGAGCTTAGCTTAATAGGTGCAAACTTTTAATTGAGATTGCTTCTTGTGTAAACTCTTTTATTAGGCAAAGGGTCAATTTCATCTATTATCCTTTTTGAAACTTTTAAGTTGAATTATGAAGGTTTTTCCAATACTTAATGTAAGAGTCTTAATGTCCTAAAGCTTATTTCTCATTACCTTTAAATTTCACCATAACCAATTTTTACTTTTATAATGGGGCAATAATTTCAAAAATTCACCATAATTTCACCTTTTACTCTTTTGCTTCAAATTTTGGTATGATTATACTTCTCTGAGTCTATTTTTAAACAAAACAAACTCCATTCAAAAATTCATTTTGTAACTTGAGATATGCAAATTTTATTCTGACTGTTTAGACTTGAAAGTTCATCTCGAGTCAATGGCTTGTCAACTCCACTGGGAGTTCCTCACATGGAATCTAACAAAACTGTTTTATGGAGATGTTCCTCTATATCTTAGGTTTCTAAAAAACTTGGTCCCACTCAAAAATAATTTTTGTAGCTTTAGTTATATCATTTTTAGTGCAGACTACCCAAACAGAAATCCATCCAGGAACAACCCACTTTGAAAAATCATATCTCCCTCATCTTAAATCCAAATTTCACATATGTTTGGAAAGCTCTTTGAGTCTACTTTCACAAAATTAGTTTCATTACATTTTGAGTTTTGTAGAACGAGTTATACAGTACATATTACAGACTGCCAAAATTCCAGCTTAACTAGTTTTTATGTTTTACATATCAAACTTGTGGAGATGTTGCTATACCACTTCAAATCACCACTTTTATGTTTTATCTCACCATCACATTCAAATTTTTAATCACTAAATCAGTATTTTAAAACAAAATAAAGTAAGATACATAAAAACCATCATATCACATAATCTCATTTTAAAACAACATTTTCATCAAGGCAAGAAAAACTCATAGAGCAAGATATGGTCATGAGACCTTGAAGCAAGTTCTAAAACCACCTAGCTATGAAGAGCTTAGGGGTTCTAGTGCTTGAAAAATACATGATGAAGAAGGGTTAGAGTCACTACCAAAGAAAGCTTCTTGAAGGATTTGGAATGTGGAGAAGGTTGGAGAGAGTCTTCCTACTTGAAAGTTTGGAAATGGAGCTTGTGTATGGGTGGTCTTATTTCTCCAAAGACCAAAATGGTGGTCCTTGAAGGGATTGTGAGGGTGGTGATGGAAATGAGGTAGGAAGTAGTAAGGAGATTGAAAGAATAACAAGGAGGGTTGGAAGAACAAGAGAGTGAGAATGAGACATGGAGAAAGGAGAGAGCTTTGTGTCTTGAGAGAGGAAAATGAAAATGAAATGAGGGGGAGAGAGAGGGGGCTGAAGGCACAAAATTGAGGGGGAGGAGTGATATGATTTTGCTTCTTACAACAACCAAGAGAGTAGGGAAAAACCTTGGGACAAAAGAGGAAGTTGTGTTTCTTTTGAGTCTTGGCACTTGGGTAAAAACTATATATGTTTTTCAAGTGGTTAAAAGCATGACCTCTCTTAAGATTGGGTTGGGTGAATATGATCACTCCAAGTGTCACAATCTTGATAGAGGAGAGTACATCTCTTGTCTTGACTCAAGGAATACTACTGATATAGACTCTTGATCTAATGGTGTATGATGAGAAGGCAAATGGATGGTTAGATATAGCTCTTACCTCGACCAAACTTCAAACAATAATTAAAGGGAAGTTTCTAAATTTTTACAATTGTTACAATTATCTAAATGCTAATTAATTCAATTGGTTCAATTACACCTTAACACATTTTCATTAAGAAAGGATTTTCTTCATTAATTATGTAAAGAAGGTATGAGGGTTAATTTTTCATGTGATTAAGATATGATACTCGTCATACTAGTTAATAAAATTAGGTCATCTTGATTTTATATTCTAAATCATGAATTAACAAGGATCGGGCAATTAGGCTTTTAATTGTAACTTTTAATGCATTATGTTTCAATTGTTGAATTTTCTAATTAATCGTTAACTTGCCTTTAATTTACTAAGCCCTTGCTCTCGAGATTAATCGATTAATTCTCAATTAATCACTAACTCCGCTAATTAGCCGGAGACACCGAGCTAAATAGCTTAAATGAAAATGGGGATGTTACAATGTTACTCATGGATTAATTTTATTTATCTCTTTATTTTAATTATTAAGTGTTTATCATTGTTCTTACTGCTTTTAAGTGATTGGCTACCATTCAATTGATTTGTTGATTTGCAATAACTAGAGATAGGGTTTGCAAACAAAGCTTCTCATAATAAACACCGTGAGTTGAGTGAAAACTAGAGATAGACAAACATGACTCGTGTGGTCATCTTAGGAATCCATAAAGCTTCAACCTTTTCCTAAATTAGTTTGTAGCTAAGAGATTGGGCAATCAATTTAGGACAAAGAGAATTTCTTGATCTTGAGAAAGGCTTAGAATTAATTTAAGGAATCTGACTATTAATCAATTAAGGTAAAAACTAGATAATTGAAATTAATGGTAATTGAGTCCATAGTTAGGTGAAATCAATTAGCCTTAATGTCCATCCCATTGATCAAAGTCATCTTTAAGTGCAATTTTGTTCTCTTGCTCTATTTGATTCTTTTTAGTTTTCTCTACTCATTCCATTCTTCTAGTTTAAACAGTCATTCTTGTTAGTTACTTGGTAGTTGATCTATCCTTGTAGGACAATAACTGTTTCATCACTTTATTACTTGTATAACCCGGTATACTTGCCGAAGTCGCATCAACCTTCTTAGTCCTTCTAATATCTCTCAAGTTCTTCTCAATCTCAGGATCATACTTATGCAAATTAGGTTTAGGTTTAGACCTAGTCATGCACAAAATCCAACATGCAACATGATATGTCACTAAACTACTAAAATCACAAAAACACAAAAACAACTAAAGAATACTCACTTAAAAAAAATATAAAAACACTATCAAATGATTTTTAAAAAAATATGGGACCACCTCATAATGAAAACTACACTATTCAAGAACCCAAAAATGCAATAGAAATCTTGAAAAAAGAAAGTGGTCAAAACAACAGAATTTGGCCAAAGTTGGGGTGACTTTGTAGTAAAGCGACGAGCCTTAAAGGAAATGATGCTTTGCTTCAGCCTACCAACTTCAACTCAATTGGAGCACAAATTTTTGGATAATAATTATGAAAATATCATTGGTGCACCCAAAATTGCCAAATTCCTATCTCAAACTTCAGAACCAAATCAAAATAAATTTTGGAATGTATTTACATGATCAAATGACACATTTCATCCCTAGCAATGACGCCCAAATTTGATTCGAGTACTGAGCTGCAAGTCCTAAATAGCTGCATCAGTCCTATGTTGCCATTAGAGATCGATGAGTGTAAAAATACACTCATTTACTACTATGATTTAACATAGATTTGAGCTTCTTTTACAAAGATTTACTGAATTTTTAGTTAAAAATATATAATAATTTGATTTCTAATAATTATTGAGCAATTAATGTTTATTTGGTGAGTGTTTGGTTATTTTATAGGTTTTATGAATGATTTTAGCTTAACTTGCAAGGAAAGGAATTTATGATATTAATTGGAATATTTCGAGACCAAATCTAGAAGATTTTAGGAAAGTATTGATGAAAAAAAATTCACATCTCTCTCTATAGAGATTGAATATGAATGATTCAATATGATCTAGAAAGATAAGAAGAAGATCTCCAACTTTTTTGTTGACAACTAATTCTAGTTTAGAAAGAATCTAGAAGAATCACACCATGGCACAAAGTGCACATATCTTATGCTTAGGTCTCAAATAATCATATAGTTTCACATTTTTCACTATAAGCACCGGAGTCTTCTCATATCATTAATTCATGCATGTAATTCCCCATACATATCCAAGATACTCACACGTGACACATATCTCACAAATTAAGCATCCAACTCATGTGTAAACATATCACGCATATTTTTCACTCAGAAATTTTAAAATATTTATGTAAAGGGAAGTAGTGCACATAATTCATAATAAAACCTTTAAGAACTCATGCGATAATGTTTGATGCACATAACATATGGCAATTGAGTTCCAATTTCAATTCAAAGACATAATTTACATGTATTTTATGAACTCCCTTAAAAATAAGTAAGCCATAATAGATCCACATAACTAATAAATCATAGCCAAAGAAAGACCAAGCAAAGCGATTTAAAATCGAGTAAAGCTATAGCTGAAGAAAATCATAAATTCAAATACAATAGATTAGATGGTCACTCCAAACAAGGAGTTAACTAGGTTTCATGCCATTTCTAAGGGAAACTTAAACTAAATCTTTGGATTAAGTGGTTATTAGTGAGAATTAGGTGATAATTAGTCCAATGGTCCATAGTCCATAGTCCATAGTCCATAAGAACAAGTCCAAGCATAGGTACTCTGCGGCCTCAAATATAATCTAAATGAATTCATAATGTAATTCAAGATCCAAATATAATCCAATAAGTGTATAATGCATAGGTACATGAGTTCAGTGTTCACAACTCCATAAGCAATGTCCATTTAATTAAGTTTTAGAGAAATATTAAAGGGACTCACTTCTTGTGAGACACCATACTGACTCATCATTCATCCATCATTGGATGGCATGTGTAGCCCACTTAGATTGGATCCACACCCCATCCAATGATGAATGAGTGGTGAGACGGCATGGTGTCACACAAGAAGTGGGTCTCCCTATCATTTCTCTAAGTCTTAAGTGTTTTAAATGGATTCTTAAGTCTTACATAGTCCCAAAAGAAATTATCACATGAACATAGGCAAGTCATACATGCTTTAAGAATAAAAACACATATTCTTAAGCTTGAAAAACTCAAACAAATACACTTCTTGATAAGTAAAAAACCTTCAAGGAATCTCTTTTCATAAAAATCTTTGTATCAACCTTTCAAAATCCATTAAACAATATCAAAACCATATTAAGAAGTCAAGAAACATAATTAAAATATATGCAAAGCCTAGCCAAAATACAGAGGCCAACACACTAATATGGTTTTTCAAGAGATTTTTCATCTTAAAACATCAAATTCAAAATTTAAGCTCTAAACATAAAATTTCATGAAATAAGTACCGTTACCCATATCTTAAGCATAATAAGCATGCCAATAAGGTGTAAAAACTATTGAAAAGAAAATCATAAGCCAATTTAGTAGTTTTGGCTGAAACCATACTCTTGGACCAGTTTAGATCATTTTATTTCCAATCTCCTAAAAACATGCGTCACAAATTCATACATTGAAATATATCATTTAAGTCCTCAAATAAATATAATAGCATCATCTAATTCATGGAAATAGGTCTCCTATGTTCTGCCCAATCAGAGTTGCGTATGCACCTCGGGGTTTTCGAAAATTTTCAACCTAAGAATCATTAGTATATAAGCTTATATTGTAAAAATATGCTAATTAGGATTTCAAGACATCATTTTAGCGTCATTAATTAATTAAGAAAACATGGGTTCTTGGGCTGTCCAAAATAGGGCAGAATATAGAAAATAGATTAGATGCAAAGCCAATTGGTTCCATATTCAACTATCTTTAGCAAACAAGCTTGCATCATAAAAATATAAACACTATAGCTTCAAATAGCATCATAACAACATAAAAGCACATGAGAAACAAGGTTTAAGGTGCTGCACCAAAACAAGGCTAGAGCTTCAAGAGAAAAAATTGAAGATATTCTTTATCAAAACATGTGAACTTCAATAATAAGATGTAGGAACCTTGAATATTTCACCTAAGTTACAAAAGCAATACCAAGTGCAACCATAAAAGCACACAAACAAGGATTTATTATTTTACTCCTAAAATATGGCCAAACACACAAGTGGGAGGGAACCAAAGTTTTAGTGCTCATGCACATCACAAGACCAAGATACATTAAGTGCAACACAAAAATCATGCCAAACAACCATCACATGCACCCTTGAATTAGAACAAGGCCTGGCTCTCATGAAAAAGTAACCAAGTTATTTTCATTACAATTCAACTAAAATAAATATTTAAGTTTAAGGAGTTCAAAACAAGCAGTTTGGGCTTCAAAATCTCAAAAAGATACCAAAATTACAAATCTTTTCAAGATCAATAGAAAACTTTAAGAACACACATGAGAAGTTAAAATCTGGAATATCAAGTTTAGAAAGCGCCAGCACTTATCAAGCATAGAAACACCAAAAATCAAGTAGTAAGCATAGAAAACATCAAACTAGTGATATAAGATCAAATCCTTGAAAAACAAAACCAAATCCTCATCCTTTTAGAAATAAAAGGAATATTTTCAGGACATGTATTAGAAGAAAATAAGCTGAAAAGGCTATATTGACATGAACAACCTCAAAGATACAAACACTAGCCTTGAAAATTTAGAAAAGAAAAACCCTACATGAAGAAATGCTATTGGCCAAAACTATTAGGGCTAGGAACAAATTTTCTTCAAGCTTTCGAAGTCTCCTTTTGAGGCTTGAATCCATGTAGGCTGTGGTGGGTTAAGGTGCTAAAATTTGGTGAAAGATAAGTGTTTAGATGGGTTTTCTAAGGAATCTAAGGGAAAGAACACTCAAACTCTCTCTTCAGCCTTCTTGGGGGTGTTAGGCCGAGTTTGTAACATGTTTAGGATGGTTTAAGGTGTTCTATTTATAGAAAAAGGGTTGGAGTTAGTGTTAATTACTAGATTAAGTTAGCTAAACTAGTTTAATTAAATTAGTTAATTATCATGAGTTTAGTTAGTAAATTGAAAAGCTTATTAAAATTAATTGTATGGCTTTTGGAGGATATGATGCATGGCCAAGGTTCTGTTTTAGAGAGGGGTTAGGAGTTTTTGACTCATTTGTTGTAATAAAAATATTTTGACTATGACTAGTTTAACTAGCTTAGGTAAATTATCTAGATTAATTACCTTATATTAATTTAATAATTTAAAATGTTCAAGAAGCTTATTTAGCATCCTTAATAACCTAAAGTACGATGCCTTATTGTAGGCTAACATGCTTAGCTGTTAGTCAAATTAATAAATGTGATAAAAAAGTGGTTTTTGACTAGGTTTATTTTAATCTAGTTACTTGTTTTACCTAAACTCTTTTAACTCTCCTGAAGTTTCTACATTTTTCTCAGTAAAATCAGATTAGGGAGTGCCTAGATTGATGGGGATTCAGCCAACTTAGGTTGGGAGCCCATTTTTCATATTTGTTTGATTTTTTGTAAGTTTATGAGCTAGTCTAGGCATTTTTGGTAAGTTAAGCTCAATTTCATGTTTAAGAAGCCCAATAAGCTCAAGTTACTATCCATAGCCCAATATTAAGGTCCAATTTCATGGCCCATCATCCCAAGTTTCCACTAATATAAATTCTGCTATTGTAAGATAAAGTGGTTTTATAGGTATTTTTTGGGGGCCTTTTATGCACTTAGAAACTAAAATTTTTGCGCAATTGTGCAAATATTACTCAAAATTGTTAAAATTTTTTTATTATATTCCAAATTATGTTAACAATATATTTATATTTTTTTCATAATTTTTTCTAGAATCTTTCATAAGCTTTCAGATAATTGTTAACTTAGCATATTGAATTTAAGGGCATACCATAACTTATTCCACAATAAGCTTATTTTACTATAATTAATGATATTTTTGTAATTTTCTCATGTGCTAAGAATATTTGTATCATTTCATATTTAGGTGCCCCTGTGTCTTAATATCAAAGTTATGGGTCATTATGGCTGTTCTACCTTATGGTATTCCACTAAAATGTCTTTTTTTGTAAATTTTGAAGGTTTTGGGATCTAGATGTCATTTTTTAAAAGTTTAGAGATGTAAATATAAATAAAAATAAAATTTGGGGCCTACTCTAATTAATAAAAATGTTGGGTATTTTCTATAATTCCTTAAAGTATATGGGCAAAAATGTAATTTCATTAACTCGCTACTATTCTTATTTTGCTAGAAATTTTAATATGCTGAATTAGGGGATGTTATAATCTAGCTCGAGTTGAGTTGGCTCATTATAGTGGTAGAGCTCTCTCAATGCTAGTTTTTCCATACATAATATTTAATTTTGAGACTTTATGTAAGGATAACAAGTGTCAAATTATTTGAACCAACTAAGCATTGATTTTCCCTCTATGTATCTAGACATAAATATTTTCATGTAAATTAGTTGTGGTATATAAAAAAAAATTCAAATATCCAATTATAAAATAGTAAAAATATTTATTTTCATAACACCATATCATCAATAATAAATTATTTTGACATGTCATTTTTTTTAAAAAAATCATTAAAACCTAAATTTACAAAATTGACTATTAAAGCTAACTAATTTTAAAATTTATATACACACGCAATTTAATTATAATAATACATTGTACATAAATATGACAAAATAATTTTTTTAAAAAAATATGTTAGATACAAATTAAATTTCCAATAAATAATCACATTATAATTAAGAATTCAAATTTTATATACTGAAAGTGTAAAATAATTTCATACTATCAATAGAAATTCATAAAAGTGCAAAATTATGATGGGTAATTATCCACCATGATAACAACTCACCATAATTTGTCACTTTCCTAAATTTCATAGGTTGACTTTATATTGTTAGTATATAGAAATTATTTTAAAAAAATTATTTCTTCAATAATTATTTTTAATTATGTATAAGAGTCCACAAATAATTGATAAAAAAATCTCATCATATTCAAATTGAAAAAAGAACTAAATAGTACTTAGTTTAAAAGTTTATATATTTTTGTCTATTAATTTTTTTGATAAATATTCAAGTTTTAATTTAAATCACGTAAGTGATTTATTGTAGAAGTATTATCAAAAGAAAGAAACAATTAATTAGTTTTTATACACATTTAGAAAATTATAAAAGATTTAAATGGCAGATAATATACAATAGTGACATTTTAATTTTTCAAAAAGATTACTTTTAAATTAAAACAAGTCAGATCTATTCAAAATATGGCATTTTTTCTTTCAAATCACAAAATCAAGACATACGTAGCAAAGTTAACTCAAAATTCTTCTTTAAAATATAATATTAGATGCTACCTTTTACCTATAATAATAACATGAAGCCCCACGGCGCTGGGAATGACGTGGATTTAAACGAAGAAAAAATCGTTGTGTAACCTTACTCGTTAAGATTTCTAAGGGAACATGTAATCATTAGATGTCCAACCTTCCTCCCATAGCTCCGTGATATCCGTTAAGCTATGAGCCTCATCCGTTGAAAGGTGATTGCATTAAGCAAATGAGATTCTATGTCTGTTTACCAAAAAACCAGACAGAACCTACTAAAGAGAGATGGTCAAAGCAAATAGTACAATGTCAGTGGTACCACCAACTTCTCATTTTTCAAAAGAAAAGAAGCTATTATATGTTGCCAAATGCAGATGGTTATTTATGTCATTGAACCCAAAATAATATCTAAAGAATAAAGTTGATGTTGAGGACAGCGTTTGGCCTCTTGCAACCGGTGGGTCTTGTTTGCTTGCCCCTTTCCTTTTATCTTTTTCAAGGCGGATTCTGTCATGTTTCTCGTGAGTTAAGGACCAAGTTGGCTCTGATACTATTATAATAAAAAAAGATTAAAATATTATTTTTATTCTTATCCTTTTTTTTCTTTTATTCCTTCCTTTCTTTCCCTACTGCCTCCTACCGATGGTCCACCCCATTACCGCCCTACACACCTCCTTTGTTCCCTGCCGCCTTTAACCCACCGTGAACCCTTCTCCCCACCCTCATTAGAAACTGAACTAAAATTGACAGTGAAGCAAGCAAGAGAAGGAAGCGCCTTAGAGTTGATGACGGCTTTGTGTTTGAATCTCAACCCTCCTTCCATTATCTGCAAATGCACACGGCAAGGGCATCATCCCCAAGCAACCCAAACAACGAACCACACGTGCTTGATGCCGCTTTTATCTAACGTGCCGCTGACCTTACTGACAAATCTGCTGGCTTAACGTCCTCCCACCCTAAATTTGGCTATGCTATTGCTGCTCCTATTGGCACCGTGGCCAGCGAGGCCCTACTTCTACGCTTAGGGCACCACCACTGTTGAGGTGCAGGCCGTGGTAGCCGCCAGGGAACTCTGCCATGGTGGCACCACATACCTCAACATGGAACCCGGTTGTCCCTCCCATCCCACCCCTTTGTTCCCCGTTTTTTCTTTCTTTTTTCGAGTGTTATGAAGGTTGTTACTGGGATAATCAATGATGGTGTGTGATGGTGTGACAGAGGGTTGTTGAACAAAGGTGTGTCGGGGTGGGGGTGACAGCATTGGGTGGTGGGGGTTGGCGGTGGGTGAATGTGTGCGGTAGTTGCAATTGGTCAAAGGAGAAAGGAAATGGAAGGATAAAATGGATATCTCACTTGTATAATTATTTTATATAAATAACAAAACATAAACATAATTTATTATATAATTATTTTATATAATAAAAAAATTTAATCTCAATCATTGATGTAATATTAATGGTCAAGATTTAGAGACCATTTTGGTCCCAAATCCAGCCCTCCTCACAATAGAATCCACCCTTTTTCAAAAGCATTGAAGTTTCAAGTTTCCCTCCCCACAAACATAGATGGTCATGTGATTGGAAGCGCCAAATGAAAATGGCTAAGGTCAAAAGAAGCTTGTTTATTTTAAATAAGTATCCTCCTACTAGAAATAATTCTTCTTGAATCAGGGAGGATCACTTAGGTAAAAAAATTCTTCCATTTAAATTTTAATGCAACTATATATACATAACTCAAATCTGAGGCTTTAATTAAGTTAGCACAAATCCACCAGTTAAGTTGATTTTCAAATAAGTATTTGCACCTCATTGATTTTGTGCAACAAATCTCATATGTGAAAGTCGTATAATGTATTAATTAGGTGCAATTAATTTGATAACAACCGAGATATTATTGCTCACTCCTACCACCACAACGTAGGTTTTGTGACTCACGTTGTCTAGTGTGAATTTATATTTGATATGTATTCTCTATTGGCTCTCCAATATCATAATATAAAGGCACGTTTAAGAAAAAAATCATAATGTAAAGTACTAAACCTATCTTCAATTATGAAATTTCCAGACCACGTAAGTAATTTTTTTGTTAATTTTTCTAAAACACCTTTTTTTTTTATTTCATAATTAAATTAAGAAAAATATTCAACTTCATAATTCTCTTTGTAAAACACAATAGGTTAAACATTTTAAGCAGCAAAGAAAAAAAAATCAAATTTGAATAATCTATATGCAAACATTTATTATCATGATAATGAAAATAGTTTAGCGATTAAATTGAATCTATCATGATAGTTTTTTATTAATTTCTCTAAAATATTTTTCTTTTTCTTTCATAATTACCATTAAATTATTTTGGCACAATTCTCATCATAAAAATTTAATAATTAATATACTAAAGTATTTTATAGATTAAACCACCCTAACTTTCAGAATTTCGGAAGTATCTACTACTTTATATATTTTGTTCAATATTAAAATAATACATTTTAAAATGTTAAATAAAATGCCCTGTCGTAAACCATGTTAAATGCTTAATTAAAACCTTCTGTCTATTTACACTGAAGGAGAGGACAGTAGAGAAGCCATAGAAGATGGCCATCTCTGGCCCCTGATACAACTTTTTTGGGGAAAACAAATCTAAAAATCAAAAGATAATTCCCCACTCGGCCACTCCACCTGCCAATTCCAACCCCACTAATAATATCTGCTGCCCACCGATACCCGTAGCTCGGTACGTGTACCATTGAGCCAAGCATTACTTACTCAAGGCCAATCATGTAGGGCCACGTGTCCCTCGACTTTGTATTATTTCTTCAACCTTTTCTCTTAGCCATTTTCTTTTCATTTCTTAACCACCACTCTTTCCTTTTTGTTTGACCTGTTTCTCACAAACACAGCTACTTATCACTAGCAAGATGCACCCCTTGACGAGCTATATAAACACATGTATCCTCCGTGTACTCTTTCATGCCAGAATAACACTGCTTTTTTCCGCCACAACCTAAGTTCAATAACCATAATCCTCAATATAATATCCTCTTCCCCATACCCTCTCTCACGCACAACCTCAAACATTGATTAAGCTGCACCCACCCTTTGCTTTGTTTACCTACAGAGTTCTTAGTTACTGTGTAAGGGACACTATGAAGAACAGAGCATCTAGATTTTTGAAGCCGCTCATAGCTGGCCTGAGCGCAATGGCCAAGTCAAAAACTCTAGCTCTCAAGTCTAAAACAAGTGCCATCAAGGCCCGGTTGATTATACTCTCACTTGTGATGAACAAGAAGTACGTGATGAGCTCCATCTCAGAAAAGTTCCAATCTGTTCTGGGGCACAATTCTCTCCCCAGTGAAGAATGCTTATTGGAAGATAGCAGCCGCCAGAGCGAAGCCATCGAGGTGTCAAATAACAATGCACACTCCTATGAGGCTGTCCGCAATCCTAGTGAGACCCGAGTGGTGGTGGAGGATAAAGATGTGGATGGCTGTGAAAGTTACTCCGGATACCCAGATCTTACACACTCAATGTTTGATTCCGAGGATTTGGAACTTGGAGGGTCCGTGATTGACTTGGTGAAGAATTCGAAGGAGGAGGCAGGGCAAGAGTTCAAAATGGAGGACGAAATTGACCATATGGCTGACCTTTTCATCAAGAGATTCCGCAGGCAAATCCTCTTGCAGAAGCAAGATTCATTGAAGAGGTGCCAGGAAATGCTGGCTAGTGGAGGTGCTTGAATTTCAAATCAATATTATGTTTCGCGTTCAAGTTCAGGAAAGGTTCAAACCTCATCGCCCTTTGTAATGGCTTTTACGAATATGGGAGACCGACAGGCCATAGCCCACAGCTTTGTTTGCTGAGAATTCTGGAGCTTCATTGATAGACAAGATTACAACCCAGAAGTGAACTTTTGTTTTTGTAATTTCATTTCACTGTTGGAAATATCATTGGGGGTCCATCTTGTTCTTTCACGCTCTGTCTTCAATTGGCTCTGTATAAAGAAGGAAAAAAACAGTAAAAAACATTAAAGATGTTATAAATATTGTAATGGTGCTGTACATGTGTTGTGCTTAACTCCGAACGTGCAACCGTTGTAGCATATAAAGAGTACCTCCGAAACCGTGATTGCTGACTAATTAAGCTGTATATTCGTCAATAATAATACGCTAGACTTGGATTTTTTCAATTGAATGAGTTATTTGAGTCTTGTTGATTCTCAATGTAAATTTATTATGGTTATTAGCATTTTATGCAAAAAATGTGATAATGGTAAATTGGTAATAGATTGAGAAAGGAAAAACTGAGTCATAGTTGGAAAAGTGGAAATGTTTAATCCTGCACTAGAAAAGGCACTTCACAGGTACAGCCACTTTTAACGGAACTATGACGCAACAATTTGAAGGTCACTTATACAATGGTCTAGTTAAAGAATTGGATATTGGTGTTCCATTGTTGGTCCAGTAACCCAGATTTTTGTTGAACAAAAAGACAAAATTGACCCATTCCATTCAGTGCGGTTAGAACTTAGAACCGTCAAGTCCAGTATTTCGTAGGTGACTCCTTAAAAAAAAAATTGCTTGTTCGTAGACATTATTATAAAACTGACAAGGTTCAATAAAGTTAGTGGCTTTGGTGTCATTAAGGTATCTTTTTCACCTTGGTTTAAATCATTTCCTGAGATAAGCCTAGTCTAATATTTCAAAAGAGCACCGTGCCAATTATTTAACTTAATCATTAGGTTTGATAAATAACAAAAATAATAACGAATATAAATATATAAATAAAATTAATATTTCTTAATAAAAATATTTCATAATAAATTAATATTTTTAAAAAGTAATATTTAACCTAAAATCAACTATTCAAACTAAGATAAAAAAATTAGATAATATTTCATTGTTAAAACATACAAGTAATAATAAAGAGTATTTAATATCCATTTAAGCATTTATAATCAAACCAATTATATATCATGTATAACTAAATCAAATTTTTGAACGTAAATTTGTATTTGATTAAACTTTTATAAATAAATACTATTTTATTTTTCATCCTTCTTTCATTTCCCCTTGCGAAGCAGTTGTCACATGTTTTATATTTGCCACATTACTAACATTAACACTAATAAATCACTAACATACCTACATTAACACTAATCAACTAATTTGTCCATATTATTTAATCAAAAGTATAAAAGCCTTTTTGTATTAAAGGTTAATTTCGATGTAATATCACTGTGAAAAAAATTGTACACTCTAATTCAATTATGTGTTGTTATTTGTAAAAATTTTTATATGGTAAGTAATTAAATTAAATACTTTTACTGATATAATAATATATGATTAGATATTTATGTAAAATTTCTTTATACTCATAGTGCATCAAAATTAAATTCTTTGCTTTAACACTAAAAAGTGAATTCATCACAATTTTCAAACATATTAATTTCATTGTGCTATCATTAACTGTTCCCTACTGCAAGTATATTTTTTTCATTACCTATTTCCTAAGCCCTTAATGTTATATAGAATTGAATAATATGATTTTGCTAATAAATAAATTTGAGCAAAGATGGCATCAACAATTAGATCTTATAAAATAATAAAATATTATATATCCAATAAGTTAACATTTATTTATAGTTGTATTTAAATTATTATCAGATATATGTACCAAAAAAATATTTAATAGTAATAGTTAAATAAATTAACTCAACTCTAAATTGTAGTAATAGTGCCATAAAGCCATTTTTGCCTTCATCTACTCACATCTTATACAATTATCAAATCTTATATATCCTTATATTAACGTTAACATTTACTTACAATAAATATTTTGTTTACACTCATTTTAAAAATATTTATACTCAACAAATTATTTGTTTTCATAAATATGGTAGTATTTAAAATCTTTATATCAACAGTTGAATAATTTACTCAACACATACATATTGTACGAATCCCAAAAAAAAAAGAGTTTAATTGATATGCATTAACAGTGTAAAATATTTTTACACTATCAATCAATAAAAATAGAGAAAATGAGAAATCATGGTAGATCCCTCATTATAATCGGTAATTATTTGTATGAGTTGACACTTTTTACTATTTTTATTGATTGATAGTGTACAACCATTTTACACTGTCAATGCATTTAAATTAAATTAAAAAAAAAACCCCCACTAACTTGTGTTCTGTCTCATTGCATAGTTACCACCAATTGTCCACGTTCGTTGCCCGGTAACTAGGTTGGTGCCCATTTTGGTCTTTCCAAAAATATTTCTATTTTTTAAGATATTTACCTATTAACCGATGATCCATCGATGCTCTTCAAAATTTGTTATTACATAAGATTTTCTCACTATATCTAAACCATGAGATTGACTTTTTTAACATCTAAATGACCACAAAATTTTGGATCACCAATGTCCAATTCTTTGACAGAGCCATTGTATAAGCTACCCAATTTGAAATCTGAAAAGAGAAATTAAAGAAAAAGGAGGAATACATCTGCTACAGGAAAGAACCAAAATGAAGGAGAGATTAGACAGTTAAACAGACAATTTGTACCACATGTACATGAAAAGGAATAAATATCTTCCTTTTATCTTTGGCATTTATTCTTCTCTTTATTTGTATTCACTTTGAGGGTCAGCCTTAATCGCTTATATTGGAATTTTTCAGGTCTGTATTTTTTCGTTGATTATTGTTTCTTCAGATTTTGTAAAATGGGATGAATAAATAGTTTCGAGGTTCTCATAGTCCTATATTAATGTTATGTAATCTGCAATGAGTTTGTGAATCATCATACGTGTTTTGTCATAAATTTTGGTTAGGCGAATGGAATTAGTCAAGACATGCTAGGGAACAATTCCAAGGATGATTGATAAATTTGGTTGGAGCGAAACTATGCCGATTCTCATGGAGAAATATTTACATGATATGCGAGTACCACCAACAATATAAATATATTTTATACAGAATTATGTGTTAGTAATGGATTCTATATAAAATACACTTATATGATTGGTTCCGAAATACAACCATATAATACTCCCGAATCATGTAAATATTTCTCATTTTCATGTGTACCTATCAGGCAATTATACCAAGAGAGAAGAACTCTACCGCCCAATAGGTGAGTTCTCAAACTGCTCCAAAGAGCATTTAAAAGTTAGCCTACGAGGTTCCAAGATAATTAAAGCTAGAAGGATTAAACGTAAAGAACAACAGAACACTTAAGCAAACTTGAAAGGTAAACAGGCTGAAATGTAAATGGCTGAAATAAAAAGTGCAGGAAAAGTAAAGTGTTGAAAGGGTAAAGAACGCAAAGGAAATTTGTAAACTAGTTTTCGAATTCAGCCGGTTGTGTCGTACACTGCTCTCTCTACATATATAAAAACACATACAAAATTTGAATCAAAAACGGTTATTGGGAGGAAACCGTCAACCTAACCTAAAGTCAACAATCAACTGCTTAAAACCCGGTTGAAGAGACTGTTTATTCCTGAAAATAACTTTCATTGTCAACCTTTCAACTTTTCCTATATATCTTACAAACTGGTTAAAATGGCGAAAAAATAAAAAACTAAAAAAATTTGCGAGGCAGCGCAACCTCGGATACAAAAGCAGCATCTCACCACTAAGCCATACGACTAGTACGCGATCTTTTTGCTGCATTCTCTATTTAAATATATTCTTGAATAATTTTATATTAGAATTTTGGCTTGGACCTAGATGTCTAACAACTCCAAGCTGTTCTTTTTGATATAATATTTTGCTGAGAATGTTTCGAAATGCTCTGAACATACTCGGAGATGTTACTCTTGTGGTCATGAATAAAAATTTTTCCTTGGCCTAATTTACAAATTGTTAGACTATCTCAATGAATATGTACAGTGGCCATCACTTGGCATAAAAATTCTAGTACTTGTTGGTATCTAATACCATTTGGAAATTTGACAAAATTTTATTTATTTTTCTAAGTGACATGCATATTTGTTTAAAGGTTTAATTATATGTAGATCCTTATAGTTTTACTCAATTTTTAAATTAGTCTCTATAGTTTAAAAATTTATAATTAGGTCCCTACATTATATGAAAATTTTCAATTAAGTCTCTAAAATTATAAAAAGATGGAATATTTCACGAATATTCCTATCTCCATCTCTTTCTACATCCTCCATTCACCCTCTCCAACCACCTAAGCCCCAAACCACCAAAACCACCAAAACCACCAAAGAAGCCTTTTTTCAATAAAAAGAGCTAACACCCTTCAAAGAAAGGGAGTAGCAAAGACAATATACAAAAGCAAACCAGAAATCCACATCATGAAAAGGATTAAAAAACAAATACAACAACCACCAAACATAATGACAGGAATAGTACTGACATTTGAGCACATGAACCATTCTTCAATCTATCTTTGCAATTCCATTTCACCCGTTACACAGTACGACACATATCAAACTGCCAATGAAGCTTGTGGCGTGGTTTATGGCGACATCACGGGTTGGGTGGCTTGCTCAAGATGAGGCACGAGAGTGAGAGCTGAGCGTGAGATGAAGAGACACGAGACAGAGAAGGAGAGTGAGATGTGCGAAAGGGAGAGAGGGTGAGAGAGAGACTGAGGGGAGAGGGTGAGGGAGAGAGGCTGATAGTGAGTGAGAGAGGAAAAGAGACGATGGTACAACAAAAATAGGGAAGGGAAAGAAGAATCCCGATCCAAAAAAGGAAGAAAAATCAAGAAGAGGTTTGGTGTGCTCTTCACTAACGAGGGTGTTACAACTCCACATTATTTTTAGCCATAGATTTTTATTCTATATACAATTAAACAGTTTAGATGAATAAGGTATATGATGCAATTGAATTCATTAAGTGCACCATAGCATTGCCACAAATTTTTTTTACGGTGTTACCTTCAAGGACTTAATTATAAATTTTCTATAATATAGGGACCAAATTACAAATTTTTAAACTATAAAAACCAAATTAAAAATTGACTTAAACTATAGAGATCTGTAAAATAATTAAATCTTATTTAAAATAAATGATACTCTCTAGATTTTGATCTAAAAATTTTTGAGAATGCTTGTCATATCTCCAAGCATGTCATATTTAAAACACTCTCAGATTTGTTTTATTTTTTACCATTTAAATAATTTTGATTTTCTTTGAATACAAAACATTGTGTATAAATGCTGCTATTGTTAATGCACAATATCATTTTGAGAGTTGCTATATGAGATATTTTAGCATAAAACCCACAACTATCTGACCAAGAATAAAGTCATCTAGTCGGATTTAGTTGTGGAAGAAACTAACCTTGGATAAAGTCGCTACAAAGCCCAAAGTGAAGCTTGGTAATTAATTATACTTATTATCAAAATTTATATGGTACTTTGATATTATATATGTTGATGTAATATCTTGATTTTAACACTTTCAACTCATTGGGAATTTTATACCTCTTTAGGTATTACATATTGTATTTGACCCTTTTTTATGATGAAAAGGAAGATAAGATAAGACAAGTCATCAATCAGACCAAAAACTCAAAGAGAATTTACTTGGCAAGTCCTCATAGATTGAGGGGAAGCATAACAACTCTTCGAGAATTAAGAAGAGAATCATGCATTAAGGGGATCTTTCTTTAAACCCTCACTCATATGCACAATTTCAATCATTAAATTATTTATCTCTAATTGAGCTTTTGATACTTTATAAAGTCTTTTGTTATCCAAGTGCAGAAATATGATAGGGACAAAGCACATTCACAAAGTCTCCTATTAGCTCATAACAGAAACATGCTAAAGATAAAGCGTGTAGATGGTGTAGTCCACACTTGACCCTAAATGTGATCCTCAACCTTAGAGGCGGTCTTTGACTTAAAATAAGATTGGCTGGAAGCTAAATGCAAACTCCACATCCGACTCGAAATGAGATTGGCTCCGACTTGAAATAAGATCAATAAACAAGTGGCAAAACCCATAGAGGACCACTAGGGGTGCTCGCTGTCCAGTTTGGTTTAGTTTTGGGGAGAATCCCAACCAAACTAAACTATTCGATTTGTAACAAATATTATCCAATCGATTTTTAACATTGCTACCCAATCGAACTGACTATGATCGATTCAATTCAGTTCGATTTTCAATTTTCAATTAAAAAGAAAGAAACTGAACCTATTTTGTATATTTCACTTCTTTACAAATCATAGATGAAATCAAGACAAAAAAAAAATCCAAATCACATCAACACATAAAAGAAAAAGATGAAATCCTTCACTTAAAATGAACAAAATTTAGAAAGATTAGAAGTAGGAAATTGGATATGATCATTGTGCATTGCATGCCTTTACAAAGTCTCACTTAG
This sequence comes from Pterocarpus santalinus, assembly GCA_031439595.1. Taxonomy (NCBI): domain Eukaryota; kingdom Viridiplantae; phylum Streptophyta; class Magnoliopsida; order Fabales; family Fabaceae; genus Pterocarpus; species Pterocarpus santalinus. The sequence continues at coordinate 42,819,308 of CM062531.1, forward strand.
AATTTGGTTATTTGATACATCATTTCAACTAAGTAAAAAAAGAAAAAAGAAAAAACAAAAGATACATTACTTCAAACTATACCCTACGCCCATGCCCCCTTTTTATATTGTATAGATTCAAAGACTCATTTAATAGAAGAAAAAAAAGTACGATTTGTGCAGGTAGCCCATAGATCAAAGAGAAAATCAGAAATAAGGCCAGACCTTACCAAGGTTGAGGGATGATCAGTTGCTGGTAACAAGGAAAGAACGGTAGCGAGGGTTGCGAAGAGACAATGGCAGAGCTCCCGTGGTCTTTCAATGGTAGTGATAGTAGCAATTCGACAAAGAGAGCTTGAAAGGGTTACGGTGGTTGCAAGGGGAGGTGTTCTCCGCGATGGTCATTAGTTAGTGAAGGTTTGTATGTGTGGCTGTGAAAGAAGGTGAGAGGTTCTAGGTTAAGAGAATGGGTGTGGGTGTGGATGTGTGGTTCTATGGTGCAAGGAGAGTAGGACATAGTAGATGTAGGATTGCAAGTTAAAATAAGGGTATTTTTGTCCGCATATAAGAAATATAAGGGTATATTAGATATCTCTTGTATATTTGTATGGTTCGGTTTGGTTTGATTTAGTTTTGCATTTATCAACCAAAAACCGAATAGAACTGATTGATTCTTGAAAAAAAATAACCAAAAAAAATTAATTTAATGAATTTTTTTTTCAATTTTCAATTTTTATATTGATTTTTGATTTTTTGATCAGTCCATTTCGATTTTGAACACCCATAAGGACCACTGACTCATAATGAGATTGGTCGACAAAGGCAAAGCATGCTTGCTTGCATGGACATCAAATCAAGTACCTCAAACAAATCACTACTAACAATTATGTGGATAGCAACAGAAGTTTTCCATTGCAATTTTGCAAAAATTCGTTGCTAAATAGTTTGGCGATGGAATTTGTCATGGCCAATAGAACGTTGCAAAATCCTTCGTGACTAATTGGTCTATGACAGAAATTGTCTTCTATTGCTAATCAGTAATGGAATTTTCCGTCACTGAAAAAAAAATTATATTGCCAACAACTTGCAAGGATCCGTGGCTAGAACATGTTTAGTGACAGAATTTGCAATAAAATAATGCCATCACAGACATTAAAATGGATTAAATTATACTTTTTCATAGCAATGGAAATAATTTCGTTGTAATTTTTTTAAAAAATGTATTTTTCTAAAAATTTTTTAAACAATCACATTATACATTTTAACGTGCATAATCCAATAATATAACAATTCTGAATCAAAATTCAAATCAAAATTCCAAAGATTAAAAGTCATTCATTAAAATTTATATTAAATTCTACAAGCAAATCTATTTCAAAAAGATAAAGTATTTCAAAAGGACAAGTTTAATACAAGATTTAGCAATGTAACATGTCCTACTCCAAACAAAGATGAAAAGACCGTATCAAACATCAAGTGGAATAGGATCATAGTCATCCTCAACTATGTCATTCTCATTCTCATCCTCATCTCTATCCCCACCAATCTCATGTGCGTGTGAAGTTGGGTGAATAGCTCCCAATGTCTCAGTTCTCTCTTTGATTCATGTTTTTTGAAAATATTTAAGGAGAAATGATTAGTAAACGTTATTATTTATTCACAGCTTTTGAAGCTAAACCACATTTCATTGACTACAAAAATGCTAATCAAAAAAGATATCAAATTTTCATTCATTTTAGTCCTAAGTACTTACACTTCACAAATGACTTAAAGGAAATGTAATCACCAAAGAGTGTGCACTTTCACCATAGAAAATGTAATCAACAAAAAAAAAAAATTATTAAATGAACAAGCTTAATATCCAATGCAAAATTACATTAAGTAGGTCACATCAAGGAGTCCCATAAAATCCATAAAACATAGAGGATGACTATAATATTATACATTGACATATATATATATATATATATATATATATATATATATATATATATATATCCTATTACATGAGTAAAACTTTCTACTAGCAGCATCGTGGAAAAAATGTGTAAAGCTCTATTACATCAACTTTGTTTTCATTATTTCAAAGACTTTTCTTTCTATTTACTTCTTCCTTATACTCTTGTGTTCATATTACTACTTGGATGCCAATGCCAATCACAAAGAACTCATAATTCACAGTTTTTGGTTCAGCTAAACATTTCCTTAATTTCTAGCTAGTATTCTATATGTCATGCTTTGAGGTATAGATACACAGCAACTATCTTGTTAAGGTAACTTTCTAGATTGAAGTATGAATAAGAGGGACAGAGGGAGAGAATCCTTTACTCTCAAATTTCAAACCCATATCTTCTTCCTAGCTCCTCACTTCTAGATTATCTTTAGAACACACGAAGACACCAGCATTGTTGATCCAAAACAGCAACTTCACATATGAGGTTCCTTACAAAGTGCACCCTACGAAGTGCACTCGCTTGCTAGTTTTCTATTAGCAACAACATTTTTCAGGACCACATTAAAGATAAGCCAAGACCAAAGACAATTAGAAACAAATTCACAGCATTACTTCATCTAAATTAGTTTGCAATGAGTGACCCTTTGAATTCCAATTTCTTCACATGCAAGTTCAAACTAGTAATATGTTGGAAACAAAAGGACTTCAAGTAGTGGATTAAATATCTAAATAGGGGTTTAAACTTGAATTATAACATATCCACATATAAAATTCCAACACATAACAAAATTCACAAATACAGTGGAACCCAAACTGTGCTTACTCCCCCTTGGAGAAAAAAATAAAAAAAAATAAAAAACGAATCACAGTCACTACTACATTGGATGACATAGTATATGTAAATCTAATTACAACATTTACAATCTAAAATGTGCAAAATGTTGGCTAAAATTTGTGTAGGAGCAATTCAAGCTTACACACTTGTAATTAGAGGGGCACGGAGGCAATTCCTTCTTAGCGACAATGTGGCCTGTACTTGGCTACTTAGGAACCATTTCCATAATCCAAAAACAACAAAACCTCAATTCCAAACCATACAACCAATTTTATCGTTGAAAGCAGGAAAGTAAGAGAAAACAATCAATACAAAACATGATAAAATGGAACCTGGAAAGAAAAAAAGAATGATGCGCCCAGCCAACCCCGTCCTTGTCGCTCAACCTGTGCCCAGGCTAGTAGCTGCAGCATCACGCCCTCACCCCAACAGCGTCCTCGCCCTGCCCAACTCGCGCCCTCGCAGCGGCAACCTCAATGGAATGAGTGGGGAAGAAGAGCTTAGGGATTAGGGAGGGAAGCTTTGTAGTTGGGGCAAAATGAAGAGGGAAGATGAAAAATAAAGTAAAATGGGGGAAGATCAGACTGGGGAAAAAGGGAAAATCAAAATGAGTAAAAAATGATTTATAATATTTTTTTAATAAATTTTTATTTAAATTCTAAATAGAATGGTTTATAATCTTATTGATAAAAGGGGAAAGGAAAATAAAACATTAAGTGAATCGTATGACATCTTTATAAATTTTAAATTGATAATTAATGTAGTAAGTTACGTATTACTGTAAGCGATTAATGAATATTAAAATCTATCATGATTTAAGAAAACGATTATCAAAATATAATCAAGATTTGGTATAATAATATTTTATAAAATTAAAATAATAAAGAATAACAATTATAATTAAGATCTTTTAACCAATGTAAGTCTATCGAGATGATAGGTGCCTCGATCCTTTAGCCATATGTCTAAAGTTTAAGCATTGAGAATAAAAAAAAAAATCTCATTGGGAGATTTCTATTTCTTTATAGACTTTTGTTGAATAGAATCAGATTAGTTAGATTTTAAATAATAGGGTCTAAATACTGATAGTTCGTCTGAAATCCAATTTTTTTTTTTTTTGCCCTTCCTTTTTTTCAATAGTTTTTTGTTAACTTTTTATTGTCTATAATAACTTTGATTTTTTATTTTTAGATATCTTAAGATAGCAGCGCATATTCGTTTTTAATATTAGCTTATAAAATAAAAATAAAAAAGAGTAACAAAAATGAAATATATTTTTTTTATCTAAACACTTTTACTATATTATTTATGTTATAATAAAATATAAAAACCAACTGTTATATAATATTCTATTTTTTCATTCTGATATTGTACTTGTGCCTTTTATTATATAATATAATAAAAATATATTGAAATAATAATTATTATCAATGATATAATTATTTATTTTGAAACATTGTTTATTATTAATTATAAATTATTATTAACTTTATATTATATATTATTGATCATATATTAAATATTATTTATACTATATTTTTAATAACTTTTTTAAACAAAATATAAAATATTGAAAAAGAGAAAGATAGAGACTGCAATCTTATATATCCGAAACTCAGTAGACCAAATCACACATTCTAATATGCTATTAAAGTCATCAATTAATTAATTTACTATATATAAAAACGTTCGATAGATAAGATTATACTGTACAACGTATCATATAGAATGTTATAACAATTTATTTTTTAATTTATGCAAAAACAATTAACCTTTTTTATAAAAATAGGCTAGTGATGAATTTTTTTAATTAAGTAATTGATAGCGACGGAAAAAATTCTGTTGCTATGTGGTGCAAAAGTAAAATTTTTTTTATTATCTAAATAAATAGAGTCAATGATGGAATCTGTCACGGATTAACTAGCGATGACATTTTTCCGTTGCTAATTCCGTCAATATTATTGGGAAAAATTAATATGTTGCATGCACATAAAATCTGTGACAATTTTTGTCTCTATTAGCAATGGAAATAATTCCATCACTAATTTCCGTTGCTATTGGCATGTTTTTTAGTAGTGGATTAATGAAGTGTTTATGAGTTAATTTTGATGAGAAAAGTTAAGAAAATACTTAATCGAGATTAGATAATCTCTAATTAAGTAGGTCAGAGTCTTAATAGCTTAAATAAGTATTACTACATTTAATTAGCTTAATTGAGTTTAATTAAGGATAATTAAATTTAATTACAAGATTAATTTTTGTTATTATATTCTTGTGTGTTAATCACTAATTCTTACTTAATTATGTTAATTAAGTTGTAAAAGCACTTAATCACATGATTAAATTTAAATTTAGTCAACTAGATAATAAAGTAAAGAGTGGTGTTACTAAAGCATAAAACATTAGATAAGAGTGCTTTATATAAGAGTAAGTAGTTGATTTGTTCTCCTATAATCCAATTTGTTTCTCTAAATCTTAATTAACACAAAATAATACAAAAATATCTCCCCCATGCCCATATGAGTTACGACCACTCTCCCTCCACATACACATCTATTTTTTATTTTGTATCTTCATATTCTTTCTCTAACTCTCAAATCCTCTCACTTCTCTCTAAAATTCTCTTCTTTTTCTTCTTCCTTTCTCCACCCTCACCATAACCAAAACTCTCACCTAGCCCATCAAAGATCACATCCTTTAGTCTTTGGAGACAAGATCTAAATATTACAAGCTTCATTTTCAAGATAACTCAATAGCTCTCTTCTTGTTCTTACCAAAATTGCAACCATCATCATCAAGGAAAAACCTTCATCTTCTTCTTCTTCTCTTGCAAAAGACGCCATCTGTAAGATCCACCAGAATTTTAAACTGTCGGAACTGAACCAATAGGATTTTCAACTCATTAACCCTATATTAAGTGGCTGAGAACTCAGCCACTTAACCTATGAAAGTGGCGCAAGAAAGGCCACAAAAATTGGGGAAGGTTGGCTGAAATTCAGCCTTGGGTTTTAGACTAATCAAAAGCCTTCATTTCATCTACCACTTCAAGGCTTTATAACACATTCCCCTCCTTTCATTCAGCCCCATTTCTACGCTGCCTTCTCCTTCACTTCAGCTCTCTGTAACACCTTACCAGACAAAGTACTATGCTTAAGTCATAATAAATTATCTGACAAGTGATTACGTGTAGTGTGTAACATCCCCCATTCTCTTAAGTGGAGTATAATAAAAACTTTGAATTATTTCTCTTAGGCAGTGTGGGAATTTCTGAGGCAGTGGTATACCCCGAAAATCCTCACAGTCAGAAATATAGGGTAGCATAACACTGCCGTTAAAAATATGGCATTGTCATATGCTAAAAATTAAGAAATGACAAAAGTGTCCTTGTCAACTTTTGTTAATTGCAATATTGCCTAAAAGTTTTAGAAATTATACTTTAACCCTAAGTGAATATTTTTACAATAACCCTAGAACATTTCAGAAAATGATCTTTATGTCCTCACATTGGTAGAATTAGCAGAATGGGATTTTAAACAAAGCAGAATCACAGGGTGAAACCGTAAAAGTTTAAATCTCTTCCGATTAGGCCATGGAGGCAGTCTGGTGTGAAATGACGTGGGATATCCCTGGACTTGCTCAAAATTATGGATATGCCATTAGTCACAGAAAATAGAAAATAGAAAAGCTCTAAATTTGCAAGAACGATTATTTCACGTTAACAAACAATTTGTTCGATCTTATTGATTAAGTAGGGTTAATTAGAAGTTAATTAGATGTTAATTAGAGGGATTAGGCTTAGGACCAATTAGAATAGAGATATAGAAATTCTCTCAGAGTCATTTTGTAAAGTTTTGTTGATCTGAATAAAATCAGCGAAGATTCAGTATTTTAAACCGCCAGGACCAAACCAGTAGAATTTTCTATTGGAAACCCTCATTTAAGTGGCTGAAATTCAGCCACTTCTACCACATATGAGTGGCACCAAGTGTTGCTCAAGATAGTGGAGAAACTTGGCCTCACCTCCACCAGATTTTTATCATTTTTCACTTAGTTGTTCGATTTTCATCGAATAATTGGGATTAATTAGGATTCGATTAAGCATTCACTTAAAGCTAACTAAATATGATCTAGAAAGATTAGACTTGATGAATTAGATTAGAACCGTAGGAAACCTCATAGGACTTTTCTAAAACCGTTTTACCGATTTAAAGGAAATCGGTAGAATTTCGGTATTTTAAACTGTTGGAACTGGACCAATAGAAATTATACTATGAGAACCCTATGATGGAGGGCCAAGATTTAGCCAAAACATCCCTACAAGTGGTGTCTCAATCAGCCATAAAAGAGGGAAGCCAAGCCAAGTTTGAATGAGGATTGAAGTCCACTAATCAAAAGCCAACTTCCTTCATAAGTTTTCATTTTTTTCTTCCTTCCCCCTTTATATTTTCGGCCTCCCCATAAGAGGTGCAGACCAGCCCTCATTTTCCTACTTTCCTTTATCTTCTTCCACTTCCTCTCATCCCCAAGCTCAAGCCCCAACTATCAACTTCACTCCAAGGCCAAGTTCCATCAAGATTTCACACCACCAAGATAGGAATCTCAACTTTCTCCTTCTTTTCTTTGAATTGGGGTTGCCTTGAGTCCCTTATTCATCCATAATTCTGATGTTGTGATGGGTGGAGATGATGAATTAAGGTTGGTTTAAGGTGTATATGAGAGTTTGAATTGAAGACTGGATGGATTGATTTAAGAAAAACATGAATTCAAGAAGAATTCAAGAGGCTGTTAGGGTTTTTCCCTCGACGGTCTGTACAGCAGAGTGTATGGCTTTGCCTACAGCCATTTAAATTTTATGAATCCATTTTTATATGAAACTAGACATTCAAGGCTTTCCATACATATAAAATATAAGGTCATTGGCTTAGTATAGGCTTAGTTATGAATTTTTGAAATTTGACCTAGAAATCTGGATTCTCATTTGGGTAGTATGAGTTGGGAAGGGTGTAACTCACCCTACACAACTCTAAATTAAGTGAACCCAATGTTTTTTGAAAGCTAATATATGAGAGAACATCCCATAAAAATTTCAAAGTCAGATTCGTTGCCAATTATTCCCAGTACATCAATGAATTCACCTTAAGCTCAAACCGAGTTGGAACAAGGTAGTCCAGTAGGGTCAAGTTATGGGGCTCATAGCTCAAAATATACACATGCAAATGATATGAAACTTATTTCATATGAAATTTGTTCTTTTACCTTTAATATGATACCAATTTCATATGATTTGGACTAGTTTTCGATTTTTAATGAATTTTTGCTTTTAAGTGTGTAATTCTAGATAGCTATAGGGTAGGCCGAGGTAAAACTAAAATAACTTGAGTTATACAAATCAAAATGAGATGGCACTAAAAAAGTTGGAAACTAGACACATAGAGCTATGACATATGAAAAATTCAGGTCTAAATGAGTTGAATAGGAGTAAGGTGGACTTTACAAAATTCGGGCAGAAGAGGGTAGAGTGAGCAGAAAACTCTGTTGATATTTCTATTGATTTTGACATACCATATGATCAATAATGTTGTTGTAACTTGCTATTTTACATTGAATTACATATTTAATTGATTGTATTGGTAGCCTGGCACTATTCACGAGGAAACGGACTCGATCCATTATGCTGCCAAAATTTCGGCAGGAATTTATGAGAACTTATGCTATGGGTGATTATGCCTTGAATATATTTATATTTATATGTCATGTTCATGTACGTCATGCATGCAAGCATAATTAGAATATGATATGAGAAGTAAGGTAAGAGACATATCTATGAATGCTCAAAGTATCCGCATGCATGATAAGATATGAAAAGGAAAGGATAATAAGAACTTGCAAGAGGGACGTACCAAGCTACCACGTGAGGCATGGCATAGACCTAGCTAGCGTGGGCCAAAGCGGTACTGTCTAAGACTCAGGTCAGCCCTCGACCAGATTTAAGGGGAATAGACCGGTGTGAGGGTTGGGGAAAGTAAACCCGTCACTCATCTATAGGTACGAGCTCGGACCTGAAAAGTAGGTTATTATCCAAGGGTGAGAGAGGCCATTCACCTCCAGGGGACCAATTACAGAAAAGACCAAGATCAAATTGCAAGTTAAAGAAAGATACGAATTAAGTCAAGTGAACTTGCATACAAACAAGTACAAGCATCTTTATGTGTATCTTCAATTATCCCATTAAGTCATAATGTTATTAAAATTCTTGTTGAAGCATATTGGACTATTCTTATTTCTATGTTTGTCATATAATATGGCAAGTGGTTGTCAAAACATAACCCACTTCGAGAAAGACATTTTCCACTTAAAATTGAACCACTATTTGCGTATATGTGCTCATATTTTCATAACAAATAGAAGTGGCTGGAATGTTTATGATGGCACTGTATGAGAATAGTTCATATTTACCTACTGAGAACCTTAGGTTCTCACTGCCTACTTGTATGTTTTTCTTTTCTGTAAACATTCCAGCACCTCAGTTGGAAATCAAGTGCGAGACAGAGTATTGGAATATTTTCTAAGCAAGACTCGAGTGCAAACCAGACCAAGCAACTATTGGAGCTAGCTAACAACTAGTCGAAAGCAAGTTTTGTGTATTATGTTAGTCACAATTTCTTTTAAATTGTAAGTATTTTAGCATCTATGTATCAAAGACGATGAAACTTATGAATTATTAGTTAGTAATAAAATGTGCAGTTAAAGGGTCATGTATTATATTTTCCACATTTTAAAGCTTTCTTAACATAGTGACAACTTTTTAATATAACTCCATGACTCGAGCATGACTTATATAATAAAAGGTGTTACATTTATTGGTATCAGCGCAGTTCATCCTGTATAGGCCTATGGATGGACTGATTATGCTTCTGATGCATACTCTGAGAATCAAGATAAACCATGCTTTAGGTCCTCTCGTGAAGAGGACATAGAAATATTATGCATGTTAGCCTTGTTGTGAGTGTTGTGGACTACCTGTTGCAATTGACTGAATGTTGAGCCTGATCACCTCAATATAAAGTTTTGTGTAAGCAAAGACCTATGACACCCTGCAGGCTTATTAGGAATCTTCTAAACATAAATATTAGGGACGAGACTCCCAAGAAGTAGCAATGGCAATAGGAGGTAGACAACTGAGCAAGTCAAAGGGTGCAGAGAACTGGGGCTCCGCTCAAGAAAATCGTGTTGGACGGTTTGGCATTGACCTAGTAAATCTAGTCATAGCCAAGAAAGATCGTCTCCCAAGTGCTACTGGGCAGCCGAAAATTTAAGTCATCAAAGGAAGGATCTTAGTTGGTAATGAGTGGAGTAAGAATCTTTTTCACTCTAACGAGGCTTATTTTAAGCTTCATTTGCAACTACCTGATCCAGGCTATCTTCTCTAGATTGAATCTAGGAATTTTCTTGCGTGGTGTAGTAGACCTGATTCTCGACAAGAGTAAGTCATCTTGAGTGGTGCTGATGGTACCCTTATTTTCTTTGTAAGTAAGATTCCCTCGAAAGTACTCACCGGCAAATTCAGTCAATGATTTTTAATCTGGATTATGGTAATGCTGTATCAGAAATACCCGATCCTTCATTACGAAGCTTGAAGTGTAGACAAATGAAGCAAAGTTTTAGAAAAGGGAAATAAGGTTAGAAGCTTTAGTTAGGTATAAGGGAAAACCTTTTCAAGACTCTATTAAGAGGTTAAAATGGTTTTCTTTTCCGAGCGCTTGTAAAACTGAGGAGCATTAAGTAGGATCTCAGCCTCAACGGAAAACATTAACAAATTTTGAAGAAATTCATCTAATTATACGTTATATTAGAGTAGAGGCGCGGTTATACACAGTACAAAAATGAAGTAAAGCTACACGAATAACTCGAAAGCATCCTTTAAAATAAGGGCAGGATATTTCCTACTAACCAGAAGTAGGGACACTTTCAGATTAAGGAGGCACATGAAGCAAGCTTGGTATTTCTTATCCATTAAGGGTAAAGGAGGTATCGGAAGATCGGGTTACACTGGAACTCTATCAATCTTAGTTATCATAAGCACCACATGATGCATCTATTTTCAACATTAGTAAAGAGATGCAGTTATCTGGAAAAGAAATGTGAGATATAAAGGTCATCATTGGAAATCATTACGAATGCTATCGGTGGGGAAACTTGAGAAGGAATGTACTCAAATTCAGGTGAGAATAATAAGGAGTTAGAGTGTGCAACGGATCCTGATAGGATGAGATAGCAGTAGTATAGGAGGCCATAATGAGCAAAGAACAAGATCAACTTCTGCACAAATAATAGGGCATTACAAGAAGAGAGAAAGAGGCAGTCTTTTCACCAGTAAAGAGCGCAACCAATCTGATGCACCCTAGACAGGATTGGGGGATGCACCAATATGAAATTAAAAGATTTGGAAATATGTACTATGTTGGTTAAGGTTACAATACAAGATCGGGGGAAGTCCATTAAGTCTTCATACTCGAAGCTAGATTAGGTACGCGCATAGCAGCGCTAACGTATTGAATCCCATTAGTACCCTATGGCTAAGTGTGCTTGGACAAGAGTAATACAGAGATGGGTGACCTTCTGAAAAGTCTCAGTGTTGTAAACCCAATAGGGAGACAAGACTATTAATTCTTTCTCTCATATTGGGTAGTTGCACCTGGGTACCAGATAGTGCGGTAAATAGTAAAAAGGTTCAGTAATGAGAGTGATATGAAATTTGACCACTAAGACTGATATGCATTGTATGGAGGCTAACCATCGATGAGGACGATAACTTTGGGAACCACAAGACCTCTTAAGTTAGCATTAAAAGACCTGGAGGGATAGATATCAACACATCAAATGAGGGACCTCCGTGTTATTAAGATGAAGAGGATAGGCAAGGTAGGATCCTTGCAAATCAATAAGGAGGCAAAGCTGCTATTTCCTCTTTCTCCCATTGAGTTGATCTTGTTGAGAAAATAAACTCATGAGAAGCACTAAGAGTTTTTGTAGAAAAGACAATCTGAGACCTTTCTAACATGCATTAAAATATGAAATAAAGCTTATAAAGAAGAAGAAATTCTAAGGAGAAGCTCCTACCTATAATTCCAAAGGAGAACTTTTTAAGCCTTCATAAGGGTCGTGCATCTGAACTAGTAGTATAGTCGATCGAGAATGCCGAGAATAGTTGGATTCATGGAATCATACTATAATAACTCTAACTAATGAAACAAGAAGGAATGTCCCAACTACCCTATGTATAGAGACACCTCTGCTATAGACCCAATATAAATGCAATGAACATCTTGATGATTAGTACAAGATTTTCTTAAAAGTCGAGTAACAAAAGACACTCATCCTTAGACAAGTTGGACTCTACTTGTGACCTTTAGTATCCGATAACTCAGGCTGAGCCGCAACTTTACGAAGATTTCACAAGGAAATTTTCCAGCATAACCTCATGACTTGTTAGCCATATGTTAACCGTAGTAGAGCGAGGAAGCATGCCCCAAGTCATTTGGGAGTTAGTAAACAGAAGTAGTCAACCATGCTAAACAACATGATTAGAGAGTTGTTGCAAAGGATAATTATAAGTCAAGATCACCATTCAAGATCTAAGGAAGAGTGTGACCCTACAAGTGGGATTTAACAAAAAAAGCTTCTACATATGATCAATGGTGATCACGTAAGTAGAGATTCTTAAAATAGCGAAACCAGCTTCCCAGCACCAAATATAACTACTATGACTAACATATATCGAAGTTAACTATTGCTATTAGTGATAACAGTAGAACTCATAAGGCTGCCCGAAGTGATAAAGGAGGCAAGTGCCTATTTGAGGAACTCAAAATTGGGTCAGAGTGTTATATGTAGGGTGTTATTGAGGTAAATACTTTAATATTGTCGTCGTAATCATGACATGCTGACGTCGAACATGGTGATAGCTGGTAGCCTTTAAAACCGTGAATATTCATGAATCGATATTTGGAGTCTTGAGTACGCACAATAAAAAGTTTACTGGCTACTACTAAGCAAAGTAGTTGGGCACAAAAATAAAGAAGATGAGAAAAGTCTACAATAAATTGGATGCTGGTTCAGGGCGTCATAAAAAGTAGACAAACCCGGGCACCAACATACTTCTTATGGATCCTTTGTACTTATTGAGACAGTATCTCGTAGCTATCAGCAAGCAACACTGTGAGAAGGAGTGCCTCTGTATGATAAGAGATTTTTCCTCAACCATTATGTATCATTATTAGTTACCCCATCAAGATGACTATTCGCGTAACAAAATTTTCTGCTTAACGGCGGAATAAATACTAGTTAATTGGTATACTGTAAATAACGTAATATAAATAAAAATGCAATAAAGACAGAACTACTGGAAAATGCATGATAAATATATACATAGACATCTGTTTTCAAAGTTTATCAAAACGATACAGGGTAAAAAAAAAAAATGAGGCAGCTAACACAAAACAAAACGGCCAGTCTCTATGAACAGTACCCTAGATGGTCCCCATGGGACATTTCATGTACACCTCCTAACTTCTACCCATCTGCCCATGACCCAAACTGCCAAAAGAGGGCTATTCTATACATCTACTACCGCTACGATAGACCCACTATCTAAACGGAATCCGAAGAAAGAAATCCATTCGCCATACTGGCGTCTGCAGGAGGGTGGCCCACGCTCAGTGCAGAGGATGAGGAAGAGGAACTCCCCACCTTAGACGGATCTTCCTCAGACATCTGTTGTGCTGGTGAGATAGGAGGGGCCATAGGAGCTGGAGCTATTGCCGCTGCTGGTGCTGCTGCTTGTGGAGGTGGAAATAAATAGGACATGTGAAGGGGAATAGCAATAGAAGGGATAGCGGGGTCAAAAAGTGGGTGCATAAGCGGTATAGCAAAATCTCTCTAAAAAAAGAAATAAAGACAGAACTGACACCTGCCGAATACATATACAGAGTTCAGGAACGGGTCGAGGTGGATATGGAGCTCGGGGAACTCAATGAACACCACTCCGATTGTGGCATTCTCAATGGTCTGAGAATGACGCGGAAACATACAGCAGGGTGAGAAATAAAGATTTCTCTGTAGGAATTTCCTAGTTTCTACATATCTGTCATTGCTGTCATTCCCAGTTGTTTCGATTTTTTTGTAGTTCAAAATAGTACGACACAATAGTAATATTTAACCTAAATACTTATTTATAAAACATAGACCGAAACAAACTCAATTTTAGTTAACCGATATACTAATGCAATTAAAAGACTAATTATAATGGAACAATAGCATATTAAGAATAATAAACAAGTATCTAGAACAATCAATTAAGGAGTATCATACTGTACTTATTAATGTGCAATTGGAAAATACATCTTTTCCTTGAAGGCTTTCACCTATTAGAACTTATTTCCATCCTTGGTCCCCTGGGAGTCATTGGTCATATACTCCTGAGTAATAGTCCACTTTTTAGGATCGAGTTCGTTCCTATACAGGATTGTTGGGTTTACTTTCTCTGACCTTCCCACTGATCTATTCCCTTTAATTTGTTCCGGGGCTGGCCCAAGTGATATGGAATCCTTTACAATATCATGAATTGAATGCACGTCTAACTTGATTCTTTCAAATATCATGTATTCATGCTATTGTAAATTACACAACATATGAATTTCTTACCGAAATTTTGGTAGCATAACGGATCAAGTCCCCTTTTCCATGAATAGTGCCAGATAACCAGTACAATTGTACAAACTTGCAATTCAATATGGACCAGCAAATATATATATATATATATATATATATATATATATATATATATATATATATATATATATTCATAGCATCATTCAACAATTTCAATTCAAGCATGAATAGGGTTTTCGATTTATTCTCCCCTGTTCTGCCCGAGTTTGGTATACCCCACCCTTAGTTAAATCTAATTTTTGGATATGTCATAGCCTCATGTGTCTAGTTCCTAACCCTTTGGTCCCACCTCATTTTGATATGTATAACTCAAGATATAAATATTTTACCTCAGACTGCCCTATTCTTAGCCAAAATTGGGTTCTTATAAGTAAAAATTCACTAAAAATAGAGATCTAGGTGAAATCATACGAAATTTTAAATTAAAGCTAACAGAACAAGCTTTCAAATGAATTAAGTTTCATGTCATTTGCATAAGAATATTTTGAGTTATGAGTCCCAAAACTTGACCTTACTAGACTACCCTAATTTAGCCTGATTTAGATTTAGGTCAACTTCCTTAGTGCACTGGGAACAAATGGCAATGAATCTAGTTCTGAAATTTTTATGGGATATTCCTTTACATGTTAGCTTTCAAAAAACCTTAGGTTCACTCAATTTGGAGTTGTGTAGGGTGAGTTATACCCTTCTTAACTCATACTGCCCAGATAAGGATCCAGATTTCTAGGTTAGATTTTAAAAATTCATAACTAATTCTATACTAATCCAATGGCCTTATATTTTATACGTATGGAAAGCCCTGGATGTCTAGTTTCATATAAAAATAGATTCATCAAATTTAATTGGCTGTAGATGGAGCCATACACTCTGCCGTACGGACCGCCGAGGGAAACCCTAACAGCTTCTTAAATTGTTCTCTATTCTTCAAGCTATCTGCTATCAAATTCAATTTTAATCACAACATACATGCAAAATTGGTCATAAATTATCATCATCACTCTGTATAACATCAATATCTCATGTTATATATGACCACCATGCAACCCCAAATCAGAGAAAGTAAGTAGAGAAGTAGGATTTCCTACCTTGTCTAGTTGAATTTATGTTAATTTAGTGTCTTTGATGGAAGCAACTTATGATGAGACTTGAGAATGGATGAGAATGGAGTGAAAATGAGAGTAAAGAGAGAAAAAGATGAGCTTCAGCAGCTAAAGGGGGTGGTCGAAAATGATAAGAAGAGAAGGAAAGAAAAGGTGGAGATTTTTGGAGGCACTTCTCTTTGATTGGTGGACTTCACTTCATCATCAAATTTTATTTAGCTTCCCTCCCTCAATGGCTGATCAAGGCACCACATGAGGGAGTGGTTTGGCTAAATCTTAGCCATTGATTCTAGGGCACTCATAGAAAAATTTCCATTGGTCCAGTTTCGACAGTTTAAAATACCGAAATCTTACCGATTTCTCTTAAATCGGTAAACTGGTTTGAAAATTTTCTGTGGTATTTTCTATGCTCCTAATCTAATTCCATCAAGCCTAATCTTTTTAAATCACACTTAATTGGCTTTAAATAAATGTTTAATCAAATTTTGATTAAACCCACTTATTTGATAAAAACTAAACAACTCATTTGTTAACGATAAAATTTTTTCGAACGTTATATTTCTACCCTCCTAAAAAAAATTTGTCCTCAAAATTTAGTACCTAAGAATAATTTGGGATGTTCCCTCTTCATATCAGATTCTAACTCCCACGTATAGTCTACTGAGTCTTCATGTCCCCATGCCACCTTCAGCAATTATATGGCTTTGTTCCGAAGGTGTTTGATGCTCCTATCCACTATCCGTGCTGGGGGTACATGAAAAGTTAAGTCATTTCTTAACTGGATTGATTCAGGTTCCAAGAAGTGAGCAGGATCAGGCTGGTATTTTTTGAGTTGGGAAACGTAGAAAACATCATGAAGATTTGATAGATGTGGAGGTAAGGCAACTTGATATGCAATTGGCCCAATTTGTTTTAAAATTTGAAAGGGACATATAAAGTGAGGGCTTAGCTTTTTGACTTTAATGGCTCTACCTAGTCCAGTTATGGGTGTGATCTTTAGAAACACATGGTCTCCTTCTTGAAACTCCAAGGGTTTCCTCCTGACATCCGCATAGCTCTTTTGACGGCTCTGAGCTGCAAGTATTTTGCTACGGATTCTTTTGATTTGCTCTATAGTTTGTCTGACTAGTTCCGGACCCAACACACTTTGTGCTCCTGATTCATATCAACATAGGGGAGATTGACACTTTCGTTCATATAAAGCCTCATATGGAGCCATGCCAATGCTAGTATGGTAACTATTGTTGCAGGTAAACTCGGCTAAGGGTAAGTGTCGATCCCAACTCCCCTGTTGTTCCAGAATGTATGCTCGTAACATATCTTCCAAAGTCTGAATCATTCGTTCTGTTTGACCATCCGATTGCAGATGATATGCAGTACTTAGACATACCTAGTACCGAACGTCTTTTGGAGTGCTCCCAAAACCATGAGGTGAACCTTGGATCTCGATCTAAAATGATTGTTGAAGGGATACCATGTACCGTACCACTTCTTGAATATATAGTTGAGCCAAATTCTCTAGAGGAGAATTCACTCGAATGGGTAAAAAGTGAGCAGACTTAGTTAGTCTATCCACTATGACCCATATAGCGTCATATCCTGAGGGGGTTCTTGGTAAGCCCATCACGAAATCCATAGAAATGCTCTCCTATTTCCATTCCGGAATCTCTAAGGGTTGTAGTGTCCCTGCCGGCTTCTGATGCTCTATTTTTACCTTCTGGCAAGTTAGATATTTTTTCACAAAATTTGCCACATCTATTTTAAGGCCTGGCCACCAAAACATCTTCTTGAGATCTTGATACATTTTGTTAATGCTAGGATGTATAGTAAACTCACTGTTATTGGCTTCCTCCAAGACCTTCTTCCCGAGGTTGTTCTCCTCAGGTACACATATCCTCCCATGATATCGCCATATTCCTTCTGCATCCTGAGAAAATCCTATTACCTTGCCAAATTATACCAGTCGCACTGTATGCTGGAAATCATCATTTCCTTTTTATGCTTGCTGGATTTGGTCTTTAAAAGTACTAGTTATCTTAAGTTGGTGTAATTGAATGGCACTAGGGGTTACAAAGATTCCCAAGTTGAGGGTTTGGAAACTTTCTATAAGTTCTGCTTCTTTGATCATCATCCATGCTACTGTCAAGGATTTTCTACTTAGGGCATCTGCTACCAAGTTTGCCTTGCCTGGATGGTACTTCAGGTTGAACTCGTAATCTTTAAGAAACTCCATCCACCTTCACTGCCTCATGTTCAATTCCTTCTGATCAAAAAGGTATTTCAAGCTTTTGTGATCAGAAAATGCTTCAAACTTCACTCCATAGAGATAATGTCTCCACATCTTTAAGGCAAACACTATCGCTGCTAGTTCGAGGTCATGTGTTGGATAGTTTCTTTCATGAGTTTTCAATTGCCTGGAAGCATATGCTATGACGTTCCTATTCTGCATTAACATGCACCCTAATCCTTTCTTAGAAACATCACAGTACACTTCGAACGGTCCATGAGGATTCGGCAAAATAAGTATTGGGGCTGTTGTCAACTTTTCCTTTAATCCTTGGAAACTCTGCTCGCACTCGGGTGTCCATTTGAATGGGATGTTCTTCCTGGTTAACTTTGTTAAGGGTAGGGCTATTTGACAGAAGTTCTTAACAAATCTCCTATAGTATCCTGCCAGCTCTAAGAAGCTCCTGACTTCCGTAACTATCGTTGGTCGTTCCCAGTTTAATATGGCTTCTACCTTACTAGGATCCACTGAAATTCCCCCATGAGATATCACATGGCCAAGAAATTTTATTTCTTTCATCCAAAATTCACATTTGGATAGCTTGGCATAAAGTTTCTTCTCTCTTAGAATTTGCAGAACTACTCGCAAATGTTCCGCATGCTCCTGTCCTGTTTTCGAGTAGACAAGTATGTCATCAATGATGACCACCGCATATTTATCAAGATATGGCCTGAATATTCGATTCATGTAATCCATGAATATTGCCGATGCATTCGTCAATCTGAAGGACATCACAGTATATTCATAATGTCCATAACGAGTCCGAAACGCCATCTTCGGAATATCTTCTTCTCAAACTCGAATCTGGTGATATCCAGACCGTAGATCAATCTTGGAAAATATAGTAGCCCCTTGTAGTTGATCCATAAAATCATCAATCCTTGGCAACGGATACTTGTTCTTGATTGTTGCCTTATTCAACTGTCTGTAATCTACACATAGTCGCATGCCTCCATCTTTCTTCTTAGCTAACAAGACTGGGGCTCCCCATGGTGATGCACTTGGCCTAATAAATTTCTTTTCCAGGAGTTCTTCGATCTACCCCTTAAGTTCGGTCAGTTCTAAGGGTGACATGCGGTATGGCGTTAAAGATATTGGTCCTACTCCTAACACTAATTCAATGGTGAATTCAATCTCTCCCTCGGGAGGGAACTCAGGAATATCTTCGGGGAACGCATCAGGATATTCCCTAACAACTGGAATATTGTTTAACTCCTGATCAACCTCTGCTATATTGGTTGATAAGAAAATATACCCTTGACTTCCATTCCCATAGTGGTGTACTATCAAGGAACTTAAATAAAGACTTACAGGGATTACTAATTCAGAAGATGAAACAGGGGGGAGTATAATGGATTTATCCGAGCAATTTAACAGGGCTTGGTTGGTAGAGAGCCAGTCCATACCCAAAATAATGTCAAGTCCAAACAAGGGAAGACAAATTAAATTAGCCGAAAAGGTTTGACCTTCTATTTGACAGGGGACATTCATACAAATATGATTGGTCCTAATGGGCTTATTTATAGGAGTAGAAACTAGCAAGTCATAGGGTAATTCAGAAATAGGTAGTTGCAAGGCTAACATGCACTCATGAGAGATGAAGGAATGAGATGCACTTGAATCGTATAAAACGGTTAAGGTCTTACCATTCACTTAACACATATCTTGAATCAAATCTTCTGACTTGTTGACCTCCTGTGCATCTATAGTGAAAACTCTCCCCTGGCGTTGTGGCTTGGGGGTCGGTTGAGGGTTTCTGGTAGAGCATTCATAGATATTGTGGCCCGGTCTGCCACATCCAAAGCAGACATTTTGACCTGCCAAGCAGGGGCGGTCGCCATGATTTCTACCGCATTGGTTGCAAGTTTGGTTCCTAAAAGGCCTTTGAGATTGCTTGCCTTTGTTGCTCGCCGACTGAAACTTTTTCTGTTGCTGTAAGTTAGGCTTGAACCTCAAGCCTTGCGGAGCTAACTCCTTTTTAAAGTTATTGCCGGTTGACCTAGCAGCAACTAACTTCTTGTTACAGTCCTCCACTAAGCGGCACTTGTTCACCAAAGTAGGGAAGTCTCTGATCTCCATTGGTCCTATGGTGGCAAGGATGTCTTCTCTCAGTCCACCTTCAAATTTCATACATTTCCATGCTTCATCGAGGTTTCATTGATAAATGGTAGAAAATTTGCACAACTCCTCAAATTTAGCAATGTACTTCGACACGCTACTATTCCTTTGACGAAGATGCATGAACTCCAACCTCTTGGCATTGCGGATAGATGCAGGGAAATACTTCTGGTAGAATGCATCTCTAAATATGTCCCAAGTAATATCTATTTGGGATCCTTCTAATAATCGTCGTGCACCATTCCACCAAAATTCTGCATCGGCTTCTAACATATAGGTGGCAAAAGTCACCTTCTGATGGTTTGTGCAATCTAACACGGAGAAAATCTTTTCCATAGCTTTAACCCATTCATTTGCCTTATCTGGGTTAAAGGCTCCCCTGAAACTGGGTGGGTTGGCCTTCTGAAACTCAGCAAATTTAAGGTATTCCAGATCCATTCCAAGGCCATTATGATTCCCTCCACGTTCTACCTCTGACTGCCTTCCTAGTTGGCCCATCATTTGAGTCGCCGCGGTTGCCTGTTCGCGCATAGCGTGCGCCATCTCTCGCATTGTGTCTAGGAACTCCATGGATTCCTCTTGGGCGGGGGAAGTTTGCAGTTTACCTCGCCTTCCAGAAGCCATTAAGTTCTGAACACACAAAATAAGAGTAATTGAGTTGATCAGGCTCAATACTAAGTTCGGTGTGCTAATAAATAATAGCATGCAGTTAGGCAAACTCCCTCACATACATCCTATCCATATAGATAAGGCTCAGAGCATAATAATATCTAGGGAATACAGAGTATATGCAAAGCATAGTCAGTCCAATCCTCAGGCCTGTATTAGGACGAACTGCTCTGATACCAAAAATGTAACACCTTACCAGACAAAGTACTATGCTCAAGTCATAAAAAATTATCTAATAAGTGATTACGTGTAGTGCTAATTAAATTCTATTTTCTGTATCATTATTAGTTACCCACATCAAGATGACTATTTGCGTAACAAAATTTTCTGCTTGACGGTGAAATAAATACTAGTTAATTGGTATACTGTAAATAATGTAACATAAATAAAAATGCAATAAAGACAGAACTACTGCAAAATGCATCATAAATATATACATAGACATCTGTTTTCAAAGTTTATCAAAATGATACAGGGTTAAAAAAAAAAAATGAGGCTGCTAACACAACAAAATGGCCAATCTCTATGAACAGTACCCTAGATGGTTCCCATGGAATATTTCATGTACACCTCCTAACTTCTACCCATCTGCCCATGACCCAGACTGCCAAAAGAGGGTCATTCTGTACATCTACTACCGGTACGGTAGACCCACTATCTAAACGGAATCTGAAGAAAGAAATCCATTCACCATACTGGCATTTGTAGGAAGGTGGCCCACGCTCGGCGTAGAGGATGAGGAAGAGGAACTCGCCGCCTCAGACGGATCTTCCTCAAACATCTGCTGCAGTGGTGAGACAGGAGGGGCCATAGGAGCTGGAGCTGCTGGTGCTATTGGGGCTGCTAGTGCTGCTGCTGGTGGAGGTGGAAATGGATGGGCCATGTGAAAGGGAATGGCAATATAAGGGACAATGGGGTCAAAAAGTGGGTGCATAAGTGGTACAGCAAAATCGCTCTGGAAAAAGAAATAAAGATGGAACTGACATCTGTTGGATATATATACAGAGTCCAGGAACGGGTGGAGGTGGATATAGAGCTCGGGAAACTCAATGAACACCACTCCGGTTGCGGCGTTCTACATGGTCTGAGAATGACATGGAAACATTCAGCAGGGTGAGAAATAAATATTTCTCAGTCAGAATTTCCTAGTTTCTACATATCTGTCATCGCTGTCATTCTCAGTTGTTTTAGTCTTTCCATAGTTCAAAATAGTACGACACAATAGTAATATTTAACTTAAATACTTATTTATAAAACATAGACCGAAACAAATTCAATTTTAGTTAACCAATATACTAAAGTAATTAAAACAGTAATTATAATGGAACAATAGCATATTAAGAATAATAAACAAGTATCTAGAACAATCGATTAAGGAGTATCATACTGTACTTATTAATGTGCAATTGGAAAATACATCTTATCCTTGAAGGCTTTCGCCTATTAGAACTTATTTCCATCCTTGGTCCCCCGGGAGTCATTGGCCATATACTCCTGGGTAATAGTCCGCTTTTCAGGACCGAGCTCGTTCTTATACAGGATTGCCGGGTTTACTTTCCCCGACCTTTCCACTAATTTACTCCCCTTAATTTGTTCCACGGTTGGCCCAAGTGATATGGAATCGTTTACACTATCATGAATTGAATGCACATCTAACTTGATTCTTTCAAATATCATGTATTCATGCTATTGTAAATTACACAACATATGAATTTTTTACCGAAATTTTGGTAGCATAACGGATCAAGTCTGCTTCCCCATGAATAGTGCTAGACAACCAGTACAATTATGCAAACTTGTAATTCAATATGGACCAGCAAATATATATATATAGCATCATTCAAAAATTTCAATTCAAGCATCAATAGGGTTTTCGATTTATTCTCACCTGTTCTGCCCGAGTTTGGTATACCCCACCCTTAGTTCAATTCAACTAATTTAAAGCTAATTTTTGGATATGTCATAGCCTCATGTGTCCAGTTCCTAACCCTTTTGGTCCACCTCATTTTGATTTGTATAACTCAAGATATAAATATGTTACCTTAGACTGCCCTATTCTTAGCTAGAATTGAGTTCTTATAAGTAAAAATTCACTAAAAACAGAAATCTAGGTAAAATCATACAAAATTTATATCAAATTAAAGCTAATAGAGCAAGCTTTCAAATGAATTAAGTTTCATGTCATTTGCATAAGTATATTTTCAGTTATGAGTCTTGAAAATTGACCCTACTGGACTACCCTAATTCAGCCCAATTTAGACTTAAGTCAACTTCCTTGGTGCACTAGGAACAAATGGCAATGAATCTGGTTCTAAAATTTTTATGAGATATTTCCTTACATGTTAGCTTTCAAAAAATCTTAGGTTCTCTAAATTTGGAGTTATGTAGGGTGAGTTATACCCTTCTCAACTCATACTACCCGGATAAGGATCCAGATTTCTAGGTTAAACTTCAAAAATTTATAACTAATTCTATACTAATCTAATGGCCTTATATTTTATACATATGGAAAGCCCTGGATGTCTAGTTTCATATAAAAATAGATTCATCAAATTTAATTGATTGTAGGTAGAGCCGTACACTTCGCCGTACGGACCGCTGAGGGAAACCCTAACAGCTTCTTAAATTGTTCTCTATTCTTCAAGCTATTTGCTATCAAATTCAATTTTAATTACAACATACATGCAAAATTGGTCATAAATTATCATCATCACTCCACATAACATCAATATCTCAGGTTATATATGACCACCATGCAGCCCCAAATAAGAGAAAGTAAGTAGAGAAGTAGGATTTCCTATCTTGTCTAGTTGAATTTGTGTTGATTTAGTGTCTTTGATGGAAGCAACTTGTGATGAGACTTGAGAATGGATGAGAATGGAGTGAAAATGAGAGTAAAGAGAAGAGAAAGAGATGAGCTTCAGCAGCTAAAGGGGGTGGCCAAAAATGATAAGAAGAGAAGGAAAGAAAAGGTGGAGATTTTTGGAGGCACTTCTCTTTGATTGGTGGACTTCACTTCATCATCAAATTTTATTTAGCTTCCCTCCCTCAATGGCTGATCAAGGTGCCACATGAGGGAGTGGTTTGGCTAAATCCTAGCCATTGATTCTAGGGCACTCATAGAAAAATTTCTATTGATCCGGTTTCGATAGTTTAAAATACCGAAATTTTACCGATTTCTCTTAAATCGGTAAACTAGTTTGAAAATTTTCTGTGGGGTTTTCTATGCTTTTAAATTAATTCCATCAAGCCTAATCTTTTTAAATCACACTTAATTGGCTTTAAGTAAATGTTTAATCAAATTTTGATTAAATCCACTTATTTGATAAAAACTGAACAACTTATTTGTTAATGATAAAATTTTTTTGGATGTTACACTCTCTTCTTCTCTTCTCCACTCACCTAACTCCATCAAACCTTCAAGCTCAACCAAGTTTTATTGATTCAAACTCCAAAATCAAGCCAAATCACACATAATAAGATGTAGAGGTTTAATTTTTGTTTTGATTTTTTATTGTGGGTGGCTAGTGGTGGTCCATTTTCTCAATTTTTGATGTGATGATTCAATGAATATTAAGATATTTGGCTGATTTGTTGGCTATTTGTAATGTTGAAATCGAATTGGAAGTAAGAAAGGATGAGAGTAGGAAGAGGTGAGGACCTAGAAAACCAAAAACCCTCGGCAGTCCATACGGCAGAGTGTACGACTCCACCTATAGCCAATTAAATTTGATGCAATCATTTTTATATGAAACTAGACTTTCAGGGCTTTCCATACATATGTCATATAAGGCGATTGGATTAGTATTGAGAGAGATATAAAATTTTGAAATTCGACCTAGGTTTTTGAGTTTGATTCTGGGCAGACTAGGTTGTTTAGGGAAAAACTCGCCTTATACTGCTTAGAATTGAATGAAACCAACTTTTTTAGAAAACTTACACATAGGAAAATATGTCATAAAAATTTCAGAGTTAGATAAGGTCCCGTTTGTTCCCAGTGGTCCAAGAAAGTTGCCTATGTCCAAACTAGGCCAAAACAGGGCAGTTCAGGAAGTCAAATTTCGGGGCTTATAACTTGAGCCTTACTAAGTCAAATAGAATGGGTCTTTTTGCAAATGAAATTTTTCCTGTTATCTTTAATATGAGACCAATTTCGTATGATTTGAATCAGTTTTCGATTTTTAGTGGATTTTTACTTTTAAGTGTGTGATTCTGGCTAGCTACAGGGTAGACTGGGATAAAACCCATATAACTTAAGCTATAGTTATCAAAATTAGATGGGACTAAAGAGGTTAGAAAATAGACACATAATACTTTAACATATCCAAAATTGAGGTCCAAATGAGTTAAATAGAAATTATGGCCTGAATTACAAAAATCGGGTTGAATGATTGTGCTGAGGTAGTAACCCTGCCTTAATGTAACTAATGCTCCTATGAGTTCAATGTTGAATTATGAATGCAATGTTATGACTTCTATGAGAAATTAGTGTTTTGAGTATGGGCACTATTCATGGGGAAGTGGACACATTCCGTTATGCTACCGAAATTTCGGTAAGATCTATGCATGAGTTATAAGATACATATGCATGAATGATGATATACATTTAGACACATGTGCATTTCCAAGAAAGTCATGAAAGTTATATTATGATAAACCTAAAGACTATGCTATGATGGAAGTTCCATGATACTTGGGCCAGCCTCGAATTAAAGTTAAGGGGAATAGATCGGTGGGGAGGTTGGGGAAAGTAAACCCGGCATTCTTGTATAGAAACAAGCTCGATCCTGAAAAGCAGACTATTACCTAGGAGTCTAAAGTGGCCAAAAACTCCCAGGGGACCAAGTAATGGAAAAGTTTATGAAGAAAGGTTCAAGAATGAGTTTTGCATGATTACATTAAATGCATGATTACATTGAATAGTCAGTACAAGTTGTTTACAATTTGTCTGTTATACTTACTTGTTGCTGTATGTTCATTTATTCTGCTCTTTATTCTGAGTATCACTACTTAATAGTTTGTTCTGTTTCTTATGCTATCTTAAGTAAAACTAAACCTTACCTCAGACTAGACGTTTTCTTAATCTTATTAAATATGGATAGTTCAGTTTGAACCCATATTTTTATAATTAAATAAAAACCAAGGCAACTAAAAATGATTGTGACGTCAGTTAAACACCATACACGAGCCCTACTGAGAATTTCTTTAAATTCTCATCTCGTTTTGCATTTCCGCATCATTCTCAGATGCTGGTGATGGACTCAACGGCCACTCTTTTCATTGAGATCCTAGACCTGCAGCTCCACCATGACCCCGAGTTGGACTCATTGTACAAAGCTAGCTCCTACCATTTCTGTCTCTACTTTTTAGTAATAGGAATTTTGCTATTCCTTTATCTTACTCTATTTTTGAAGTACATACACACACACACATATATATAGATTGAAGTGTCGGTTTCCGACCTATATGTACAGTTGATGATATATCACTAATTCTTGTCTTTTTTGTTGTGTTTTATTAAACTTTATTACGTTCTACAATGCTATCCACATTTATTATATACAGCGCATCATTTCGTAGGTATATTCATCAAATATATACATACATATCAGAGAAAAAGAGAATATAATATAATGAATACAGCTATAGATGGAATACTAACATGGTAACGCAACCTATCCAATTTCATGCTATGACTTAAGTATAACATTGTGTTGGTAGGGTGTTACACCATCTTCACCCCTAGGTAGTGATCTTCACTATTTTATTTTGTTTACTTAAGAAAGCTTGAAGCTTGGTTCCTCTCATGACCAAGATCTTCAAGTGAAAGCTTAAGAAAATCTTTCATGCTCTTCATGAGCAAAAGTTTCCATTTTTGGTAAAATATGTTCATGAGTGCTCTTGAGTTTTTGAAAAGTTCCTTTCTTTAAGTGCTTTAAAGTTTCCATTTTCTTTTCTTGATTCATGAGATCTTGATGTTTTTGGTGGTAGTTGAGTTGAAAGTTGTCTATCTTCTTATCATGATGTTTATGATTGGAAAAGTTGTCACCTTTATCATTTTCTCTTAATTTGACAAGACTAAACACATTCTTGATGCATGAAATTTCAAAAAGTTTGTTACTTGCAATCTTAAAAGTGGCACAAGTTTTATGCTTCCTTAAAGTTTTATTTTTTCTTATCTTGAAGATAAGAAATACGTAAAAGTATAAGCTTTTTGGAATATAAAGTCTTATTAAGTTATAGAAATGATATTTTGTCACTTTATGTTTTAAAGATTTACTCTTGGATACAAATCCTTTCGTAATGTTTTAAACTTTAATCAAGAAGGTAACTTTAAGTCACAAAGTTATAAGCCTGCACTTTAGTCTTGCAAAGGTGGAATCTTGAGATGAATAAATTAGTAAAGTTTTAAGCTTTAAGCAAGAATGTCACTTTTAAGTCATAAAAGTGTTAATTTTTCTTTTATAAAGATCAAGACTTTATAGCTCTAAAGTTAATGTTTTATATTATTTAGTTCAAAAATAGGAATCTTTTAGACTTTAAGACAACTTTAAATCATAAAGTTGAGACCTTGATGGTCTTAGAATAACTAAAAGTGTCAACTTTCATAAAGAATAAGACATTTTAATTCTAAAATTGATATCTTGCATCATTATTTCACAAAGAATGAAACTTTAGAACCTTTTTATAGAGAATGATAACTTTGATAATATTTAAAGTAAGATCTTGTCATGTTAATAATAAAAAGTTGAAACCTTACAACTTGGATAAATTAAAAATCACCCTTGGTGATTAATGAATATGGTGTTGCTGGGTTCATGAGTGTAGTTATGCGTTGTCATGACCCAAGGATTAAAGAGATCTCGAACTCCTTGGGAACAGAAGTATGATTAGGGCCTCTGAATATACAATGAATCTAAGAATCACTAAGTGCATTATCTCAAGGAAAGGAAATAATCACCTAACGTAGTTAATTTGAACAAGTGCCTAATAAGGCATGTACCCTAGTAAAAAGCAAATTCCTATAAGAACTAAGTAACTAAAAAATTTCACACACATTCATTTTTACTATGTGATTTTCTCATGAGTAACCACAGGAAATCATATGATGACTCATAAGACGTCTCACAAAGAATAATACAACTATGAACCCTTTTAGGGTATGAATGTATGATACCATTCAGCATGATGAATGACAAATTCAATTGAGCTCTTTCTCATGATTAAATGATTAGTGTGATGATATGATATGGACTACTGGTTTAAAGTTTTATCATTGGCATTTTGGGGAAGCTCCAATTTAACCATCATGCTGCCAGATTTTCATCAAAATTAGGGATTTAGTCATATCATTGCATGTGTCTAGTCAAAGACGTACTATACATGTAACGTATAATAATAAGAAAGGAAAGAATGGGATATGAACCCTCGATCACTTTAGGGAAGTGAGAGATGGTGATTCACAAAAAACTCAAGGAACCTCTATGGAGGAGGCAAGGGTAACATGGAGGACCCCCAACTTAGAGATAACCAATATCGGCTTAGTCTGATCGGTTAATACTGCGTGACAACGGTCACAAAATAAGCTCATGTCCAAAAGCAATCTATTTCAAAGAAAAGTAAAGAGTGTTAATCATATGCTAAAAATGAAAGTAAAATTAAAGTAAAACCATGGTTAAGTCTATGAGGTTGCATGTCAATGCATGTATTTATATTGTCCATATGCATTATGAATGTTTATTCTATGCTTTCGCAAGTATGCTTACTTATGATGTTATGGCTATGATGCTAAGCTTAAAAGTAACCTGCTTCAAGACTTAAGTTTTCAAAATTATTAAAATTGAACCTATACATATCCACTGTTTTCATAATTAAACCCAAAGTGGCTAGGACGATGACAATGACATAGTGTTCGTCTAGTCACGATCCTATTGAGGAATCTAATATTACTCACTCCTATGTTTCCATGTCGTCTTCAGAAGATGCCGGCATCGGGCATGGTGGTGATCTTTGTTGAGTTCCCGATGATGCATCAGCACTTTGACCTGGTGCTGAATGCATCAGCGATGCGGGTCTACATGTTCCATAGTTGCCAGTTCCATGCACCTGTGATGAGTTCGTTTTTTTGCCCTCAAGAGCCATTCGAGGATATTACTATGGATGACGTCTGTAACACCCCCCGAGTACGGTACTATGCTTAAGTCATAGTACCTCACCTAGGAGTTGTTACTGTCACTTAATCGGACCTTGTCTGGCAGCAACCTTCGGCCACTTTCAATCTTGCTAGTCAACTCCGCCTCGAAGGACCTTCTTCGAAAATGCTGAACTATCTGGAGATAACACGGAAATAAACATAGGAGTGAGAATTATAAATTCTCAGTAGGAGTTATTAAACTAACATAAACTGTGTCATCGTTGTCATCTCCTGTTCGCTTCGGTTTATTATGAAAAGGGTGAACATGCTATACATATTGTTCAATTTTATAGTTCAAAAATATACTTTCCGAAGCAAAGTTCAGTTTACTCATACACTTGGTAATTTGGGAGAGTCCATACGAAACAAATTTCTTGAATTATATTAGGAGTAGTAACTGAAACATACTAAAATACAATAGTATCAATATACTGGGGACATAACATCTGCACATAACTTTACTTGTACTTAAATTCATGCATATACATAAAGTTTACTTTTCTTTCTTTTGCTTCCTTTTCATCATAAAATCTTTACATGCCATATCCCAGAGTATGATCGCCATGTCATACCCCATCAGAGCGTGATCGCCATGTCACGTTCCTTAGGAATATGGGACCTTCATTCGGCACTTACACTAGCTGGGTCATGGCATGCCTCATGTAAGCGGGGTACTTGCATATGCTTTAATCTTTAGTCTTGAGTCTTTAGTCTTTAGCCTTTACTGCCCTTGGGTAGCCTGGCCTTGGAGTGAGCTCGTCAGCTCGACTCGTGACCGTCGTCACACCAACTCACCCACAAGGGGACCCACTGCCTCTAGATTGGAGGGATTCAATTTGCAACTGCCTCCAACATAGAGGGACCCAAGTTTTAGCTGCCTTCACAAGGAGGGACCCAATGTGCAACTGCCTCCGAGTGAAGGGACCCACATCTTTTATCCTTTAACTGCCTTCACCTGGAGGGACTCAAATAATTGCCTCTAAGTGAAGGGATCTCATATTTAGTATACTTATGTCTTTTCGTTCTCATGCATAATCAAGCATAGACATTCTGAATGCAATCATACACATGCTTCGTCATTTACTCTCATATATCCTTGCATGTAAATTTCATATTCATAACTTAAAGTTCCATAACACGAGCTATTATAACTTCATATGATTCTGCCGAAAATTCGGCAGCATAACGGAACGTGTCCACTTCCCCATGAATAGTGCCAGTACTCAGTATACCAGCTCATCAAAGACATCATGACATTTCATGCATAATTCAACATAGTTCATTCATATTTCAAATATCAATTCATAGCACAATCATTGAAATTGAAACATGGTTGCTGTCTCAATACTTACATTCAACCTGGTTCTTGTAAATCAGGCCATAATTGCTATTTAACTCATTTGGAGCTCAATTTTGGGTATATTGTAGCCTTATGTGTCTTGGTTCTAACCCTTTTGGTCCCATCTCATTTTGATATCTATAGCTTGAGATATTTATGTTTTATCCCGGCCTGCCCAGTGGCTAGCCAGAATCAGGCAACTAAAAGTAAAAATCTACCATAAATCGAAAACTGACTCAAATTACACTAAATTGGACTCATATTAAAGCTAAAAGAACAAAGTTTCATTTACAAAAAGTTTCACTCAATTTGGCTTAGTTACAAGCCCCGAATTCGGACCTTCCTACACTGCCCTGTTTTAACCTGGTGTGGACATAGGGTAAATTGCGTGGAGCACTGGGAGCAACTGGGATCTTATTAAAATCTGAAATTTTTATGGGACATTCTCCTATGTGTAAGATTTCTAACAAAGTTAGTTTCACTCATTTTCAAGTAGTATAGATCGATTTCTACCCTAAACAACCTGATCTGCTCAGAGCCAGAGTCAAAACCCTAGGTCAAAATTCAAAAATTCATATCTCCCTCAATCCTAATCCAAAACCTTCATATGATCTGTCTATGGAAAGCCCTAGATGTCTAGTTTCATATAAAAATGGTTTCATCCATTTTGATTGGTGGTAGGCAGAGCCGTACACTCTGCCGTACGGACTACCGAGGGGTTTTGGTTCTCCAGCCCCTCAGCTCTTCTCATTTCTATTCTTTCATGCTTCAAGTCCGATTTTAACCAAACCAACAGCTCAAAACCAATCACATATCATCGTAATCATCCATTTAACACATCAAGAATCATGAAAATAATCCAAGTTCAGCCAGCCAATACCACAAATTTGATGTGAGAATAGAACTCCTACCTTTGATCCAAGTGTTTGTGCTGGATTCTTGAAGTTTGGATGAACAAGGTTGGAACTTGGCTTGAGTTCTTGGGTGTGTGAGCAAGAGAGAAAGAGGACTGAAGGAGAGGAGGAAAGTGGCATGAATGAGGGTCTGAATGGGTGCTAAAAAGAGAAGAAAAATTCTGATTATATGAGTTGTTGTTATTGATTTGCTTTGGCTTTTGATTGGCTTAGAATCTAAGGCTGAAATTCAGCCAGCCTTCTTCACTTTCTATGGCCTTCTTTGCGCCATTTTGAGGGATTAAGTGGCTGAGTTCTCAGCCACTTAAAGTAGGGTTAATGGGTTGAAATTCTACTGGTTCAGTTCCGACAGTTTAAAATACCGAAATTCTATCGATTTCCCTTAAATCAGTAAAATGGTTTTGAGGTTTACTATGTTTCTATTTTAATTGTTTCCAATTCAAATCTCTCTAATTAACATTTCATTAACTCCTAATTAATCTTTAATTAGTTTCTGATTAATCTTAAAGATTTAACAAAATCGAATAAATCGATTAACGACGTAAATTAATCGTTTTACCAATTTGGGGCTATTTTGTTTTCTATTTTTCGTGGCTAATGGCATTTTCGTAATTACGAGTAAGTTTAGGGGCATCCCATGTCATTTCATATATGGATACCTCCGTGGCTCAATCGGCCGAGTTTTAGGTTTCTATGTTTTTGCTACGTGGTTCTGCTTCGTTTAAAACCTTATTTTACTAATCCTATTGATATCGGGACCTAAATGTCATTTTCGAAAATGTTCAGGGGCAAGACTGTAATTAATATATAAGGACCTAGAGGTCATTTTCTAAAAAGTTTAGGGGCAAGATTGTGAATAATAAAAATTTATTTTAATTATTTCCTATTACATTATATGGGGATGTTACAACGTCCATCCACCTTTTCATCCTCCAAGGTACCCGATAGATGGCAATTCCAACTCTGACACTTGGTTGATGCCGACTGCTTCGATAGAGACAGATCCTTTAGAGTTATCATACCCAACTTATTCCGTGGGATTTTACCATTCGAAGCCGTCTCAACCTTCGGTGATTCGCCTATCTTCCCATTCTTCTGCTTCTTCTGCTGGCCCAGCTCCACCCCTAATTCGTGGATGTGGGTTTATTCGTACCCGTGCCATACGCCATGCGCATGGACATGCACAAGAGGGAGAATGTGAAGATGATGCTGCCAGTGGTTTTGGGAACTTATACCTTCCGTTCAATGGATGACTTGAATAGTATACTCAAAGCCGATCACGAGGATAGCCAATTTTGGGTGGTGATTTTAGGGTTATCATTTACTTGGGCATGAATAGGTGAATGAATTTTAGATATATTTTCCTTTCCTTGTATTTAGTTAGGTTTATTTTGTAGGGCTGATAGTAGATATCGGACCCATGACTATTTATGTATGACTCTTTGCATTACTATTATTATCTTAACTATGATGGCTATGGAATGAATGTTATGTTTATCCAAGTTATTGTTATTCTTGTTGCTTATTTTTATTTCATTCGCATAGTATGTATGAGATAACGACATTTTTATTATACGTTCATGACGTGCTCATGGCTCTTGGTTTTCAAAACGGTTCATTCATTATTGTTCAAACCTTATTTTCATTATAAAGTATTTTCAAATGGTAACCTTAGTTCTACGAGTAAAAGCAACAACTAGTAATTCCATAATATGACTTAAGTATAGTGTGGAACTATCAGGGTATTACACTAATATCACAAAGAGCTTTATTAAAATAAACATCACTAATAACACATGGAATTGTAAAACTCCTTAGATCCTTTAATTTAGGAGGTAGTTTATTCTGCAATATGACACTGCACTTCTCAATAAGCATAATAGTTTCATCATCTCTGATCTTCCTCTTTTGAGAGAAGATCTCCTTCATAAATTTGGCAGTGCTGGGCATGTGAGTGAAAGATTCAACAATAGGTATATTAATCTACAGGTTATTGAACATCTCTAAGAATTTAGCAAACTACTTATCTTGTTGCTCCTTCTTCTATTGCTTTACCCTTTATGGATATGGAATAGGAGCATCATACATAGGAGGTGCTACCTATGCAGACATCTCTTCTTCACATCTTTAGTACCTCTACTGTGCCTCATGTAACATCTAAAAAATTTTATCGTTAATAATCGAGTTGTTCAGTTTTTATCTAATAAGTGGGTTTAATCGGAATTCGATTAGGTATTTATTCAAAGTCAATTAAGTAACATTTAGAAGAATTAACCTTGAGGAAATTAGATTAGAACCATAGGAAACTTCATAGGAATTTTCTAAAACCAGTTTACCGATTCAAAGTAAATCGGTAAGATTTCGGTATTTTTAAACTGTCGGAATCGGACCAATAGAAATTTTTTATGAGTGCCCTAGGATAAATGGCTAAGATTTAGCCAAAACACCTTCTTATGTAGCACCTTGGTCAGCCAAAAATGGCAGCCCAAAATCAAATTGAAATGGGAAACACAAATCCACCAATCATACAATAACTTGCTTCAAAAGTCTTGAGATAACTCCTTCCTTCTCCCTTGTTAATTTTAGCAAGCATAAGGAGCTGACCACTCTTCATTTCTCTTCCATTCACACTCATTTCTACTCCATCTTCAACCTCTCTTCAAGTCTCATCAAGAGTCCCATCAATCCAAGACACTAACCCACCAAGAATTCAAGTAGACAAGGTAGGAATCCAACTCCTCTTCTTGTTTTTATTGATTTGGGGTTGTGTGGAAATTTTGTTTTCCTCATGATATTGATGTGATTTGGAGTGATGATGATGGTTTATGATTTAAATTGCATGTATTTTGTGATTAGAATTGGAATTGGTATGAAAGAACTTGAAGGAAAGAGAAAACTCAATAAGCTGTTAGTGTTTTTCCTCGGTAGTCCGTACGGCAAATGTACAGATCTACCTACAACCGTTTAAATTTCATGAACCTATTTTTATATGAAACTAGATATTCAGAGCTTTTCATATATAATATAAGGTCATTGGATCAGTATACAGGTAGTTATGAATTTTGGAAGTTTGACCTAAAAATCAAGACTTTCATCTAGGTAGCGTAAGTTGAGAAGGATGTAACTTACTCTACAAAACTCCAAATTGAGTAAATCCAATGTTGTTTGAAAGCTAACATATGAAGAAACATCTCGTAAAAATTTCAGAGTTAGATCCATTGTTGATTATTCCCAGCACATCAGTGAATTTGACTTAAGTTCAAACTGGGCTGGAATAGGGCAGTTCATTAGGGTCGAGGCTTATATCTCGAATTATACTTATTCAAATGATATGCAACTTCTTTCATTTGAAAGCTTGTTCTGTTAGCTTTACATTGATATAAATTTCGCATGATTTCATCTAGATTTCTATTTTTTGGTGAATTTTCTCTTATAAGAATGCAATTATAGCTAGAAATGTACGAATACTAGATCAAGTTTAGTTAATATCGGAACTCGGAATCGGAACTTAGTAAACAGAGAGCTAGATCGAGTACATTTAATGTTGAACTCGGACATAGTGAAATAGAGAACTAGATCGGGTAAGGTTAATGTCGGAACTCAGAACATAGGAAACACATTCATGAAAGTCTTGGAAAGCCAATTGTGGCTTAATGTCGGAAATCGGAAGTTGGTATCAAGATATGACACCTTATACCCGAATCTCGGAAGTCAAGAACTAGGACACTTTAACACTCTTATATACGTAGTTCCAAAACTCGGTATCTCCTTAAGCATATAACCTCAAAAACTCGATCTATAATCAATCTCGGAGATTGAACATAACCCCGGAAGTCGGGATTCAAAACATTACATAACCCTAGAAGTCAAAACGTATATAATCTCGGAACTCAGAGCCAATTCGATCTCGAAAGTCAGTTTTAAGCTCAAACTCAGGAACATCAATAGCAGTTAAAAGCTAGCAAGATAGATTAAGACTTAAGATTTTAAAACTTGCACCTAACTGCTTAAGCTTTGCTCATAAGACTTTGATGTGTGTGACAACTAATGAAGATATGATGTTCTGTATTTAGATTTGTTGTTTGATTAAAATTTCCTGGTTGTTTGGCACTATTCATGGGGAAAACGGATTTGATCCGTTATGCTGCCGAATTCTCAGTAGAATTGTAAGGAGGTTATGAGCATTTATATGTTATAAATATGTATGTGGAAATCATGTATGAAAAGATATATGAAAGTAAGCGATGAAGCATATGCATGAATGCCTTCAACGTGTCTATGCATGATTATATATGAGAATGAAAGGATATGAACATATTAAAAATGGATCCTTTCACCGGGAGGCAGCTATGAGATTCCTCTTTGTGAAGGTAGTTAAATAGGATAAGATTTGATCCCTTCACTTGGAGACAATTATTTGGGTCCATCTAGTTGAAGGCAGTTAAAAGGCAAAGATGTGGGTGCCTTCACTTAGAGGTAGTTGTACATTGGGTCCCTCTCTGTGAAGCTAGATAAAACTTTTGGGTCCCTCTATGTTGGAGGCAGATGGTCAACTGAGTCCCTCCGACCTAGAGGCACATGGGTCCCCTTGCGGATCAGTACTGTGTGACCACGGTCACGAGTTGAGCTCACTCCTAGATCAGGCTACCCAAGGGCAGTAAAGACTAAAGATTAAAACATATACAAGCACCCTAGGGATGGCAATATGTAACGCCTAGGTGTACCAAGAAAGGAAAAAAATTAAAGGAAAGCATCAGTGCATTTACATGAATTCAAATATGAGTATTTGCATAATTATATCCCATGTCTTATTGATACTGAGACTGTTCTATCTACTTATGTGGTGAATATTATTCTCATTATAAGCTAATGTCAATGTGACTCAAGTGCGTGGAATAAAATGAACTCTGCTTCGGACCGTATGTTTTCAAATTATAAAATGGAATAGTTCGTATTATATGTTCACTTTGTTATAATACACCGAAGCAGCTGGAGATAATAATGATGACATGACATGAAAATTTCTTAATAAATCCTACTGAGAATTTAAAATTCTCACTCCTATTTCCATGTTATCTCTAGATAGTTCGAGAATTTTTTCAAGGATGGTTGAAGTTGCTGTCAAATAAGGTCTGCTCAGGTAATAGTAACAACTCCAGAGTGTGATACTATGACTTAAGCATAGTACTGTACAGAGGAGGATGTTAGACCTCATGGGGATTCATACTTCTTATCCTTGGGTGTCTGTGCCTTAGCTTTAGTAGATGGTAATTCATCTGGTTATTCAGGCCTTGCCAGCTCTTTTCTACTCCTCAGGATAATTTCCTTGAGACGCTATCTCAAATTTGCAACCATGTTGATCAGCAAAGAACAATGTGGTCTCTTAGCAAGTTGTTAAGACATTTGCCCCAGTTGATTCTTATGTTTCTGATGGAAGCCTCCGAATTCCATAACTGAGCATCATAATGTTTGAACAGGGCTTCCATCTTTTCTGCTAGAAAAGTGTGGCTTTTTATAAACTACTAGAACATATCTTCTAAGTTTAGCTTCTTATCCTACTTAAGTTAGTTAAACTGCTACTTAGGTGCACCCTGGTTGCTCTAAGAGAAGTTTCAATGATTCCTTTGCCCTAGGCTATAGGTGTTAGAATATGGGTTGTTCCTAGGAGTATTTCCCATGTAGTTGACCTATTTCTCTTAGGATGAATATGCAACACATTTGCCATTGGGATGGTTCCCTTAGCAAAAATCACAACACATGACTAGTGTAGGTAAGGTATTGGTGAGCATGCCAAGTTGCTTCTAAATGGTTGCATTCTAAACATAGGGGACCTACATCTATGCTAGGAGGGAAGTCATAATGTCAACCTTTAGAACTTCCTTTTTCTAGGTTTTCTCACTAGGCCTCCAATAATTGTTACTAGTCATCACTTCAAAAAGCTTCCAAGACTGCTCTAGTGTGCAAAAAGGCCACCAGTTGCCGCATCAACCATAATCTAAGTGGACAACAGGAGAACATTGTAGAACATCTAAATTTGTATCCATAAAAAGGATGCCATGATGGGAGCACATGGCTAACAACTCTTTAGATCTCTCCCAAGCTTCATAAAAAGATTCCCCTTCTAATTGACCAAAAAAGGTAGCATCATTCCTTATTTTAGCATACTTGACAAGAGGAAAGTACTTTTCCAAAAACTTCCTAGCAACCATTTCCAGGTAATAAGTGTTTTCTGGGGTAGAGAATTTAACCAAGCCCTGGCCTTATCCCTCAATGAGAACTGGAAGAGCTTTAGGAAAAAAGCATCATCAGTGGCCCCATTGATCGTGATGGTGTCACATATCTCTAGGAAGTTGATGAGGTGCTCATTGGAGTCTTCACACGATAATCTAGCAAACTAATAACTCTGTTGGACAAATTGGATGAGTGATGTCTTCAGTACAAAATTGTTGGCTTGGACTGGTGGCTTCACAATGCTTGATGAGCACCCCAAAAGAATAGGTGCCAAATAATCCTTCATGGCCTTGTCATTCTACTCATTCTCATAGCCATGGTTTCTTGAATTCCTTTAGCTGCTCTTTCTTCTTTCTTAAGTTAACGCAAAGTACACTTGATGTCCAAGTCCAAGAGTAGATGTCTTGTAGAAAGACTTATTCGCATAAGCTGCAAGACAAGCCAAAAAGAACAAGTGAATGTATGAATAAAAATAAAAGTGTAATCAAGTATCCCGTCAACTAAGAATGATATTGATATTATCCTCGGCAATGGCGCCAAAAACTTGATGCAACTCCAACCAATATATCAAGTCGTACAAGTAATAAAGTGCTGAAAAGAGCCACCATCTCATGAGGATAGATCAAATATCGAGTAGTTAAAAGCAATGACTATTTGGATAAAACAAATTAATTAAGAAAGTTAGAATTTTAATGAAAAATAAATATATAAGAAAAATAAGAAATTAAGACAGAGACTAAGAACACAACAAAATTATAATATGATGAATACTAGGACTAATTGACTTCACTTGCTATAGATGCAATTACCGTGGATTTCAATTAATTAGTTTTTATCGTAATTGACTTAACAATCAAATTCCCTAAATTTATTCCTAGCCTTTCTCAAGGTTGAGTAATACTCATTATCCTAAATTGCTTGCTTAATCTCTTAACTGCAAACTAATCTAGATAAATGTTAACATTCTATGGATTCCTAGGTTGACCGCATGAACTGTAACATCCCCATTTCTACCTAAGCTAATTAGCTCGGTGTCCCCGGCTAATTAGAGGGATTAGCGATTAATTGAGAACTAATCGATTAATCCCGAGAGCAAGAGCTTAGTAAATTAAGTCTAGCCAACAATTTAATCATAATGTCCTAAGTGTTTTAATAAAACCTTAATCGTCTAATCCTTAATTACTCGAAGGTGCCAAAACAAAAGTAAGACAATCTAACCTTACTAATTAAGTTTATAATGATTAAGACACTTAAGACAACTCTTGAAAAATTAAACCCCAAATTAAGCATATGCTTAACCGTAATGCAAGACATCATAAAAAGTGTAATTGACAAGAGTTAACTCATGGGTAATTAAGCCAATTAAGTTAAGTTACATTTAAATAATTCTAATAACATTTAGAGATAAAAGTTCTTCCATGCATATGCCCTAGAAAGACACACCAAGGAGGAGCAACATCTCACCCTTCATTCAATCTCTTTAATCCTACACCATTAGATCAAAAGCCAAGACTAGGATCCTTGTCATCCACCATTAGATCTTGATACTTGGATGAGTCTTAGACAAGCAACCAAATCCTAAGAGGGGTACTCCCCTTTGACCCCTAGAGAAAAGCATAAATTGGACATTAGAATGCCTCCAAGACTCAAGGAAAAACAACTCACCCTTTTACCCCAAGGTTTTTCCACTCTCTTGCTTGTTGTAAGAAGCAAAGTCACATCACTTTTCCCTCCCTCAAACTCGCCACCTTCAGCCATCTCTCTCTCCTCCATTCATTTTTCATTTCCTCTCCCAAAGACACACACAAAGCTCTCTTCTCTCTCTTCAATTTCAAAATTCTCCTCCTTCTCTCTAAACTCTCCAACTTCTCTCTAGAATCCTCCCACTTCTCTCATCCTTTCCTCTCCTCATCCCAATCACAAACTCTTCAAGAGCCACCATTTCTTGCTCTTGGAGAATCAAAGACACTCACATATCAAGCCTCTTCCAAGATCCAAGAGGAGGAGCACCACCACCACCATCATCTTTTTCCATCACAAGTTCCTTCAAAGAAAGCTTCTTGGTAGTGGCTCTAAACCCTTTTTCTCTCTTGTTTTTCAAGCTTTAGAACTCCTATGCTCTCCATAGCTAGGTGGTTTTAAAGATTGATTATGGGCATCATAGTCATTCTTGTCATAAAATGAGATGTTGTTGCTAATATGGTTGTTTGTTGAAAACATGTTTTTCGGTTTGGTGTGATGCATGGCTGAACTCAATACTTTTGAACTCCAACATGTTAGTTTTTCACTGATCTTTCATGGTATATGAGTGTTTTATAACTTGAGAATGGTTTCTTGAAAGTGAGGTTGAGTGTTTTGGAGAAAACATGAGAAAAATCAAAACGTGAAATCTGGATTTTCTGACAGCCTGTAAACCGAACGGTATAACTTTTTCCAGAAAACTCAGAAATTAGTGGAACTAATTTTATATGAAAATAGACTCAGAGAGCTTTCCATACATATAAAATATATAAGATTCGGAGTTAAAATGAGTGAGATATGATTTTTCAAAGTGGACTGTTCTCGGATTGGTTTCTGTCTGGGCAGTCTACACTAAAATGTGTATAACTCGAGCTACAAAAATGATTTTTGAGTGAGACCAAGTTTAAATGAAAGCTAAGACATAGAGGAACAAACCCATAAAACAGTTTTCTCAGATTCCTTCTGAGCAATTATAATGAGAGGTCACAATCCACTGTACTGGGAGTGAACCTAGAAACTGAACAAGTCAGAATAAAATATGCATAACTGGAGTTAGAAAATGAATTTTTGAGTGGGACTTCTCTTGTTAAAAACTAGACTCAGAACCCTATAAGTATATAAAATTTCGCATTAAAATGATAAAGTACCAAATTATGGTGAATTTTTAAAGTTACTGCCTAGGGTAAAAGTAAAACTGTCAAAACTTAACCTTAAGTAAGACTATGCATAAATGATTTAAAAAGGTAAAAGGCCTTAGCCTAAAGTAATGAAACTTCATAATTTACTTAATGAGGACTAGATAAAATAAAATACTAAGCTCACCTAATCCTTAACAAAAGAAGCGAATAAAAGAAAAACCGAATGTAAATGTAGTTAATGTACTAGATTAAGTTCATAAGATTCTAATCAAATTATAATGCAAAACCTAAACTATAAATCTTCCAAATTAAAATATGAAAATCATATAAGTCAAGTTAGAATAATTGAGAAGAAGGAAATCAATAAAACGAAAGCCAATGTAAAAGCTTGCACCTAATTTACTAAGCTAAGCTCATAAGACTTTGTTTGAGAATATGCCTATGTTTAGGTTGCAAGCATGATGTGATGATGATGTGATTATGATGCCATGATAATGATGAGATGATATGATGATATGATGATGATGATATGATATGATGCTGTGATACTGGTATTCTGTCTGGCAAAATTTTGGGAAGCTGCGGTATAGCCGTTATGCTGCCGAAATTTTGTAGAAATTATGGACTTAGAAATATTTTGCATCATAAGTTTAATAAGAAAAGATTGGATAATGTGTGATCCTTCAAAAGGGAAGGTGACCTAATCTAAGTTCCCCTCACCCACGACTCACA
This sequence comes from Pterocarpus santalinus, assembly GCA_031439595.1. Classification (NCBI taxonomy): domain Eukaryota; kingdom Viridiplantae; phylum Streptophyta; class Magnoliopsida; order Fabales; family Fabaceae; genus Pterocarpus; species Pterocarpus santalinus. The sequence continues at coordinate 42,860,269 of CM062531.1, forward strand.
TGAGGCATGGCATGACCCAGCTAGTGTGAGTATAGGGGATAGGGCTTACATGAGGCATGGCATGACCCAGCTAGTGTAAGTACCGAAATTCTATGGTGGCGACGGCCACGGTATGAGCTCATTACCACTTATGTTTAGTGGGTGGAAAGAAAGGACTTAAGATAAGTCAAGTTAAGGAAAGAAAGGGACTTCGGTCCAACCCAAGTAAAGAACATAACTCTCCATCTGTTTATGTATGTTATGACTAGTCGTATGAGCTTTCATGTATGCCATGAGGTTGTTAATACAACGAGGATAAGTACTAAAAAATGGGATCCACTTCGGATAGTAACATTTTCAAAAATCAAATAATTGAACCTATTGTATGCCCACAGTTTTCATTTAAAAACCGAAGTGGCTGGGACGATGACGATGACACCGGTGTGTCAGGGTCGAGTCCTACTGAGAAATCTTATTTCTCATCCTAGTTGTTTTTCCGTCTCGTCACCAGATACTCATGGAGCCTCACGTGACGTGGAGCATGGAGCCTCCCCACCATGAGTGGGCCTATGTTGAGGACGCCCACGCTATCGTGGCCACGACCACCATGATAGTTCGTACATACTTCTATCCGAGTCGAGTTTTTGAGCACGAGGAGCCAGAGATCCCGCCAGCCCCTGTGGACGTATCATCATCACGCCTTGGACAGCCGTTGGGTCCTTGGGATTTCCCGCCCAAGCCATTGCCCGAGATCGAGATGGAGCCTATGTCTCCCGGTCTACCCGTAGCCGAGCCTGTGCCGCCGCCAGAGGTTCCCGTGGTCGATGTGAGTTCGACGGCCACCCCTAGGGCCGCAGCAGCTTCGCCGCCACTCCCCGAGTATCGGCCTATCGCATCTGAGGAGGATCCCTCCGAGGCACGTTCTTCGGTGGGCAGCTATGTTCCCGGCCGACGCATCCGTTGTATCGAGGTGATTAGCAGGCACCCCCGCATCATTCGCACTCCGCGCGTTCCCCGAGGCCGAGCAGCATGGGGGACTAGACATTCGAGGACCTGAGACCGCTTGATGGAAGGGCATGGAAGGGGCAGAGAAGTCAGCATATGTCTACGTGGGCTTATTTTGATTTGCGCTCCCTACCTCTTGTACTTCATTTTGTATTGTATCTCATCAGACTTGTGTACCTTTGATATTTGGGGCCATGGCATGACCATGAGTTTCCCTTTATGTATTTGTTGAATATTATGAGATTAATTATAATTATGTGGTTGATATTGTAATTTGAATGTATGATATTATGATTTATCTCTTGTCCTTTCTATTTATATCGACATCTCTGCGATACGCTCATTTACTGCTATCTTCTCGCGCAAGGCTTTACTTTTTAAAAGCAACGACATATTTCAAAAAAAAATTTACTGTATTTTCCGCATAATTTAATTTTAAGTGAAGTTTAGTTTCCCACGAGCATAAGTAACAACTAATAAAACGCCGTAATACGACTTAAGCGTAATATGGATTTATTAGGGTGTTACATGAACCGTATTTGCCTATCTCTAGTTTTTGCTTAACTTTTCACAAACCCTCTCTCGAGTTATTGTAAATCCCCAAATCAATTAACTGGTGATCAAGCAATTAAAGGCATGAAGCATAAATATAAACACTAAGTCATTAAGATAAAAACAAAATTAATATCCATCCGTGAATAAAATTGTCATACAATAGGATCTATCAATGCCTTAACAAAAGGGTCTTAATTCATGATTAAAGAAAAACAAACAATAACAAAAAAGAAAGATGTAGAAAAACAAGATGCCACAGTGAATCTAAGCTAGGAAACTTGGATTAAGGTTGAAAGTGGATCTCTCCCTTTTATCTTCAACTCCAAAATCCTTAAATCTTCACATTAACTCTCTAGGTTTTCCATCTCTAGTATTGGAGTGTCTAAAAATGTGTAAAGGGCTTCTAATTATTTGCGTTTCCTAGCCTATGGGTCCCCTTCTTTAAAATTTTGTCTAAGTTGAAAAATTTATAGTTGGGACTGTGCTATAGCATGGCCAATTACACTACAATGCAACCCATTAAAAAGAAAACATAGCATATTGTGATATAGCACAATAGCCTGGGCAAAAATTCCTCTTTTCATTATGTCCCTCTAGCTTGTAGCTTCCTTGCACCTAATGACGATTTTTTTGAAAAAAAAAAAGAGTATCTAAAATATGAGAAATTGACAAACAGACTAGAGAATAAACTAATTCAAAATACTTCACTAAAATTAGATAAAATACTAACTAGACTCAAGTGATGAATGCCTCAATCTAAATAAAACAACACAAAATATAACTCATTGCAAGGTGTCATTAGCAATCCTCAAGAAAAAAGGGAAAATCAAATTCCAGAGACATCACCTTAAAAAATCTTTCTTCAAAAGCCTTGTAAGAGCTCTAATAAGAGACAAATAGTCTCTTCTAAAGATAACTACTATGAGAAACCCACTATCCTTCGCTAACTTTGTTTGCTTGAAAAAAGGAAAAGAAAACTCCTATTGAAGGTGCTATTTCTAAAAATTCCGTTAAAATTTCAAAGGAATGAATGAAAGCCCAACTACTAGGATGTAGTCGTGTGGGGGCTAGGTTGACCTAACAAAGTATCACACATTCAAACTCAGTCAAAGGAAGCCTAAGGTTGAGCTTATGGAAAAAAGTCTCGAACATGTAAATAGAGGCCGGGTCAACATCTAGATCTCTAGAATAGAAAACCCTATCACTAGATGAACATGGAAGACATTTGAAAGCCAACTCATCCCCTGCTCCTAAAATTTTGATGCACCACTGAAGCATTGCAATAATCTCATATTCATCAAATAAAGAAAATTATTTTTTGATAAAGGAGTCTTCCTGCCCATGCTGATCCTTAGAAGATTGTGCCAAGTCACTCTAGAGCTTATCCTCCTTCTTTCTATTATTAGCTCGAGATTTTTTAACCTTAGCCATCATGCCTATAATATAGAACAAAGTCCCTAATCAATGAAAGGCCTTAATTAGAATAACAACAACAATAGGTCACGATGTAGTAATGAGTAGAATCTATAAGCTCCAATACCCTTCAGAAGCCACTAAGTGGTCTGAGCTATATCAAGTGAAGAGTTTTGATGAACAATAACTCAATTCTTAATTAAACTTTCTATGTGGACTAATAGTTTGTTCAAGTATTTGTTCTCATTTACACTAGATCATGTTATACACATATTGATGAAATTGAGTCATACAAATTTTCTTCATTAAACAATTTCTTTAAAAAGTTCTTGTATATCTCTATTATATATCTTAAGGAAAGAACTTTTTCTCAAAAAGATTTTATGACTCTAAAATTCTCTCTCACAAAAAAGTGTATCAAAAGCATTAGAAGGATGTATCTATGTCATCAGAAGGATACCACGGCATCAGAAGGATCCTGAGCAAATCAGAAGGATGATATATCTAGAAGGCTTTGACCAAAAAGGCGATCTTCAAAAAGATAATATTTATGATGTACCTCACTCTCAAAGCTTGCTTTGCACGATTCATGGATCGTTCCTAAAGGTCAAACTTGACATGACAAGATCCAAAAGAAGCGCTGACAACTTTGAAAAGCTAGTGGACCCAAACAACTAGTTTTCTTCTTTGGTGATGTACTTGCTTACTGAAAAAGAAAGCAACCCACTTCTCTCTCTAGTCTTAGACTAGTGGATTGAAAAGCTCTAGGCTCAACATCTGAAGTCACAACGGCTAGATTTTGAAGTCTGATAATATAAACCTTGAAAATGATGGAGAAGTAGTTGGAACTTTGCGCATTTGAATATTATCAAGCCTTTATCTTTCTCAACCTTTTGAACGTCCAGAAAGTTACTTATTGTAACTTCTAGTGAAGAAAATCTTCTCATTTGCTTTGTAATAGCCAAAATCCTCTTAGTGAGACTATTGAGAAGTTACTAAATACTGAACTTAATTATTTCATACATCTTTGACTAATTTAGTATAAGTGTTGTTCAAACACAAACTTTCAAACTTATCATTATAACCTGACCTAGTAATGGTCATTTTGAGCTTGGAAAGGCTAAGATAAAATACTACTCGATTTGTTAGCTTGGAGAGGCTAGGTCAATACTACTCGATTTGTTAGCTTCAAGAGGCTTTGTAAAAAGTACTTGGTTATAAACTTGGAGAAACTTGGACAAAGAATACTCAATTTTATAAAATCTCAACTAATTTGTTTGGGACTGGACGTAGGCAAGTGGTTTGACCAAACTAGTATAAAAACATTTTTGTGTGACCTTCTATCCTTATGACTCTTTATAGTTTTCATATTTTGTGCATTATTTTGTGCTCTTATTTTATTCACTACCTAACAAAGTTATTGTGAATACAATAACTTATATTTCTAACTCAAAACTATTTCGCATTGTAAGTCCAAAGACTTAAGAAAGTTTTTTTAAAGTTTCAAGAACCAAAAAGTTTTTAAGAAGCACGATTCAACCCTCCTTCTCGTGCTAGTTCCACCTTTAGAATCTTTTAACCTAGGGTTTGTATTTTGTCAAAAGAAAGAAAAAGAAATACAAGTAAGAAGCAACAATGCATTGAAACCTATTCGAACAATTAGCAAATGAGAGAGATAAAGGAACATAAGCAAAGAAGTGAGCATTTTTTCTTATTTGGAGTGTTACTTGCAAAAAGTGTAAATAGAAACAAAAAGGATGAATGAGGTGTAAACATACTTTCAAGTCTCAAATGGAATTTAAAAGGAAACATCCCAAATCCAATGGCTCTTGGGTCCCCTAGCTATACTAAGAATAATCTTGGTCGTTCAAGAAATCCAATGATGGAGGCTTAACAGTTGTATCAAGGGTCTAGAATAAAACATGTATCCATGCCATAGCTCTACTCACACAATGATGGTATGGAAAACGACTAAAGCAATGACACATTTATATCCATAATCTCCCACATTCACTACATGGTAGTTGAAAGGATGCCTCTTGAAAATTGTTAAAAAGTTGAAAAAGTAATCTCATATTATCATTCACAAATGATAACCAAGCATGGGGTTTGTGAATAAAAGAAAATAATTCATGCTTATAACTCAACTCGTCAACCCAATTATCAGACGCATTTACAAACCTCTAGACTTAGTTGTTATATATGTTAGCTTTACAACCCTTTAGAAGCCATTGACAATGTTTCTGATGTCTATTTCATGTGGTTTTGATTAATAACAACCCGTCTTAAAAACATAGTGTTATGCTAATATGTTTGTTTGATTGATGATTATAAAAATAGATTCTTTCGAAGCTCACTAATCACATACATAAGGAATCTCAAGTGGTAGCATATGATAGAAACATCAAAAGAGAAGATACTATCTCAAGCTAGGTTTACAAAGAAGCCTGCATTAGAAAGATGACATTTTTAGAAGGCACTCTTATTATAAGGCTAGACCTCAGAAGGATTCGTACAATAAATCATCTTATGAAGAATATTTTAAAAGCTAAAGATTGGAACATTCGAATAATTTAAAAGTAAAAGGAAAGCCTAGAAATATGTTGAAGCAAGGACATGGACAATTGGCACTAATGGCTACTTTCCAATTTTGGCTACCTAACAATTTTACAAGATAGAAGCTTACCCTATGCTAAATATAGACAGAATAACAACTAGTATTGTACATGGACTAATGACCAGCTCATAATCACATATAAATTTAGCAGAAGGTGAAGTAGCATTTATTATCTTTTATATCGTTCTGAACAAGCTTTTGAATACATACTCTTCTAAATACACTTTAGAAAGAAGGATATTTTCTTTAAGAGCTATATTAGCAAGTATCCTCCTCGAGAGTTATTAGAAAAACCCTTCTCATCTAAGCTATATTGTATATCTACACTTAGTGTGATTAAAGGCCCATTTGGGAAATTAGCTTATTTAAGCCCTTAGATGAAAGAAACTTTTGAAAAGTAACTTATAAATACGTTATTCTGTATTTGGACGTGCATTAATAGAAGTGCTTATTCAAGTGTTTCAAAAGTGCTTTTTGAGAAGTTTGATATTTTAACCTCCCAAAAAGCACTAAGAATAACTTTTTGGAAAATAATAAGTTGTATACCCAAATAGGGTAAGAAGTTAAAAAATGTGACTTTTGACTTCCAAAAAGTAAAAAAAAAAAGTGATAAGTAATATTATCCAAATGGGCCCCAAGTAAGAGACGCTATACAATTACCATTCATTCTTATATTGTAACATAACTCAATAGTAGTCAGAAAGTTAGCTTGGAGAGTCTAGTATAATACTACTCAGTTAAGCTTGGAGAGGCTAGTACAAAACTACTCGTTTATAAGTTTAGAGAGGCTTATATGTAACATCCCCACTCTCGTAAGCAGAATGTAATGGAAACTTTGAATTATTTCGCTTAGGCAATGTTATGCCATAACAATCTTCACACTTGGAATTATAGGGTAGTGTAACATTGCCATTGAAAATATGACACTGCCGTATGTTAAAAATTAGGAAATAACAAAAGTGCCCCTATAAGCTTTTGTTATCTACAATGTTGCCTGGGACTTTTAGAAATTCTATTTTTAACCTTAAAGGATTATTTCCACAATAACCCTAAGAATTTTCATAAAATGACAATTATATCCCTACATGAATAGAACTAGCAAAATGGGGTTTTAAACAAAGCAAAATCACGTGACGAAACCATAGAAGTTTAAATCTCTACCGATTGGGCCATGGAGGCAGTCGGGTGTGAAATGATGTGGATGTCCTTTCCTTATACTTGCTCAAAATTATGGAAAATGCTATTAGTTACAGAAAATAGAAAGCAAAAAGGCTTCGAATCTACAAAATTGCCTAATTTACGCTGTTAATCTATTTATTTGATTTCAATAGTTATGTAAGGGCAATTAGGAGTTGATTAAATATTAATTAAGAGTTAATTAGATGTTAATTAGAAGGATAATGGTTAAGAATAATTAGAATAAAGATATAGAAATTCTCTCAGAGTCACTTAGTAAAGTTTTGCCGATTTGAAGAAAATCGACGAAGATTCGGTATTTTAAACTATCAAAACCAAACCAATAGAACTTATATTATGAGTGCCATAGGATGAATGGCTAGGATTTAGCCAAAACACCCGTATATGTGGCACCACTTTCAGCCAAAGATGGCAACCACAAAATCAAGTTGAAACTTCAACACACATCCACCAATCAGATGAATCCTTGCTTCACAAGTTTGTGTTCAATTCCTTCTTTGCCCTTGTGAATTTTGGCCAGCATAAGGAGCTGAATTCCCTTCATTTCTCTCTCATTCACACTCATCTCTACTCCATCTTCAACCTCTCTTCAAGTCTCATCAAGAGTCTCATCAATCTAAGACACCAAACCACCAAGAATTCAAGTAAACAAGGTAGGAATCCAACTTTCTTGTTTTTATTGATTTGGACTGTGTGGGGATCTTGTTTTCCTCATGATGTTGATGTGATTTAGAGTGATGATGATGGTTTATGATTGAATTTGCATATGTGTTTTGATTAGAATTGGAATTGGTATGCAAGAACTTGTAGAAAAGAGAAAACTCAAGAAGTTGTTAGGGCTTTTTCCTTGGTAGTCCATATGGCAGAGTGCATGGCTCTACCTACAGCCATTTAAATTTCATGAACCTATTTTTATATGAAACTAGACATTTAGGGCTTTCCATACATATATAATATAATGTCATTGGATCAATATAGAGGTAGTTATGAATTTTTGAAGTTTGACCTAGAATTAGGACTTTCATCCGGGCAGTGTGAGTTGAGAAGGGTATAACTCACCCTACACAACATCAATTCGAGTGAATCCAGCTTTGTTTAAAAGCTAACATATGAGGAACATCTTATAAAAATTTCAGAGTCAGATTTATTGCCAGCTATCCCCAGTACATCTCGAATTATATTCATTCAAATGTTATGCAACTTCTTTCATTGGAAATTTTGCTCTGTTAGCTTTACATTGATATAAAATTCGCATGATTTCACCCAGATTTCTATTTTTGGTGAATTTTCTCTTACAAGAGTGCAATTTTGGCTAGAAATAAGGCAGTCTGGAATAAAACACAAATAACTTGAGTTGATATCGAAATTTGGAACTCGGAACTTAGCACACAGTGAGCTAAATCAGGTATACTTAAGGTTGAACTTGGGACTTAGTGAATAGAAAACTAGGTCAGGTATAGTTAATGTTAGAAATTTGGAATTAAGCGAATAGAAAACTAGATTCGATAAAAATTAATGTCGAAACTTGGAACTTAGGAAACACATTCATGAAAGTCTTGGAAGAACAATTAGGGATTAATGTCGAAAATCAAAATCACAAGCACATAAAACTTTGAAATCGAAAGTCAAAGACAAGAATATAAAACTTAAACCCGAAAGTTGAGTATTTCCAACATAAAATCGGAAGTTGGTACCAGAATATGAAACCTTGTACCCAAATCCCGGAAGTCGAGAACACTAAGATGCTTTAAGACTCTTATGTACGTAGTTCCAAAACTCGGTCTAGAATCAATCTCGGAGATCGAAGATAACCCCGGAAGTCAGAATTTATATAATCTCGAAACTCGGACCCAATTCCATCTTGGAAATCAAACTTGGGGACATCATTAGAAGTTAAAAGTTTGCAAGATAGATTAAGACTTAAGATTTTAAAATTTACATCTAACTATATAAGACTTTATTATATGTGATAACTATTGGCGATATGATATTCTATATTGGGCCTGCTATTTGATTAAAATTTCCTGGTTGTCTAGCACTATTCATGGGCAGTGGACATGATCCGTTATGCTACCGAATTTTTGGTAGGAATTTATGAGAACTTATGCTATGGGCGATTATGCTTTGAATATATTTACATTTACATGTCATGTCCATGTACGTCATGCATACAAGTATAATTAGAATATAATATGAGAAGTAAGGTATGAGACATATCCATGAATGCACAAAGCATCCGCATGCATGATAAGATATGGAAAGGAAAAGATAACAAGAACTTTTAAGAGGGACATACCAAACTACCATGTGAGGCATGGTATAAACCTAGTTAGCATTGGCCAGAGCGGTATTATCTAAGACTTGGGCTAACCCTCAACCAGATTTAAGGGGAATAGACCGGCGTGAGGGTCAGCGAAAGTAAACCCGTCACTCATGTATAGGTATGAGCTCAGACCTGAAAAGCAGGCTATTACACAAGGGTGAGAAAGGCCATTCACCTCCAGGGGACCAAGTATAGAAAAGAGCAAGATCAAGTTGCAAGTTAAAAAAAGTTACGAATTAAGTCAAGTGCATTTGTATACAGTCAAGTATAAGCATCTTTATGTGTATCTTCAATTATCTCATTCAATCATAATGTTATTATGATTCTTGCTAAAGCATATTATGTTATTCATATTTCTATGTTTGTCATATGATATGGCAAGTGGTTGTTAAAATATAACCCGCTTTGAGAAAGATGTTTTCAACTTAAAACTGAATCACTGGTTGTGTATATGTGCTCACATTTTTCTATAAGAAACCAAAGCGGCTAGAATATTTATGATAACACTGTATGGTTTGAGTTTACCTACTGAGAACCATAGGTTCTCACTACCTGCTTGTATGTTTTTCTTTTCCGTAAAGATTCTAGCACCTAAGCTGGAAATCGAGTGTGAGGTGGAGTGCAAGGACATTCACTGAGCAAGACTCGAAAGCAAACTAAATCAAGGGACTACTGAGGCTAGATGATGCGCAGCAGAAGCAAGTTCTATGTGTTATTCTTGTCATAATTTCTTTTAAATTGTAATTATTTTATTCTCTATGTATCAGAGACAACAAAATTTATGAGCTATACTTCAGTAATGAAGTGTAAAGTTGAAGGGCCATGTATTATATTTTCCACATTTTAAATATTCTCTTAGCACAGTGACAACATCTTAATATAACTCCGTGAGTCGAGCATGGCTTATATAATAGAGGGTGTTATATTATACATAACTACTCAAATAGTGAAAGTCTCATCTTAGTTTTGCGGGCTGGTTGATGTTTCAAACTCCTAAGAAAATGAACTAGAAAGAAAAACTGAGAGAGAAAAATGGAATTGAATGAACACTTGAAGAAAATGAATGTACAATTATGTATTCAAGCTATAGATCATAGCTTATATACATGAGATCTAGAGTAAACATACAACAACATCTACTTTGTGTACAACAGCAAGTTGCTATCAACATATTTAACTAACTAAACAATTGTAACAAACTAAAGCTAGCTGTCTTATTTGTTTACTTTCCCATGTGATGAATTAGTGGCATTGGCACTTTCTCATACCCCTCCAAAAGCTTGGGGCTAGTAGATATCAAGTAAACCAAGCTTGGGAAAGAAAGTAATAAAGGATTTGAATGATAATGCCTTAGTCAATACATCAGCACAATCATTAGAGGAGGAAATAGGGACCAATGTTATCACTTTAGCTTGAGATTTCATGCACCAAGTGGTAGTCTATGCCCAAATGCTTGATGCATTCATGGAAAATAAGATTGGCTGCAATGTGCAAAGCACTTTGATTATCATAGTATAAAATAGTATGTCGTGAGCAATGAACATGAAGATCCTCCAACATATAGGTAATCCATTCAAGCTCACAAATTGCAGGTGCGAAAGCTCCATAGTTGGCTTTAGCTGAGGAATGGGATACAGTGGATTGTTTCTTTGATTTCCATGAAACCAAAGATTATCCAATGAAGAAATAGTATCCGGAGATGGATTTGTGGCTATCAACAGACCTTCCCTAATCAGCATCACTAAAGCCAAGTAACTATAAGGTTGAATTATGGGGAAAAAAAAAAATAAACAATGACTAGGGGAAGCTTGAGATACCGAACCATATGCAAAGTAGCCTTGTAATGTTATATAGTAAGCTGAGCCATGAATTGGCTAAGTTGTTGTATGTCAAATGTGATATCAGGCCTTGTAGTGGTGAGGTAAAGTAACCTCCCAACAAGGCATCAATATAAAGGAATATCTAAAAATAATTGTCCACCATCTTGGTGAAAGTGGATGCCACAAGTAATGTAGTAGCAAGTTTAGAGGCTATGATAGCTTAAAATAAAAATGTTATTACCAGGATTGATATAAGAGTTAGGAATTTGATATGTCTTTTATGGAATAACATTTACATGTGACATAGTGGCTTGACTGGAAACCAATGCTAAGCACTTCAAATCTAAATGTTGAAGTATATCTAGCAAGCTTTTATACTATTCTTGAGTGAGAAATGGACTTGACTTATGAGGACTTTCATCCTGCTATGCGATAGTGGTCTCCACCATTTTCTCATCATCATTCACCTCTTTAATTACATTGTTAGCAGAAGTAGAGTTTCCAAACTTGAAATTAGGGGGGAAGCCATGCTTCCTTTAACAAACATCTATGGTGTAGCCAACCTTACCACAATGCGTGCAAACCTTGTTTGCATTGGCACCCTTACTTCTACCAAATGCTCAATTACACTTTGCTGCATTAATCAACATCTTTGATTCATCATGACAACTTCCACTAACTAACTTTTTCGATTGAAGAATTTTTGAGAAAACCTTATTCATGTTGGGAAATGGATTGGTTTGCAATATTTGCATCATTATTTGAGAGTATTGTTGTCCTAGACCATTGATGAATTGTAGCACATACTCTTGTTCAAAAATTTGTGCATTCCTTATTGCCATACAAGAACACTAAATAGCACATGTGCATAATGGGATTGGCCTATAATTTTCCAATTCCTTCGAATATGCCTTCAACTTCATGTGATATTCTGCCAAAGACAAATTTCCTTATCTAAAAGTATGAAATTCTTGCATCAGTTCAGCTATTTTAGCCATGTCTCCTTTAAAAAATCTTTCCCTGAGATCCTCTAAACATCAAAAGCTAGCTCCAAAGCATCCACACTTTGAGCTATGGTAGGTGAAATGGAGTGCATCAATCAATTATAAGCCATATTGTTACCTCTTTCTCAAGCATCAAATAAAGGATGAAATTCATCAGGTTTCATGATTGAACCATTTACAAATTTGAATTTGTTCTTTGAAAACAAAGCATACTTAATTGAATGAACCAAAGTATGGTAATTAGAGGCAGTGAGGATTAAAGAAACTATCACCTGGTTAGGACTTTCATTTAGGTGAAGGAAATATGGATTATGAACCAAATCCGCTTGAAGATCACTCACAATTGCTTTACTACTTGATTTGAAGTAGCTCCTTGATTTGTAGCAGTAGTTGCTGAAGATTGGTGAGAATTTCTTGCCATGAGAGTGAAGAAGTGCCAATAGACTAAATTCAAAGCTTTGATACCATTTAAGAAACAAACCAAAGAGAAAAATTGAGAGCAAAAAATGGAATTGAATGAACACTTGAAGAAAATAAGTGTACAATACAGATCACATATTATATACATGAGATCTAGAGTAAGGCTACAACTACATCTACTTTATGCACAATAACAACTCCCTATCAATAGATGTAACTAACTAAACAATTATAACTAACTGAAGCCAGCTAGCTCATTTGTTTGCTTCTTGACATAATGAATTAGTGGCATTGTCATTCTCTAGTAACACTAGAGGCGTTAGGTCATTAGTTAGTTGTTTTTGGTTATTATGTTATTTTCCTTTTTGTTTTTTGTTCTCCTTTTGTTGATGTTTCATGTAACATCCCCACTTTTCTTAATATAACATGCTAAGAATTTTGATTTATTTCTCTTAAGTAGTGCGAAAATTTCTCAGGTTGTGATATGCCATGATGACCCTCACATTAAGAATTATAGAATAATATGACATTATCGTTGAAAATATGGAACTACCATATGCAAAAAATGAAGAAATTATAGAAATGCCCTTGTGTATGAACTTTTGATATTTATAGAATTGCCCCAGTGTTTTTAGTCATTACATTTAAGTCCTAGAAACTATTTATCCTTAGGCCCCTCAACTCTCAAAATTATATTTAGCTCCTTGCACTATTAGAATTAGCAGAAAAGGTGCTTTAGTAGAACCAAGTGAGATAGCGAAACCATAAAAACTCAAATCTCTGCTAATTGGACCACAGATATATCTAAGTGTGAAATGACATGGGATGTCCCCCGACTTGCCAATAATTATAAAAATACAATTGGTTATAGAAAACAGAAATTACAACAGAATTTTCAATAGAAAATAGAGAGAAAACACTAAAGAGGCTTATGGAAAGCCAATAATTGCCAGAAAGACCCCAAAAATTTTTAGAAAAATTATAAAAATAATTTTTAATATAATTGTGAATATACAGACCAATTTTTAGCTAATTTGATTAATAATTGCATAATTATACAAAAATAACTTTATCAGCGTATATAAAAATAGCATAAGACCACTCTAACTTATCATGGGAAAATGTTTTAGTGGAGTTTTAGCATTGGGCTAGGAGGACCACAAAATTGAACCTTGCTTTGGGCCATGAATAGTGTTCGAAACTCTAATGGGCTTAATTAATTAATTTTGGGCCTAATTATGCACAATTGACCTAATAAACTTCCTAATCATTTAGGTAATCAACTAACCCTTAATTGACCTTATTAATCACTCACCAATCACCATGAAATCATCATGACTTCATGCTTAATTAAGCCACATGGTGAATAGCAATATTTTATTAATTAATGAGTTTAACTTAATTAAGCAAGTTTATGATAATCTTTGAATTTTCAAAAGTAGTCTTACCAACATTAAATGAGTCAAAACAACTCAAACCCCCTAAAAGTGACTTAGCCGTGCAACTCATCATCTTAGGGTGATCAGTGTTAATTTCATGAAGCGTGTAAATAATAATTTAATCCATGGTTCCTTATTTAATTAATTAAGTTAGTAATTATGTAAAATACATTGAAAAATGTAATTAAATGTTAAATATACTAACTTGACCATGTAACACTTAATCCTATATATATTGTAACACCTTACTAGTTAATTATTAATCTAATTCTTTCTAATTATGATTAATAACTAAGCTAGCATGTGTCACATGTCCCAATACAAAACTTCATCAGATTGATTATTTACTTTTATTACTAATCTTGTCAACTAAGTGATTATCACTATTTAAAGTGGCTTTCTAAGTACGTATACTAGTCAGAAGCAAAGCACAAGATACTAAATAACCTCATCATATATAGCATATCAGTAAGCCTAATAGTCTACAGGCCATTCTCTGGAGGGTCAAATATACAGTCATCCAAAAAGATAAATAACGTATATGGACTAGGATGTCAAATATACATATATAATCATCCAACAAAATAAAAGTTACTCTACTTAATCCATGCACAGATCAATAGATAACAGAAGGATCTATTTATCTATCAAGCTAAGACAAAAAAAAAAAAAAAAATAGGGACATAAAAAGCTACATCAAGTGATGAGATAGAGTAAGGGACAGATGTCTTGTAGCACGAGGACCACATGAATTGTGAGTAGGTCAACCATAAAGGTCATCTTTACCTCCAAGATGATCATAATGCGAGCCATCTGACAGCAAAAAGAAAATTCATAATGAGAATTGAATCTCAGTAGGGAGTGGTGCTTCCAGAGGTCCACTAGGCACTCAAAACTCCCAAGTTTATACAGGTAGATTAAAGATAAAATAACACGCATCATGCAAAGATGGAACATAAAAAAAACATTAATAAATAAATAAACAGTAATACATAAATAGCATGCTAAATAATAAATGAGAGTAATTGATATGCAATGCATTATGAAGATGCATATTAAGGATGCTATGCAAGATGCACTTTCCTTTTCCTTTGCGAGTCTTTCCACTTGTTATTTCCTTTCCTTTTCCTTTCATTGCTCAATAGGAGGGAAGCTAGTGGCCTTTACTTATCTTTTACCATAATCTGCCAAGAGCTCTCTACCAGAGCATCCTTTGATCCTAGATAGTTGAAAAATCTACTCCAAATAGAGCAATGAATGTTATACCAATCCACTTTAAGGTGGGGCCAAGATGTTCACCATACATTTCATAAAGATTTTATTCATTTATGCATGTTCACACATTTACCATGCTATGTCTTGGGATCTTATATATATATATATATATATATATATATATATATATATATGTGGATCATATTTTGCACATACAAGCCCATAGTCAAAATAGAGCAAGACATTGAGAAAGAGTAAATTGGTTTAGTTTTCATGAGCAATTAGGCCAAGTGTTATGACTTATTTAGTTTCTTCCAATCATTGCCAATTAGGCTCTTAATGTTTCATTCATTATGTGTCATTTTTACCCTAGAATCATGTTGCGTGGGCTTATAATACTTTTTGGGCCAAACTTAACAGAAGGTATCAATTTTCACATTTTGGGCAGAAAAACAACAAACCCATGAGTAAATAGCTTAGAAAAATCAATACAATTAGAATAGTAAATTATCTCTAAAATTCATAAAACTTTGTCAATTGGTCCATTGGGAGGTTAAAGGTAATTTGTAAAAAATTTTGGCCAAATTTTAAAGGATAGGTATAGTAATAAAATCTTAAATCATAGATACATCATATTCCCCTTTTCAGCCAAGCAATTTCAGTTTTAAAAATTTATTTAATATGGTTAAACATTTCTAAAAATTCCAGAAAAATTCTCAGTCATATTTTCAAGTGTTATTTAGATTTTGTAAAAGTTTGAAGTCAAAATTTGTAGAATTACTGTATTAGCAAAAATGGTAACTTTTGGGGTTTCTAGAAATCCATCATCTATTCCAGAACAGGGTAGATATGTCACAAATTTTTAAAAATAGCAAACATTCACTAAAAATTATGAAAATTTACAGGCAGGCTCATCATCATGTTATCTTCAATATATAAAATTTATCAAAATAATTAGATTTACTATGATTGAAAAATTGCATAATCACATCAGTCTAAAGAATTAGAATAGGTTCCAACAGCATGTTATACAAAAGGATCGAGAGACAAGCATATAAACATCATCAATCACACACAAAGCAAGCATAATCATGCAAAAATCATACTAGAGGTAGAAGTATAGAGGATCAAGCAAGCAAGGATAGGAGGCATATCAACCTATAACCTACCCTTGCAATTATAGTTTAGCCTCATCATGAGGCTACCCCAAATAACCTCTTATAAAATTACAAAACATCACTCCTCCTCATCACAAATATCCTCACCAAATTTACATGATTTCAAACTTTCAAACATGATACAAAATAGATGAAACTTCTCCAAAGAAATAGGTTCCAGCCATAGCCACAAAGAGAAGGATTTGTGCCAAGATTATTCAAAGCCAACATCAACAATAGCAAAGTATTAGATTCAACCAAAGATTATAGGATCCTTGGGAGAGTTAAAAATAGAAAACCCCTACCTTTTATGAAGAAGAAAGGAAACTCAAAATGGTGTGGGGTAGTGATGATGATCATAAAGCTTGAAGGGAAAACAAAAAGTTTGGAACCAACCAAGGCCACTCAAATGTTTAGCTCTAAATGTGTCCTTCTTCCTAAAGATGAAGAAGAAGAACTTAGTAGACACTCGCTCTCAAAAACTCACTTGTTCTCTCTCCTTCTCGCTACTACTGTGATGGTTTCTGCCACTTGGAGGAGAAGTGATTGATTCATAACACACACACACACACACACTCCATCTCACACATACACATACGTACACTACTGTTCATGTCCTATTTTGTTATTTTCTCTATAAACTTGGTCTTGAAGTTTATACCTGGTTTGGACAAGTGTCCAAGATCAAAGGTAGAGGTAATTTTTGAATTTATAACTCTATTATTTTAATTAGTTATTTTTCTTAAAATTCTAGGTATTTAACTTATGATAATTAAGCTAGATTTAGTTAATTAACACAAGCTAACTTTTAATCTCTCACAAAATTATATTTAGTCCTTCTAATTATTCTAGGCATGTATTTAAATTTTTAGAATTTTTCTCAATCATCTACCTATTTTTAAATTATTTTTATTAATCTTACAATTTACTAATTAACACTTAAAAATCATGGAAAATTCAAACAAGCTCTACAAATTTTAATTTTTATTATAAAAACTAACATAATCCTAATTAACCTCAAGAAAAAAATTTATAATTTTTCAGAAATTATTTCTATTTTTTCTAAATTATTATTGAGTTCCGAGCACTAATCATTCCATAATTATCTAGAAAAATTCCAATAAATTTTCAAGTGTCTATTAACCTTGTTTAGGGTTAAATTGGCAAGAAAATTTATTAATATGAATTTTCTATAATTAGCTCAAAATTTTGATTCTTTATATTTGTAACACCCGCCACGAGCTCCGACTTCCGACCTTATTTCCAAGGTTCAAGTGAAATGAACAATTTTTCCGATTTCCAACCTCATCTCCAATTCGAATGAAAGAGTCACGATTTCCGACTTCAAGTTTCAAATGAAAAGTGAAATTTTCATAATTTTCGATCTTAGGGTTGATCTCAAATAAAATAGAGACGAGTTCAGATCCCTGAGTTGATCCCTAAGTTCGAACAGAATTTACATGAATTCTGATTTCTGACTTAACCTTCGCCACAAACCAAATGGACGTAATTACCGATGTCCGAGTTTATTTATGTCCCGATATCCGAACTTAACTCAAGAGCGTTCTAATTTCCATTTATATTCATGAGTTTGAGTTTGCGACCAACTCCCGAGATTAGATGCATTCCGATTTCCGGGTACATAAGGTTTTATGTCCTGATATTAACTTCCAAGTTTATGTAACATCCCGGACTTCTGAGTTCACGTCTCTTACATTTCATAGTCTTGTCTGTGATTACCAATTTTAAGGTAAATTGTTTGCTGTGATTTCTGATCCCAGATTTTATGTTTCTAACATGATTTCCGATATCATAACCTATTTCCAAGTGACTCGAGTTCCGATATCCAAACTAATCTCCAAGTTTGAATTAGATGGACAAGAGTTCCGACTTCACTCAAGATGGATACGAGTTCCAAGTTCAGACCAAGTGCAAACGAATTGTCATTTTGCGCGGAGGATAATTAAGCCACATTAGACCATAAACAAAAGGAAGCATAGCTGGAAATCAGCCACAAGAAATTCAGCCACTTAACCTGTGAAAGTGGCGCAAGAAAGGCCACAAAAATTGGGGAAAGTTAGCTGAAATTCAACCTTGTGTTTTATACCAATCAAAAGCCTTCATTTTATCTACCACTCCAAGGCTTTATAACACATTCCTCCTATTTCATTCAGCCCCATTTCTGCGCTGCTTTCTCCCTCACTTCAGCTCTTTTCTTCTTTTCTCCACTCACCCAACTCCATCAAACCTTCAAGTTCAACCAAATTTTATTGATTCAAACTCCAAGATCAAACCAAATCACACATAACAAGAGGTAGAGGTTTAATTCTTGTATTGATTTTGGATTGTGGGTGACTGGTGGTGGTTTATCTTTCTCAATTTGTGATGTGATGATTGAATGAATATAAGGATATTTGGCTTATTTGTTGGCTGTTGTGATGTTGAAATCGAATAGGAAGCAAGAAAAGAGAAGAGTAGGAAGAGGTGAGGAGTTGGAAAACCAAAAACCCTCGGTAGTCTGTACGGCAGAGTACACGGCTCCACCTACAGCCGATTAAATTTCATGCAACCATTTTTATATGAAACTAGATATTCAGGGCTTTCCATACATATATCATATAAGCCCATTGGCTTAATATTGAGAGAGATATGAATTTTTGAAGTTTGACCTAGGAATCAGGACCTTTATCCGAGCAGTGTGACTTGAGAAGGGTGTAACTCACCCTACACAAACCTAAATTGAGTGAAACCAACTTTGTTAGAAAGCTTACACGTAGGAGAATATCCCAAAATAAAATTCTAAGTTTGTTATGGTCCCATATGCTCCCAGTAGTTCAAAGAAGTCACCCTATGTCCAAACCGGGCTAAATCAGGGCAGTTCAGAAAGTTCAAATTTCGGGGCTTATAACTCGAGCCCTACTAAGTCAAATGGAATGGATCTTTTAAAAACTGTTAGCTTTAATATGAGACCATTTTTGTATGATTTGAATCAATTTTCGATTTTTAGTGGATTTTTACTTTTAAGTGTCTGATTTTAGCCAGCTACAGGGCAGGCTAGGATAAAACCTAATTAACTTGAGCTATACTTATCAAAATTAGATGGGACTAAAGACGTTAGAAAATAGACATATAACACTTTAACATATCCAAAATTGAGGTTCAGATGGGTTAAATAGAAATTATGGCTTGAATTACAAAAATCAGGTTGAATAATTGTGCTGAGGCAGTAATCCTATCCTAATGCAACTAATGCTCCTATGAAGCTAATGTTGAATTATGAATGAAACGTTATGATTTCTTTGATAAGTTGGTATACTGAGTATTGGCACTATTCTTGGGAAAGTGGATACGTTCCGAAATGCCAACGAAATTTCGGTAAAACCTATGCATGAGTTATAAGGTACATGTGCATTTTCAAGAAAATCATAAAAGTTATGCTATGATGAAGATAAAGATTATGTTATTATGAAAGTTCCATAATGCTTGGGCCAACCCTGGATAAAAAGTTAAGGGGAATAGATTGGTGGGAAGGTCTGGGAAAGCAAACCCGGCATTCCTGTATAGGAATGAGCTCGATCCTGATAAGCAGACTATTACCCAGGAGTCTAAAATGGCCAAGAACTCCCAGAGGACCAAGAAATGGAAAAGTTTATGGAAAATGTTTATGAAAATGAGTCAAGAATGAGATTTTGCATGGTTGCATTGAATAGTCATTATATAATACTTATAGTTTGATTGTTATTCTTACTTATTACTGTATGATTGTTTATCCTGCTCGTTAATCTGTATCACTATTTAATAGTTTCTTCCGTTTCCTATACTGTTTTAAGTAAAATTGAACTTTGCCTCGAACCAGACATTCTCTTAAACTTATTAAATTTGGATAGTCTAGTTTTGAACCCATGATTTACAATTAAATAAAAACTGAGGCAACTGAGGATGATTGTGACATCATTTATCTGAACCCCTACTGAGAATTTCTCCAAATTCTTACCTTGTCTGACATTTCTGCATCATTCTCAGACATTGGTAATGGACCCGACCGCTACCCTTTTCATTGAGATTTCCAACCTACAGCTCCATCATGATCCCCTCGTTGATTCCCTGTACATAGCCGGTTCCTGCAACTTCCATCTCTACCTGTTTAGCAACAGGAATTTTGCTGTCCCTCTGTTTCACCCTACGTTTGACCCTGTCACCCCATATTTTGCGTTCTCGTTGCACGTGGCACATCCTCTTCCTGCATTTGCTGCACCTGCCAATCCTCCACCAGAGTGTCCCCCACAGATGGTTCCTGACATACCGCTCAGTTCATAGAGCGACCCTTCTGAGGCCAGTAGCTCGTCATCCTCCTCTGGACTTAGTATGGACTACTTTCCAGCCGGGTCCAGTATGGCCAATGGCTATCTTACTGAGTAGGTCCCGGTCGAGAGCTCGTTTGTATAGCATGGCCTTCTTTTGACAGCGTGCAGCTTTGGGTCATAGACTTAGGATCATCTTGACTGATAGGGGCCTTATGTTTTTTTTTTTTTGTTACACCGGCCCACTCATGTATCCTATTTCACATGTATACTTAAACTGAAGCATCAGCTTCCAGCTACATGTGTGTGTATATATATATATAGTTGATGATATATTCCCTATTTGTATCTTTTCTGTGGAGTTATTACAATTTTATTACGTTCTACGATATTAATCGCGGATATTATATACAGCGTGTCATTTCGCCATTTTAAAAAAAATAATAATAAACAAAAAGAAAAGGGAGATGAGAGTAAGTAATTTGTAAATATAGTATTAACACAGTAACACATTCTACTTAATTTCATACTATGGCTTAAGCATAACATCAAATTAGTAGGGTGTTACAATATTAATATTAAAGCACTATTAAATTCGTATTTAATCATAATTAATCAAAGCATTTAACTAATGGCTATAAGGGATGTTACATATATAAATATTATTTTGGTGCATGATAATGAGAACTAGGTTATTAGATGGTAAATTAACTCAATTAAGCATAATTTGACAAGACTAGATAAGGTTAAAATACTATATTAACACTAATTAATAAAGAAATCATACAATACCTTCATAAACATTTATGAACTATGTGATTATCACTCTGGTAAGTCTCTAAATAATGTTTATAAAGCTTCTAAGTTAATTAATTTAAGTGTTGATAATTAATTAAATTAACTAACTAATTAGAACAAAAACTAATCAAGTGATTAACCTATCAAACCCTAACCCCTTTGTATATAAATAGGACACCCCTAACTCAATTCCAGGCTTTAAAACTCATCTCAAACTACCCCAAATTGGCTAAGTCCTGCTCCTCCTCTTCTCTCCATCATCTTGCTTCTAAACCTCCAAGAAACATCATCAAACTCATACTTTCTTCCACCCCCATCAAGTACCATCAACTCTCACCCTTAGAGCTCCAGCTTGAGCCTCAACAAGGAGCTAAAAGCTTGAAGAAGCTGCAGTTGTAGCCCCTTAAGTATTAAGTTCCAAGGAACATTTCATGTAGGGTTTTCTTTTCACCTTTTTAGGCTTCATTCATGAGTTTTGTGTGATCTTTTGTGTTATTTGAAGCTTTTAAACTCTATTTTCAAAACTTACGTTCTTCTTTTAACTTTCTAAAAGTTCATGAAAGGTTTGAGTTTTGATGGATTCTTTTGAAGTTTTGAAGCTTAAACTATTGTTCTTGAATTCATTTAACTCATATTCTTGTTTCTTTGTGTAACATCCTCAATTTCATGTCGTGCTAGATTACCTCAGTAACCCTGAGTAATTAGGCACTTAATGAGAAATTTTGAGATTAGGGCTTAATTAAGGGGTTGACTCGGATGAGAAGAGTCAAGAGAATGCTTAATCGAGATCAGATAATCTCTAATTAAGCAAGTCAGAGCCTCATAGCTTAATTAAGCACTAATCGCCCTTAATTAGCTTACTCGAGTTTAATTAAGGTTAATTAAGCTTAATCGTAAGATTAATTTTTGTTAATCATGTTCTTGGGTGTTAATCACTAATCCTTGCTTAATCACCCTAATTAAGTTGTATGAGCACTTAATCACATGATTAAATTCAAATTTAGTCAACTAGACAATAAAGTAAAGAGTGATGTCATAAAAGCATAAAGCATGTGACAAGAGTGCTTTATGTAAGAGTTTGATCATGTTTTGTCTCTCCATCATCCACTTTGTCCCCTTAATCACTAATTAACACAAGATAACACAAAGTGAAGCAAAAATATCTCATCCTCCCTCCTTCAAAGTGGACGCCACTTTCTCTCTCTCCCTCATTCATTTTCATTTTCACTCATCTTATTCTCTCTCTTCAAGCCAAATTCTCTAACTTCTCTCTAAACACTTGTTCATCTTCTTCATCTTCCTCTTCTTTTCTCCACCACCACCACCCTAAACCACTCACTTGGCCCTTCAAAGACCTCATCTTTGGGTCTTTGGAGACAAGATCAAAACACTACAACCTCCATTTCCACAAGATTTCAAGAGCTTCTCCTTCCTTCTTGCAAAACCGCCACCTTCATCATCAAGAGGAGCCATCATCTTCTTCTTCCATCTCTCTTGTTTTGCGCCATCTTCAAGAAAGATAGTGATCTTCATCTTTTTCATTTTGTTTACTCAAGAAAGCTTGGAGCTTGGTTCTTCCATGACCAAGATTTCTAAGTGAAAGCTTGAGAAGATCCTTTATGCTCTTCAAGAGCCAAAGTTTTCATTTTTGGAAAAATGCGTTCTTGATGTTCTTCATGTGTTCTTAAGTTTCCTCTTTTGGAAAAATGTGTTCTTGATGTTCTTCATGTGTTCTTAAGTTTCCTCTTTTGGAAAATGTGTTCTTGATATTCTTCATGTGTTCTTAAGTTTCCTCTTTTGGAAAATGTGTTCTTGATATTCTTCATGTGTTCTTAAGTTTCCTCTTTTGGAAAAATGTGTTCTTGATGTTCTTCATGTGTTCTTAAGTCTCCTCTTTTGGAAAAATGTGTTCTTGATGTTCTTCATGTGTTCTTAATGTTCTTTATGTGTTCTTAAGTTTCCTCTTTTGGAAAAATGTGTTCTTGATGTTCTTCATGTGTTCTTAAGTTTCCTCTTTTGGAAAATGTGTTCTTGATATTCTTCATGTGTTCTTAAGTTTCCTCTTTCGGAAACATATGTTCTTATTGTTCTCTTGCTTAAAGTTGTTCTTTTCTCTTTATGATGAGTGAATGATTAGAAAAGCTTCACCTTTTTATGTTTCCATGATTTGATAAGACTATGAACCTTCTAAAAGCTTTAAACTTTAAAAAGTTTGCTTCTTGATTTCCTTCAAAGTGGCACAACTTTTAAGCTTCCATAAAGTTCTATTTTGTTTTGTTTTGAAGACAAGAATACATGTGAATGTCTAAACTTTTTGAGTTAGAAAAATGATATCTTGTCACTTTAGGCTTTAGGAATCAAACCTTAAAGAAAAGACCTTTCACAAAGTTTCAAACTTTATTCAAGAATAAGATCTTTAAGTTATAAAAATGTTGTTTTATGACATTTCATCCATAAAGTTTAGACTTTGAACCAAAATAATGCAAAAAGGTGTTAACTTTTATAAAGAACAAGACTTTTTATTCAAAAGCTAGTAACTTGTATCATTATTTCATAAAGATCCAATCTTAAGATAAGAGCTTAATGTCAAAGGCACTTACTTTCATAAAGAATGAGACTTTATGACTACTCTACTAAGAATGACAACTTTAATAATATTTAAGGCAAAAACCTTGGTATGTTATTAGTAACAGTTTAAAACTTTGTAACTTGAATAAGTTAAAAGTCACCCTTAGTGATTAGTGAACATTGGTGTTGTTGGGTTCATGATGTGGTTATGCGTTGTCATGACCCAAGGATTAGAGGGATCTCGAACTCCTTGGGAATGTAAGTATGATTAGGGCCTCTGAGCATACCATGAACCTAGGAATCACTAAGTGCACTATCTCAAGGAAAGGAAACAATCATATAATTTAATTAATTTGAACAAGTGTTTCATAAGACATGTACTTAAGTGAAGAATATTTTCATCCAAGGACCAAGTGACTAAAAGACCACAAACACCTATCTTAACTATGTGATTCTATCATAGGTAACCATGGGAAATCATGTGATGATTCATAATATTTTTCACAAAGAACAACACAACTATAAACCCCTTAGGGTATGAATGTGTGATGCCACTCGGCATGATGAATGATGAGTTTGATTGAGCTTTGTCTCATGATTGAATGATGAGTGTGATGATATGATATGGATATGATGAACTATTAGTTGAATGCTGATGATTGGCGTTTTGGGGAAGCTCCGGTCTAGCCGTTATGCTACTGGATTTCCGTCAAAATTATGGACTTAGTCATATCATTGCATGCGTCTAGTCAAGGAAATGTTATGCATGTAAAGTATAAAGATAAGAAAAGAATCAATGGGACGTGACCCTTCAATCACTTCGGTAAGGGAAGTGAGAGACGGCGATCCACAAGGAACCTCTATGAGGGAGGCAAGGGTGTTCTGGAGGACCCTCCAACTTAGAGGTAACCAATATCGGCTTAGTTTGATTTGGTTAGTACTACGTGACGACGGTCACGGAATGAGCTCATGTCCAAAAGCAGTCTATTTCAAAGGAAAGTAAAGAATGTTAAGCACGTGCTGATAATGAGAGAAGAGTCTAAGTATAACCATTGTTACGTCTATGATGATGCATGTCTTTGCTTGTAGGTATATTGTCCATTTGCATTATGAATGTTTATTCTATGTTCTAGTACGTATGTTAGTTATGATGATGTGGTTATGATCTTGAGTTTAAAAACAACCCGCTTCGGGGTCTAAGTTTTCAAACCATTAAAAATTGAACTTATATCTGTCCACTGTTTTCATAATTAAACCCGAAGTGGCTGGGACGATGACGAGGACACTGTGTTTGTCTAGTCACGATCCTACTGAGAAATTTAGTGTTTCTCATTCCTACATTTCCGTGTCGTCTTCAGAGGATGTCGACGTCGGGCACAGTGGTGATCTACATTGAGTTCCCGGTGTGGCGTTGGCGCTTTGACCCGGTGCTGAACCCCTCTGTGCTATCGGCGAGCGCAGCGATGAGGGTCTACATCTTCCACGACCGCCAGTTTTAGACCCCCGTGATGAGCCCATTTTTCCGACCACATCAGCCATTCGGCGAGGTTACTATGGATGACATCCGCCCCTACTTTCAGCCACCAAGATACCCCACTGATGATGACGAGACTGACTCGGATACCCACTTGACTCCGACTGTTTCACTGGATTCCGACCCTTCGGAGCCGTCTTATCCGAGATTCCATGTGGAGACCGATCCGTCTGAGCCCCTCTATCCGACTCATTCTGGGGGATCTCACCGTTCGGGTTCGTCGCAGCCTTCGATGATTCGTTTATCTTCTGATTCTTCTGCTTCATCTGCTGGCCCAGCTTCACCCCCGATTCGCGGGCGTGGGTTCATTCGCATTACCAGTGCCCGTGGGCGAGGACGTGCTCGAGGAGGGGGACGTGGTGGTACTTCTCCCGGTGGATATGGGAACGGTTTCCTCCCGCCAGATGCTTGATGTGACGACTGCATGCGGAGCTGAGCACGAGGATAGCCCTTTTTGGTTATAGTTATAGGGTTATCAGTCTGTTATGTGGCATGCTTGGGTAGTAGGATTTTCTGATGTATTTCCTTTTATCATGTATTGGTAGGCTTTTGGTTAGGGCCGATGTTAGATATCGAACCCACTATTATCTTATGTATGACTCTGATATGACTATTATTGTATTATCATGGATGGCCGTGGAATGAATGTTACATTTATCTAAGAATTGTGGTTGCTCTTATTGTTTTATGTTTGTTAAATGCAACGTATGTATGGGATAGCGGTGTTACTTTATATGTTCACGATGCGCTCATGGCTCTCGATTTCAAAAATGGTTCACTTGTTTAAAAAAAAAAAAAGAAAATATTCCCCCTATTTTCGGTACAAAGTAATTTCAAAAAGGTAATGTTAGTTCCGTGAGCAAAAGTAACAACTAATAATTCCACGATATGACTTAAGCATAGAATGCAACTACTAGGGTGTTACACTTTGAGTGTTTGTAAATTAAACCTCTTTGTTTCTCTATAAATGGCTAATAGCCATGTTAGGATTCAAAGAGGGCTTTTGTGTTCTTATGAGTTTTGATAGTTGTATCTATGTTTTATTGATAACTCTAAGTGTATAAGCTTGAGTTTGCATGGTTTCCAATCAAATAAACTTCAAATGTTCACCTTTAAGTCCTATGAAGCTCACGGCCAAGGTATGAGCTGAGAACAGAATCTTTCTTTTGTGAGTTTTAAGTGTTACATATGTGCCTATTTGATAGTTCTTTGAGTGTAAGGTTGAGTTCTCAAGGATTTAACTATATAAGCATGAAAAACTCTATCTTTTAACCTTAAGAAACCCATAGCCTCA
The DNA here is from genome assembly GCA_031439595.1 of Pterocarpus santalinus. Classification (NCBI taxonomy): domain Eukaryota; kingdom Viridiplantae; phylum Streptophyta; class Magnoliopsida; order Fabales; family Fabaceae; genus Pterocarpus; species Pterocarpus santalinus. The sequence goes on from CM062531.1 coordinate 42,886,908, forward strand.
ATGTGGGTTGAAGGTAAGGGTATTGTTTTGAGAGTTTTGATGTTGCATCTATGTTGGTTTGAAGGTCTATTATGTGTATATTTGAGCTTGAATGGTTATTAATCCCAAAAGTTTGAAAAATCCTATTTTGAGGCTAGATATACCTCACCACCTTACTAATGGGTCTGAAGCTATCTCCTTGTTTTGTGATTTTTATTGGTTGTATCTATGTTTACTTCTAAGCTTGTATCATGCTTGTGTGGGTTGTTTCATTAATTAAGCCTTAACACATAAAAACCAACACCAAACACCATTAGTATGGCTATGCCTACATGAGTGTCTCAACGGTGAATTGTTTATACGTGTTTCCAAAGCTAGATGATGATATTAAACATCTTACTATGATGACATCTTTGTATTATTGATTGTTTGAACTTGTTCCTTGAGTTTCTTTAATAGTAAAGCCTAAAGCCATAAGGAGCCATATCATACCCTACAAGTATGGCTATGCCTATAGAGAGTCTCGATGGTGTTTGCTTCTTTGTGGATTCAAAGGCTAGAAAATAGACTTGACAATCTTCTTTGCTAGTGATAATGTTTTTGTAACTGAGATATTTAAAATATTGGATTCTTTGAGCTCAAGAGTATATGAAAATTCATTCTCCTAAACACCACATGTATGGCTATGTCTATGATGTTCTTATGGAGAGTTTAAGTCTTTCCTATATTTGAGAGCTTCAAGATGAAGGTTAATATCCAAATAAGTTGGCTTTAACCCATGGAAGTTTGGTTTTGAATAGTTTCAATCTAGGACACATAATATGCCCTTTTCGGCTAAAGCATACATGTTGCCCTCTTTTTGTTCTTTTATTTCCAGCATGATTTAATATGATTAAAATGTGAGAAAATGTTATTTTGGATTCTTAGAATCTGTATCTTAAGGATATGTACTTACTTACTAATTTCTCTTTGATTTGGCATCAAGATTACTTGATAAAAGTTTAATTTTAGAAGCTGCCCTATTTTGAACAGCAACCAAATCTTTTTTATTCTATCCTTTATCAAATGGTGTATTTTTATGTGATTAGGCTTTATGTATAAGTTTGTGAAGTTTTGAAACAAAATAACTAAGATGTAGCTATATATTTATGTCTCGGCCGCCTGCTTCTTTATAAGCATGTACTTGTTTTACTTAATTTATCATATACATGTGTTTTCAAAACTTTGAGCATGCTTGAATTAGCTATGTTTGTGTGATAGTTTCTTTTGGGACCATTAAGGCTTAATTATCTATCAAAGACTTTAAAGATTTAATAAAATGGACTGTTACCTTTGCTTATGGAGTTATGGACTATTAGACTTTATTATCCATGTGTATGGATTATTTATGGACTATATTTGGACTATGATGAGTCTATGTGACTCATATGGACTTATTTGAGACTTTTAAGACCTTACTCTATGCTTTGGAGTACCTTTGCTATGGATTTGGACTCTTGAACTTGATAAAAAAACTTCAATCACATTAATAAACACTTAATATGAAGATTAATGTTAAGGTCCCATTAGAAATTTCATATAAACTAGCTAGTTCCTTGCTTAGAGTACTTTCTCAAGTTTTGGTTTAGTTTGATGATTTCCTCAAATTATTCCCAAAACTTGTTTTAAGTCTTTATGACTAATCTTTATTTGCATCCTTATCTAATATGAGAAACTTTCATGTGATTCGCATATGTACATATGAATATGTGGACTTAAATTATGTGTTACTTGCATGTTGGAAAGAATACTTTATGTTTAAGTGCTTTGGGACTATTCATGCCATAAGAATTTGTGAGATATGTTATACTTGCTCAAATTTGGGCATGGTATGATTATGAGTTGTGGATTATAGTATGTGCACTTTTATGCATGGAAATGGATTTTCTATGGCCGATGTCATGAAATATTGTGCATTATGTGTTGGGCATGTGATATATGGCTGCTATGTGCATTGAATATGAGAGTGAATATTTTGGCTCCACCTTGGAATGGATAAGTGGCTCCACCTTGGAATGGATAAGTACTATTTTCACCATCTGGCAGTAGTCCATGGTAGTGTATTAGCTCCACCTCATAGTGGACAAGTGGTACACTTATCAAAGGTAATATATCAGCCCCACCTCGGAGTAGATTAGTGGTGTATCTACCGATTTGACTAGGGATGCCCTAGTAATGAGAGTTCACGCTGAACTAAATTTATTATGAAAGACCCTATAGACTTCAACCATAAGAAAAGATCAGAAAGGAGCAGAAAGAAATTTTATAGTATACTTGCCATTTTATGAGTTTTATTGATGATTATGATATTTCTGTTACTGCTTTACTACTTATGTTTAGGACTATGTACTACCATCTTGATTGAAATTATTAAATGGCTAAAAATGATAATTTATCTTGTCATTCATGGCTCTTATTTAATTTGTGGTTTATTTATGTCCCATTTTGCTGCTAAATGTTCTGACAAGGTTAAGTGTGATTTATTATGTTTCTTTGGATATTGCTACACTCCTGCCTTATTCATAGAGTTTTGGGATGAAGCAGGACTCTCCTGGATACACCACCTTACTAGGAGATTTCTCACCCCTTTGGCGTTTCCAGATAGCACGAATCATAGCAACCATTGAAATAGATGTGGCCTTAGAATATGACTTTTGTTACTAATAAAGTCATTAAGTTATTTTAGATTGCATGCTTACTGTAACATCCACCGGATTTTTTTTATCGCCTTTCGCTTGATTGTTCAGTTTTTATCAAATAATTGAGGGGAATTAACATTCGACTACAGATTTATTTAGAATCAATTAATTAGCAATTAATTGAGTTTAGATATAAGGGAATTAGGTTAAAAGCATAGAAGATTTCATAGAAATTTTCTTAAACTGAATTACCGATTTGAAGAAAATCGGTAAGATTACGGTATTTTAAACTGTCGGAACCGAATCAATAGGATTGTATACACAAAAGCCTATGACTCAAGGCTGATTACTCAGCCACTCTAGCCCTCCTTGGTGGCACCACAAAGGCCACAAGATGAAGAGAGTTAGCTGAAACTTGGCCTTAAGTTCTTAATCAATCAAATTGCAAGTTTCTATCTACCCTCTTAATACATGAATAAGATTTTTCTCTCTTCATTTCAGCTGACTTGCGCCTCCTTCCAGCAGCCTTCCTCTCTTCTTTTCTTCATCTTCTTCATCTCCCTTTTCACTTTCAGCCTCCATGAAGCCTCTTGCATCCATATTCTTCACTAGAACTCAAGACTAGTTAGTTGTTACATCAAAATAAAGGTAGAGATTCAATCTTATTCTTGATATTCTGGTTGTGGATGGCTGATTGTGGTTTTATTTTCCCATTTCTTGATGTGATGATTGAATGATATGATGATCTTTGGCTAATTTGTTGGTTGTTTTTTATGTTAAAATTGATTAAGAACTAAGAAAAAGGGGGTGAAAGTAGGAAGATGTAAGAGGCTAGAAAACCAAAACCCCTCAACAGTCTATACGGCGGAGTGTATGGCTCCGCCTACAGCCATTTAAATTGTATGAAACTATTTTTATATGAAAGTAGACATTCAAGACTTTCCACACATATATAATATAAGGCTATTGGATTAGTATTGAGGGAGATATGAATTTTGGAAGTTTGACCTAGGTTTCTGAGTTTAATTCTAGGTAGACTAGGTCGTTTAGGGTAAAAATTGCCCTATACGACTTGGAATTCAATAGAACCAACTTTGTTGGAAAGCTTACACATAGGAGAACATCCCATAAAAATTTCAGAGTTAGATTTGGTCCCGTTTGCTCCCAGTGGTTCGAAAAATTTGCCCTATGTCCAAACTGGGGCAAAACATGGCAGTTCAGGAAGGTCAAGTTTTGGGGCTTATATCTCGAATTATACTCATTCAAATGATATGAAAATTTCATTTGAAAGTTTGCTCTGTTAGCTTTACATTGATATAAATTTCGCATAATTTCACTTAGATTTCTATTTTTGGCCAATTTTCTCTTATAAGAATGCAATTCTGGCTAGAAATAGGGCAGTCTAGAACAAAACACAAATAACTTGAGTCAATATTGGAACTCGAAACTCGGGACTTGGCAAACAATGAGCTAGATCGGGTATACTTAATGTTGAACTCGAGACTTAGTGAATAGAAAACTAGACTAGTAAAAATAATTTCGAAACATGGAATTTAGGAAACAATCATAAAAGTTTTGGAAGACCAATTAGGGATTAATGTCGGAAATCAGAATCACATAGCATATAAAATACTTTGAAATTGAAAGTCAAGGACAAGAATATAAAGCCTAAAATACTTAAACCCGGAAGTCGAAGATTTTCAACATAAATTTGGAAGTCAGCACCAAGATATGAAACCTCATACTCGAATCTCAGAAGTCGAGAAAACTAGGATGCTTTAAAACTCTTATACATGTAGCTCCAAAATCCAATCCAGAATCAACCTCGGAGATCGATTCTAAACATAGCCCTAGAAGTCGGGAATCAAAACATTAACCTTTTATACATAACCCCGGAAGTTGGAACTTATATAATCTCGAAACTCGGAAAAATGTAATCTCGGAAATCGGTCCTAAGCTCAAACTTGGGAAAAGTTTAAAACTTGCAAGATAGATTAAGACTTAAGATTTTAAACTTGCACCTAACTACCTAAGATTTGCTCATAAGACTTTGTTGTGTGTGACAACTAATGAAGATATGATGTTTTATATTGGATTTGCTGTTTGATTAAAATTTCTTGGTTATTTGGCATTATTTATGGGGAAGCAGACATGATTCATCATGCTGCCGAATTTTCGGCAGAAGCATGTGAAGTCATGATAGCTTGTGTTATGAAGATTAAGTTATGAATATGAAAGCAAATGATAAAGGATATGTATGAGTACATTTAGCATGTCTATACATGATTGGGTATGAGAATGAAAAGATATGAATATATTAAATGTGGATCCCTTCACTTGGAGGCAGTTAATTGGGTCCCTCCCTGTGAAGGCAGTCAAAGGATATGATGAAGGTCCCATATTCCTAAAGAACGTGACATGGCGATCACACCCCGATAGGGTATGACATGGTAATCATACTCTGGAATATGGCATGATGAGCACATCCTAAGGAACGTGACATGACGATCACGCTTTGATGGAGTATGACATGACAATCATACTCTAGAATATGGCATAATGGTCCCATATCCTGAGGAATGTGACATGGCAATCACATCCCGATGGAGTATGACATGACGATTATACTCTGAGATGTGGCAGGAAAAACGTATTCCTAAGGAGTGTGACATGGTGATTACACCCCGATGGAGTATGACATGGTGATCATACTCTGGAATATGCGTAATGTAACAAGCAAAGGAGGATAAAGGAAGAAAAGAAAATTATGTATATCTGCATAAATCCAAATACAAGTAAAGGCATGTGCAGATTTTATGTTTTCAGTATATTGGTGCTATTATATTTTAATACATTTCAGTTATTATTCATAGTGTAATTCATGAATTGATTTTGTATTGGCTCACCCAAATGACAAGTGGGTGAATAAAATGAACTTTGTTTCGGACTGTATGTTTTTAAACAGTTTGTATAACATGTTCACTTTTTAATAATAAACCGAAGCAACTGGAGATGACAACGATGACATTAAGTATAATAGTTAAAAAATCCTACTAAGAATTTAAAATTCTCACTCCTGTTTCCGTGTTATCTCCAGATAGTCAAGAAGTTACAAAGACGGCTAAAGTTACTATTAGATAAGGTCCGCTTAGGTAATGATAATAATCTCGAAAAGCAGTACTATGACTTCAAAGATAGTACTCAGACTTGGAAGGGTGTTACACTTACCATCGCTATTGTTGATGACTAAATAATGGGATTCTGATGTAGCATAATGCACCTATCTTTTGGCATTCCCATATGATATGTTTTCTCTTATAGTTCTATCTTTGGTGTTGTATGGGATTAGGGTGGGAGTAAGTAATAGTTAGGGTGTCCTTTTTTATATTTGGATATGTATTTAGAACTCATATTAGCTACTGTACTGTATTATATTATGTATAAGGCATGTTTTTGTTATGTGATAGTTGTCTTAGCAGTGGATGAACTGACTAGTATGTTGTAGAATTAATTCTATTATGTTGATTTGATAAATTGAAATTAGAAATTAGTAACCATGATCGGGCAAAAAAATTGACCTTGAAAAAAAAATTAAGGTAGAAAGTTGGTAATTTTCTACTGATTAATTATTATCAAGGTAAAATGAATAATAAGGATAACAGTTAACTAGTAGGATGTTACATTTCATACTTGCTCCTCTCCTTCATGAAGAGTTTGAGCCCCTTTTAGTTATCGAAAAATAAATGTTTAATGTTGCATAGATGAAAAATATTGTGTTGGATTAATGGACACATTAAACAAGATAGGATTAGGAATAAATATATTAGATAAAAGGTTAGGATAGCATTTATTGTAGAAAGCAATGATAGAACTTGCCTCATATAATTTAATCATATGTGGAGAAAACTTATAAAAGCCCTGGTAAGAAGAATATTAGTTAGAAAGTAGGACAATAGTTAGAATTTAGAATGAGACCAAGAAAAATTCTAAATAAAAATATTATAAAAAATTGTAATGGTTAGTCTATAATAACTTAAAAGTATTTTAATTTTAATGCCCATGACCAAAGTATTCCACAAGTATCACTATGAGGCTCTTTCAATCTTCTTTGGAGTTTAAAACTCGGCCCTCTCATTGAGAATATAGACCACTTAGCACCAATTCTTGTTGGTCAAGTAAAGTAAAATTAGTTTGTATCTTTTAAACCCATAAATTAAGGAATGTAAATTATAATAAAAACATGTACTAAACGGCCTAAAAGAATGTACTAAATGAGAGTTTTCTGGTGCCTTGTTTTGTCATAGATTAAATTAAAGCACATGTGTTGGTGATTCTCAAGTTCAAGACAATGCACGTTCCTTGTATTGTATGTATCTAATCCACAATTGAATGATGGATAAGCTCAACTTTTTCGTTCTCCCTATCAACCACTAAATTAGCCATATATTCAAAGAATAATAACTAACTGTCCCCCCCCCCCCGGGGGGGGTTTGGATGAAAAACCTTATCATAATATGCACTTTATTCTAGGTTCCATTCTAAACTTATTTTATGTAATATTAAATGATCATTACCCTATCATAATATGTAAATATTTAAAGTTCATTAAATACTAACTAATCTAGTTCAAACTAAATTGACTTATTATAGAGTAAAGATCTTTTAATGCAAACATTTTTTTTTTCATTTGCATGACTCCAATTTGATGCCTTATATAAAAAAAGAACAATTATCAAACTATTTGAACTAATCTTCCCCCTCCCCCCTCTTTCTTTTTCAAGTTCAGGTTAACTGGGAACACTAGTTAATTTCGTTTAATCAAAGGCATGAATAATGAAAACTTTAGTTACACTCAAATCTCAACCAATATTATGGAAAAAGAAAGACAAAAACAGAAAAATACAGTCTAAATTTATATAATGTGTATGATAAGTGTCACTTCGATTGGAGGCTAACAGCTTTCCTGTTTCATACCTGTTAATTTGCTTTTCTCCAAAATTTTGATTCCTATTTCAAACTTTGCAGTTAATCATGTGAACGTTGATCATTGAGTCCTATCATTATAAAGGAAAAATGTAATACCAAAGCCAAAGATAGTTGGCATAATTGGTAAGAAATGGGCTTGTATGCTACAAAAATGATATGAGAGCTCCATTGATAAATGATCTTGTAAGTACTCCATGAGTACTCTTTAAATTTGAGGGTCCACTCTTCATCTTGATAGAATGAGTGGTGTCAAACTCACCTAAACTTTTTTGGTTAAAAAAAATAATAATGTAATACCAAATCTCGTGAGCATTGACAGCGCATCAGAACTTCATTTATTCTGGATTTGGCACCGGGTTTTCTACCCCAAGAGTACTATCAGAACAGTGTATCATCAAGATCATGAACGAAACAGATCAGGGTTAGTTCTGCACCAACCAATAATGCCTATAATTATTGCTCAACTCCAGTGAGGAATACGCTCATAAACGTAGTTTATCTTAAACAAATCATGTGAGCCTGTTTGTACGATCCACCAACTAGCTATTCCTAAATAAGAGAGCCACCCCTTTGCATCCAACTCATGCTGCGTGCCACATGCAATGCTTTTCAAGTTTAATTTCTTCACATTTCTCTGTAAGGTTTCAAATACCATGCATATCGACAATAACTATTATTGATCATATATAGAGACTAGTTTTATACTAGATGAGTAATATGTCTTCCGCCTGCACAGTTCGGTCATCCGCAAATTACATGATCTTACGAATTCTATTTGATCATCAAGACAGAACAAATTGTGGTAATATGACTCACTGCACAAACCCAGAGTTGCATAAGATTGGGAATTCAATCTTATATAAATTGTTGATCAAGCGATTATCGTTGACTAAAAATTATAGCTGATGGCAAAAATATAATCTTAGTTTTTTAGAATTTCTCAAAATTACATCTAACGTAAGAAAATGTATCTATTGCAAATGTCATAAACTATAATGATAAAACTACCAAATTCTATAATTGACGCTGGTTGAATAAGGTCGACATAAATGATCATTTACACAAATAGACTCAAATCGAAGACCTTTTTTTTTTTTTTTACACCCAAAAAAAAAGTCGAAGACCTTTTGATTAATTACTACTATCATTCGAAAGAACTATATTGCTTTAGAAAAATTAATTTGTTTAATTTATTTGTTACTTTAGACAAATAGTAAAATATCAACTTATTACTCGCAAAAGAGGATATATATCAACTTATTAACTTTTTTTTCCTTTTCCTGGGTAAATTTATTAAACAAATGAGAAAAACATCAAGATATTAATAATATTTTGAAAAATGTCGGCCTGTTTATTTAATTATTTTAAGAAAATTATTCTTATTAAACTATTACCTTATTAGAATAGGGTGGGGATCCAACTATTGCAAATATAAGTCTAAATATTCACTTCTAATCCTCAACGTCCAATTTATTAAAATCTGATGGTTCAAAATGATATGATTTAATGAAAAAAGAGAATAATGAATTATAATTTTATTGAAGAGAGAAAAACAATAGATTCAATAATTAACTAAGAAAGACAAAAATAATTTTATTTTTTGGTAAGAAAGGGAGAAAAAAATATAATTTAATTATAAAAGCTGAAAATTATAAAATAATTAAGAAAATAATTAGTGAAATAAAAATTAAAAATTTCTATAAAAATATTACGCTTTTCAAAAACTATTATCCAAAATTTAAGTTTTTCAAAAATTGTTATTCAAAATATTACGTTTCAACAAAAACTGTTGAAGTTTTCAATTATTTATTAAAAAATTATTTTATTGTTATTTTAAATTTTTTGGTCGTTTAAATTTTTTTTATAATTATTTATTAGAAGTTTCAATGTCGTTTATTTTTTAAATTATTTATTAAAAATGTAATATTTTATAGAAATTTTTAAGTTTTATTTCACTAATTCTTTTGTTATTTTTCAATTATTTTATACTTATCAGCTTTCATAATCAAATTAGATTTTTTGTCTCTCTTTCTTACCCAGAAATAAAATTCCCTCTCTCACTTTCTTAATTAATTATTGAACTTATTATTTCTTTCTATTCATTAAAATTATAATCCATTTTTCTCTTTTTTCCTTAAATAGTATCATTTTGAGTCATTAGATTTTAATAAATTGGACGATAAGAATTATGAGTAAGTCTTTATACTTGTACCTGGATCGAATAAATAGATCCCGACCCATTAAAATATATCAGCTTTTATAAGTTTTTTAAAAAACTTTTGACAACTACATCATGAAAGTGCCCTTTCTAAACTTAAATAGACACAGTTTGATAAGATTATTTTAGTTAAACGTAATTACATTTTATTATAACAAGTATTTTTCTTAATAATTGCTCATGCAATTTTAAGTCTAAAGTAATAATTAGATAAAATTCTTTCTAAAATGGCAAATTCTGAATTCAAAATTTGACATTAATAGTGTGATTGGATTAATTAAATTTTGGAATTGATTTGATTTAAATTGAATTGATTTAATTTATAAATTAAAATTTATGTTTAGAATGATTGTATAAAAATAGGATTTGAATTGATTTAGAAATCAATTCTTATGTTTATAATATATTAGATTGTGTTTGGAATGATTAAGAATGGAATTAATTTGATTTGATTTATACTTAAATTTTAAAATCAAATCAATTCCCATCAAATCTTTTTAATTTTGATAGGATTTCAAATAGAAAGTAATTAAATCCTATAGTAATTAGAAATTACTTTATTTTTTATTTTTAAAATACTCAAACATAATATTTGATTTCTAAATTAAATTATTTTTATTTTTTTAATATTCCAAACATACTCTAAAGATAAATTTTACATAAGGTGTTGTCACAGCGCTTTATTATAATAAATTATATGATATTTATTTTTATTTTAACAAAACTACCATGAACAACGTTATGTATTTTAAAATTGACGGAATAAATAATAAAAATATTATCAACTAATTATTAGTGGAAAAAAAATTGTGAGTAACAAGCAGTCAGCAGCCTCGTCTAATTTGGTCAATATCAATAAAATTTAACTCAAGATTTTATAAATTATAAAATAATTTTATAGATTTGACTCATTTCAACGATAAATAAGATAAATTATAAACTGAATCAATGAGGCTCATCAACCAAAATAAAAATCAGGCTTGCTCTGTTAGATTGATTCCAATTGGGTCAGTCCCGTGGGGGAGCATCTTTTGTCAGATCAAACTGGCCGCAACAGTAATAAGAAGAACTGGGTCCATAAAATGTCAATCCCACTTTTAAATATTGTGGGTCAAATAAGCGAGCCACACCAAATCAGCAATTAATTGTCATTTTTGCGAACCTCGTTGTACTCTTGCATTTTTAATTTACTTTAAATTATTTATAAGGCTCATCTTTGTTCGAACATATAAATAGAAATGTTATATAAATTTTAAATTAAAAATTGCTTTTTTAAAATTCACACTAACATATTTATCTCAGAAGATTAAAGCTACTTATTACTTTAACTCATATTTATAAATTAAGATTTTCGATATTTGTTACTTAAAAATACGTAAATTTAGACCATTTTAATTGATTAAAATAATTATACTTCAAAGAGTTACTTGACCTAAAAAAAAAATTGACATAATAGTAAAAGTATACTACAGATCCAAATAAAAACCTCAAAATTAGGGGGATAAATTTAACTATACTCAAAAAGAATTAATCTTATTTTCTAATAATAAGAAAGGGGATATAGTTGAGGAAACAAAAAAAAGAAGCAAGGGGGAGGGGATTCACCTATGTAGTATGACCACAACATATAAAAGCGATGTTATTTGCGCAGATTATTTTTGACAAAACATGTACTATGCCTTCATAATTCGTTTTTACACTGTCCTATAATTAAACTCAAAATATAGATAAAATGAAAAAAATAAACTTTTATAAGTTGAAAAAATTACTCATATCTATTTCACTTTTTAATATAACGACTTTGATAATAAAATATAAATTCATTTGTTTTTTCATTAATATTTCAAATAAAAGATTAATACTTTTATTCTATTAATTTATTTTCCTTTTTTATTCATCTTCGTTCTCTTTTATTGTTAAAAAATGTTAACTGATAAATCCGGAAGATTCATACTATTTAGGGATAAATATGAAAGGAATGGGCTTTCAGTACGACTCAATCCCCTCCTGCATTCTCTTCCATTTATCACAATTATAATTAGGGAAAAATTTGAAGATTTCTCTCCATATCACTTAGTTATGGAAAAGTTCACCAGATTCCCTCAGAAAAATTACTCATCCACTCACTCTTTGAAAAACTCAAAGGCCTCCCAGATATACCTTTGTTCCATACTCTGAGTATCTCTTAATATGCGCTGATTAGAGTATCGAAGTGCCATAAAGGTATATCTCAAAGGTACGCTTACCTTTCCCAGTCTTCCTAGTTTCTTTACACAAGTAATAAGAATGAAAATTAGTTTAAATTTATCTAATTATCATTCTTGATCCAAATTTTATGTAATAATTTTAACAAAAAAAAGTAATTATTCTTTTATTGGACTTTAATTAATTCAGTAAGCCCAAGCATTGAGCCAAAGCGCCCAAATCAGTCCGCTCTAGGGGATATATTAATTCTTGACAAAAAATAATTAATTTTATAATTCCTGATAATTGCAAAAATTGAATACATATAGAGATGTGTTATTTATACATAACCCAGCTCATATTTCGAGCCGACATACCACCCATCCACCATTAGATGGGTGTAGGACCCAGTTTAAGTGGGGGTCACACACCCATCCAATGATAGACGAGTGGGGGTCACACGCCAATCCAATGGTAGATGGTTGGTATGCTAGTCCGGAATACGAGGTGAACTATGTCAAAATATCATTTCTCATATATATATATATATAGCCTCAACTCACTTACAATTAGTAAAAAATATAATATGGAGGTAAAATAATAACTGGGACTTCCATTACCTCATCTCACATGACACCTTCTAAACGCATGATTTGTATAACATTTTAAAAAAGAAAAACCTCAAACGCACCATTTTGAAAAATTTTTAAAAGTTAAACAAATTGTATATTTAGAGAGCATCATATGAGATGAAATTAAAGAAGTTTTAGTTATAATTTTATCTTTATACTAAACTCTTTATCAAATATAAGTTAATCAAAGATCATCGATGTTCGATATTTGCAATCGATAAGGATTATGGGATCAATTGTTTTTTTTTGTAGAAAGTTAATATGTTCATCAACACATTGTCAGGAATTGATTTAAGGATTTACTCCCTACTATATTTGATTTTGCTTTTAGAATGGTCCAAGTTATGGTTTGAAAAAAATGCTTGTCTCTCATATTTTTCGTCCGAACCATAATTTGGAGCTTCCAAACGCAACTCTGCGAAACCAATTTCGTAGTTAGTAGCCACACATTGCATGTCTTCAAATTTTGTTTTGAAATGATAGATTGGTCGGCGACCTTGCAAAATTACAAAGAAAGTTACGTCCGAAAAACCAGACACGACGCACGGGGGCCCTGCACCGAAAACGACAGATAATTGGTCCCTCCCAATCCCATCTGGTTCTCTTTTGAACTTTTCTTTTAACTTGCTGCATATTCAGATTACCCAATGGAAATGATAACAATGAGAGCTTCTTGTTGATTCCTGCATCCCATTTTGATCCTGAGTTCACTACAAAAAATTGTGTAAATTAACACACTTTTCTAACCACTTTTAATAAAATGTGGCTAAATGACACAGTAACTATTTCATTTTTTACCGCACTATTTCTTCAACCCCCACTTTGCCATTTTCCTCCCACATGCACGTCATCCTCCTCACCCTCCTCTCCACCGATCTTTGTTATCGCCACTCTCACCACCGATCTTCGTCACCACCACCGTCCCCACCGATCTTCATCGCCATCGTTGTCGCCATCGATCCTCATCGCCACCATCTTTGCCTCCTATCTGCATTGACACTGTCGTCATCGCCGGTTTTCCTTGTTGCCACCACCATCACCGCTCTTCTCCTCCACCATTGCTATCAATGGAGAGTTACGGTTTCTAGATCCTAAACGAGCTTAAGCATCATCAACTAGTACCTTCTCCTCCTCCTCCTCCTCCTCCTCCTCGTCCATTTCCTTTTTCTCTCCACAACTTTTGTCAATTGCCGCCAAGGAGTCACAGTTTCTACATTGTCATGAACCACCTCCTTCTCTTCTTCTTCTTCCTCTCCGCCACCGATTTCTGCTACCATCGTCAACGGATTCACGGTCTCAGGTTGTGATGTAAGCTTATCCATTTTCTTTGTTTCAATTTTTTTGGCAGACGTTTCTTAAATGATTACTTGTTATTAACCTATTCCTTAGCTGATTATGTTAAAATCTTATAGTTTACATTTACATTGAATGCTTTGATGAGTAGTTTAGGGCTCATTATTGTTCCTTCGTGTGGTGCGTGCTAGAGTTGCGAATCAATTTGGAAAGCAAGAATGCGATTTTAATTGTTGTGTTTTGCTGTGATGATTTGATTTTGATATCTTTATTGTTACTGACAAACTCGCTTTGCCTTCCTATTGTGGTGGATATGGATGTGGATGTGCTTGCTTCAGGGCAGATTTTTGAGGTAATTACTAATTGGTTATGTAAATCTCATGTTCTTAAACTGTATCCTGCACATGAAGGGAAAATAAGAATAGGAATTGTTAGTAGTTTCAATTTTCTTGTTGATTAATTGTTAGTTAATGTATTTGAGGGAAATATATTGTTAATGCTCCATTTGTAAACACTTCAAGAAGTTTAATTTCTTGTATCGTTGAATGCGGTTTCTTGGTTTAGTGACTATGAGCAGAAAGATGATAAGGATGTCATTCATAATGAGGTATATTTTTCTTCTAGTGTTGTAAAGTTCTTTATAGAATTGTGCATCCCTGCCATAGGTTTCTTGTTCCTCTACTACAATCATTATATTTCTTTTAGTTTGTTCCTTTTTTTTCCACTTCACATTAATTCTAGTGTAATCTTTCACTCTAAATTGTAGGTTGCAAAATTAATCAGGGATGATTTATGGCCAAACCTGCTTAGTAGCACCACTCTAGGTCTTTTATCATTTAAATTAGTTGATGACTACCAAGTTGAATCATCTAAGCTAACTTGAATGTTATAAGTTTTCAGCTTTCTATGCTAGTTGCTTAGTTGCAAATTTAGTGGAGTAGCTCTGGAATTTTGCTTGGCCTTTTGCCATTGCCTTGATTCATCCAAGCCTTTTGCCTGTTGCTGTGATGAGTTTCTTCACTAAAGTGCCTATAATTGTTGGAGGCCCCTTGGTTGGCAAAGTTATGGACCATTTCAGAGAGTGCCTTTATACAATTGCTTAACTATCATTTAGGCAAGTTGTTCAATAAGCAATAAATGTCAACCAGCATATAGCTATGTCAACCAGCATATAGCTCATTTTCCTAAAAGGGATCATTCTTTATATTTTTAGGCAGTTGCTCAATTGTTATTTGCAGCAATGATTATTCATGCCATTTCTGTGCATCCTCCTTCAGGGTCTACCCTGCTTCTGCATCCATGGTCTGTCATATGGGTTTCAGGTGGGGCTATTGAGAGGCTATGTGATGTAGCTTTAGGGGTTGCAAATGAGCATGAGTGCATTGTGAATGTACCTATCATTTAGAGCTTATCCTCTTCCTTAGACATATGATTTGTGATTTGAAAAAGTTGTGTTAAAATAAATAATGTTTTGATCGTCAGTGGTTTCTTTGTATAGCCAGCAGGAGTGAATAAGCCGATTGCACTTGCTCAGAAAAATGCTATTCTAAATTGAATTGATTTACTATGTGAGGTATTTGCTTGCTTTTAGTTTTTTTATTAGCACTACCAAGTTCACTAGCTAGCTTATATATTTCCCTATTTATAGAGCATAATATCCTTTTTCCAGTTAAATGAAATATGCAAAACGGCCTTAATAATTATCAATTATAAGAACTCTGCCTTGGAGACTTATGAAATGTTCCTTTACACAAGACACAGGTGAGCTCTCTTGGTTTACTTGCTATTAAAACTTGGTCAGGGCCTTTATTTTGGCTATCTCATTGTGTGAAAACTAAGGTAATTCCTTTCCTAATTTTTTATGTAGATTATTTTACCATGAAAAAGCTACCAATCATATCTAATGAGGCTAGTAAGAAAATTCCTAGTAGAAGGAGATCAATTTTTATTGCAAGCACTGTGTAGTACTGATATAATATCAAATATCAATTTATTGAAGTTCACTAAAGCTGAAGTATTTGTTTTACCTACACCTTATTTCAACTATAATACTTGCTTGTCATTACGAAACTAGCAAGATGCTGAAAAGCGCTATAAATTATTTGATTACAGGTTTTCGATTTGAAATGTTATTCTTTAGCAATAATAAAATAAATGCTCATTTTTTGATTCTTCAAGTATTGTTTTGTTGGCAATTATAATATTGGTTAGTATCAGTGATGCATTAATTCCAGTATATCGCTTGCCATTTTTATCACTTTCTCTTGCTTCTTATTGTTCTTAGCATTTTTCTTAAACTGTGATTCAGTGTTCTAATCTACAGCTACTGACAAGAAGTTGATTTTCAGAATGTTTATGTTCTTTGATCTGGTACGTTTATCCATTCTTTACATTCTTGTAGATTTGACATTCCCCCTTTGTCTTTTGTTTTTTCCTTTCATACCTATTAAATGTTGCTACATGATTGATACATTGGAAAGCAAATGAACTGGGGATGTTATTGGTTAGTCTTGGAAATGATTGTCTTTTGCAAAATTGAAAGGATGTTATTGGTTGGTCTTTCTGATGTACATGCATCGCCTCTCTTTTTTTTATTTTAATTTTTTTTATAGTTGTATTTGTCTTCTTTAAAATCTAGTATTTTAGAATTGACAATTAAAATACACTTTGAATCTTGTACCCATGCAGGTGTATTCATTTGGTCGTACTTTCCAAGCAGGAAATTCTAGCACTTCTATGCACTTAGCTGAATTTTGGGTCGGTGATATCTTCTTCATTTTCTTTTTTCTTTTTTTCTTTTTTTCCCCCTTTGGTTCAAGTTGAATAAACTAGAAAGGCAGATATGATTTTAATTACATGTAAATTTTATAGTATTTCATGAAGCATTAATACTCCTAGATTTTTAATAAATATGTTTGCACAATGTCGGATGAAATGATTTTGCTTAATTCATTGTTGTTGTAATAGTGAGTTACCCCTGTTTGGTGCTCTAAATTTTGTTTGTATGCAAATAGTTTATGAATGATAAATTTATTTTCTTTTTAGGGGTTAAATTTAATCTTTCTTTTTTGTGATTTCACAGTATATTTATTATTTATAGCAATTATGCTTTGGCAGTAAAAAAGTAAAAGTGATATTAGCTACCATTGTTGAATGTCGTTAACGAGGAGGAGGATGTGGCTATAACAAGGCACAAACCGCATTTGAAAAGTGTGGTTAATTGAAAGCTAATAGTGTGGCTAATTGGTACGTCTCCCGACACATGTAACAGCCACAGCATTTGCAAGTGTTGGAAGATCGTTTAGCCACACTCAAAAAGTGTGGGTAATCGACATCTTTGAATGTGGCTAATGAACAAATTTTTTGTAGTGGTTTGGCGACTAAATTCCAAAAATAAATACATAATTCAGGATTTTTGTAGACAATGGCTTGTGAATGTGCTTTCTTTCATACATACAGTACACTCTTCAATGTAATTTTGTTTTGTTTTGTTTTGTTTTTCAAAAGTTATCAGTATCCAAAATTTATTAAAATATAATTAATTAAATTTAAGTTAGATCAACTTATTATATAAATAAAACTTTCAGCTATAGTATTTTTGAACTGCAAAACTTAAATTCAAAATTTTATTTAAACTAAGTAAATGTCAAACTACTTGAACAAATCAAGCATTAGTACTCTTGATATGTCCTTATTGCTTGTTGTCTGCTAGCATTATGAGTTATTAACATAGTAATGTTGCTCAAAAACATTTCTTGATGTTAAAAAATTTGTATCCAACAAAGGGTGATCCGTCCTCTAACGGAGCTCCAAATTAATTTTTTAAGAAAAGAGTGCAACAATCTTTCACTGGGAGTGTGAATGTATATAACAAAAAAGAGATATGTGGAATACACTACTATTTACTACATCAATAGTTTAAAATAGGCCAAATCGCTAACTTTTTCCTCTTCTTTTCTTCTTCTTCTTCTTCTTTTGTTTTTTTAATTTGATCTTTCATTT
The DNA here is from genome assembly GCA_031439595.1 of Pterocarpus santalinus. Taxonomy (NCBI): domain Eukaryota; kingdom Viridiplantae; phylum Streptophyta; class Magnoliopsida; order Fabales; family Fabaceae; genus Pterocarpus; species Pterocarpus santalinus. The sequence continues at coordinate 42,904,880 of CM062531.1, forward strand.
TTATTTAATTTTTCATGTTTTATATTGGCTGTTAATTTATGTTTTTGTCAACTTTTTTGCTCACATTAAACAAATGAACGCCCCAATAATCGATGATATTATGTCATCACCACGTCATAATTTTGACATACATATTATTATTTCTGTTAGAATTTATAACATATTTATTATTAAAAAGTACTCCATAGACAAATTAAAAATTAAAAAAAATTTGAAAAGATAAGGATAAAGTACTGAATTAAAAAAAAAAAAGGAAGAAAGAGAATCACCTATTTTACCGATATAATATATTAAAACAATACATTTCTAACTGACATGGTTTTTTTCCACCGTGTCCATGTTCTCACAGATGCAATAATGATACGAGAAGAAGACGCAAGTAGTAGCAGTCATAATAATAATAATTTAAGAAAGAAAAGGCACAGAACATCTTATGATAATGTGTTGAGTTAAAATTTTGTATCTTTTTTTTTTTATGGATTTCAACTTTTTATGTTTAGATAATATTACGCATAATTTAACAAGGATGGATGATCATAATATCTAATTATTTATAACTAAAAAATGTTTTAGTCTATTTATTTCTTCATCAAAATTTAGATTATACAATTAATCTTCCTTTTATAAAGCGCACTTGACTCATTACAATGTAATTTTAATTTAAATATTTCAATTAAATTATTTTGGTTTCATATCATAGATTTTTTTTCTATGATGCTTGTAATTCAACCATATCTTCTTCTTTATTTTTTTTTTCATGTCTCTTAATTCAAGCGATTAATTTAACTATAATCTCATTTCAAATGCTATATTCATCGAGGAATATTTCATAAAACATCTATTACACCATCACTATCAAAATAATAATTGATTTCAGTTTTTGCATCACAGACCTAATAAATTGAAAATTTTGCTAATGGAGTTGGTTGATCCGCATTTCAGCGACATTCTCTAATCTTAAATTGGGGCAAATTTTCTTTTCAGCTAAACTTTTGTTAATAACAAAATAAATTAAAAACTTCATCTGAAAAAATAAATTGTTAAAATGCAGGTAAATTTTATTAATTAATTTACATAAAAGCTTGGGCTTCAAAAGCTCGAACTTCCATCAACTATCAACAGGAATAATATTTCTATGTTCATATTTTAAAAAGATTATAATTTCAGATTTAAAATAATATAAGATTGGTGCGTTCAAGCACTGGAACACTCTGTATCATCAGTCTAAGGATTTTTCTTTTTTCTTTTTTGAAAAAAAAAATCTTATGATATCCAGTATTTCTTTTAATTATATCCTAAGGATAGTAAGGAGTATCCTTATGACAAAGAATCTCTTGTAATCATTCTCTTTGCTGTTTAATAAATATCTTTTTCGCGTAAAAATAAAATAAAAAAGATAGTAAGGGTAATCTCTTACATCTCCTCTCTTTGTCAATTGGGTCTAAGTTTTACCCAAGACAAGGGGATCATCTTTATATCGAGCGAAGGCATTTACGAAATTTTCTATTTATAAGTTGTTGATTCAAGTGGAAGAAATTCAAATTTTTTAAATATGTAATTTTAAATTTAATTTTTGGATTCATATATAAGTAAAAAATATAATTGTGAAGAGTTTCTACTTAGATGCTTGCCTATATTTTGAGAGATTAATCTCTCATGTGTAGGGTGAGGAGATATTCTAATAAATAAAAAAATAAAAAAATAATTATAATCCAAATATAATAAAATTATAAATATAATAAATTCATATATATATTTGAAGTAATAATTTTTTCTCCATATTATTTATTACTTATTATATGAAAATTAATTGTTTAAATAATTTTTATTTCATTAATTATTCATTATTTTTTTTAATTATTTAAAAATTAATTTATCAAATAAAATAATAAATGAAATAGAGGAAGGGAAATTTTATCTATTATTGTTTTTTTTTTCACTATTTATAAAATTAATTTGTCAAATAAAATAATAAATGAAATAAAGGAGGAGAAATTTTTGTAGAAATTTTCAATCTTATCAATATAATTAGAAATTGATTGACGATTAGCTAGAGTGTAAGGCCAAACGAGTAAACATCATCACAAATCTTTAGAAAGAGGCAGAGAGGTCCACGGCAAGGTCTGGTGCCTATATATACCCGCTGGCATCTACAAAGACGTATCATAAGTTGAGAAACGCAGAAAATGGGTTCTTCTTTGTGGACTTGTTTGATTTTGGTATCCCTTGCTTCTTCTTCCTTTGCCGCTATCCCAAGGAGGCCCGTTGACGTGCCATTTGGCCGAAACTATGTCCCTACTTGGGCCTTTGATCACATCAAATACTTCAATGGAGGTTCTGAGATTCAGCTTCATCTCGACAAATATACTGGTATGCAGTATGATTATGCTATGCATCTTTATTTTCTATATAGATGAAAGTTATGTCATTGTTCACTCTCCCTTGTGTATTTGGTTATAAACTGATTCATTTTTTCATATTGTTCGTGCAAATTTTGAGCAGGTACTGGCTTCCAGTCCAAAGGGTCTTACTTGTTTGGTCACTTCAGCATGTACATAAAGATGGTTCCTGGTGATTCAGCTGGCACAGTCACTGCTTTCTATGTAAGAAAACTCTGTTTATTTTGGTTTGCACCTATTTGTTTTCTCTTTTGTTATCTGATCTTTTTGATGTGGTTGCAACTATGCAGCTGTCTTCCCAAACCTCAGAGCATGATGAGATAGACTTTGAGTTCTTGGGGAACAGAACAGGTCAACCTTACATTTTGCAAACAAATGTGTTCACCGGAGGGAAGGGTGACAGAGAACAGAGAATATATCTCTGGTTTGATCCTACACTAGCCTATCACAGATACTCTATTCTGTGGAACATGTATCAGATTGTGTAAGTACTTCTTTACTCAACTCTCCTGTGCATGCCCTTAATCAGAAGCAATTTCACTTACCCTTTTCACAATCCATCCTGTTCCCCCAAGTTTTAGGGTTCAAATTTGAGGCACAAACCATGACTCGTCAACGAGCATATATAGTATATATATACTGACATAAACCCAAATGTGGTGTGTACAGTTTCTATGTGGATGATGTCCCTATCCGGGTATTCAAGAACAGCAATTACTTGGGAGTGAAATACCCATTTAACCAGCCAATGAAGATATACAACAGCTTGTGGAATGCTGATGACTGGGCCACAAGAGGTGGTTTGGAGAAAACAGACTGGTCCAGAGCACCCTTCATAGCATCCTACAAGGGGTTCCACGTTGATGGGTGTGAGGCCTCAGTGAATGCCAAGTTCTGCGACACACAGGGCAAGAGGTGGTGGGATCAGCCAGAGTTCCGCGACCTTGATGCTGTTCAATGGCAAAGGCTCAGGTGGGTGCGCCAAAAGTACACCATCTACAACTACTGCACTGACCGCAAGCGCTACCCTCAACTCCCTCCTGAATGCACCAGAGACCGAGACATTTAAGCTTGTTACCATTCTTATTGCTACCACAAAGTTCTATTTTGCTTTCTCAGTACTGATACAATGTCATAATGGGGTTTCTTATTGTATTGTTGGTAATTTATCATCATTTATTGCCACTATAAATATATAAATGTTTGAGCGTTGTAACAAAGGATTGGTGGTTGGAGAGCATATGAGCCTTTAGCTCGCTCTCTCTCACATATGTATTGTATCTGTAGTTCAAATTCATTCTCGATATACTACGTCTGTTAGTAGACTTTTCTTGCTTTATCTGCTTTATCATATTTGTCCTGTAAATATGGGGCCTTTCCTGCTGAATGAGTTGTATTGCATAATGCATATTATCTGCATTCTGGCGAATCCGGGACTCTGGTCCAAAAATGACAAGGACACCGACAAGGGGTTGCAAATGGGGTAAAACCGTAAAAATGGAAAGGATTGATACTGCAAACGTAGACAAGAAACACTGAACCAGTGCACGTGGCCCCACTGAATACTCCCCCATGTGAACTGCTTTAGTAGCGAGGTTGCAGTGGGTAACAATTTTTAACTAGATTCGAGGAACTGCTTGGAGCAGCTTTATTTGACAAGTCTAGGTGGTGATCAATTGTTTGTCATTTAATATGCACAAAGAATAAAGCATTTAAGCCAAGAGGCAATGCAGAATCAGAAAAGAATTAACAATGAACGATGATGATGGTCTCGTTACTTAGTTGCTCCTTTTAACTTCCGGTATTACGAGGCCAAGATCTGACTGGTATATTGGGAAATATGGATCCAGAATCACGAATCTTGTCATTACGTTGGAAAATAACAAGTGGCTTGATGTCTTGCGTTATGTCAAGCCGCTAAACATGATTTGCATTGGTGGAGAGTGGCATCAGGTTGAGTTTGAAACTAAAAATAAGATCATTTCCTTTTCTTGTGATAAATGTTATTATCAAATAATTAACGTAAAAGAATTTATGACATGATTCTCTTATTGCATGTAATGCAGCTCCAATGTCGTAGTTGCGAGCACCATCACAATCTGCAATTGTGAAGTAACTCACAATCATTAAAAATTATAGCAACATAACCATGATGCAATCATATCAAAGGTGAATCCTCCGGTGCCTATCAAAAAGTATACCTTTGATGCCTTTGTGTTTTGGATGGTAGGGGATAGTGACACCTGTATGGGAAACTTGTGCATTTACACCTTAGTAATGCACTCCAACAACGCCCTTACTCTCATCTCTCACCTCAAAGCTCCCTGGTTTGCTGCAATTGCATCCCATCAAACTCATTCAGTTCCTCATTTAGCCATCTTCTATAATTTCTGCACTTGCTTACTCATCAAAAGAAAGATCTAGTCTTTTTACTCAAGTGGGTTTTGGTTATGTCCATCCTCAAGTTGAGAATTGTGGCCATCTTTGATGAATGATCAAAGAAAACCAGAACTCTTCTTGGCTTTTAAAAATAAGGGTAACTGAAACAGATGGCTAAGTTCTTCGATATATGCACAAACACATGGGAAAAAAAAATTACTTTTTGTTTTTAATGACCAGTTTTGAGATAACATCCAAATTGATGACACTCTGTGAAAACCAAAATCCACCACCAGAAAAAAAAAAAAAACAACAATAAGTCAAACAACCACAAATAAAATAGAATGGAAGCTAAGCAGAACCATCTAAAGATTAGAAGAGACAGGCACCGGCTGAGAGGTTGGGGCACACGCGATCGTGGATAAAGAGGGAGGGATCGGTTGCAGCGGCCACAAAGCAAGTATGATTGCATCAACTCCGGTGGTTGAAGGCGCGATGGCGATGGGGAGAGCTCGATGGTGGCAAATCTGCAGTTCTGGTGTGGTAGTGGCTGTGGGTCGCATGGTTGAGGGTGGCTCGGTGGAGCCTATGGCAGCAGAGAAAGAGGGAGGGATCAGTTGCGGTGGCCACAAAGCAAGTGCAGTTGCATCGACTTCACTGGCTAAAGGTGCGACGACGATGGGAAGAACCTGATGGTGGCAGATCTACAGTCCTTGTGTGGCGGTGGCTGTGGGTTGCATGGTTGAGGGTGGCTCGATGGAGCCTATGCAATTTTTCTACTATGAACACACATTTAACTACGTGTCTACGCTCCCTTGGCTAAAGCCCAAGAAGGGCACCAATTGTACGCTTTTAGATGGGAAATAGAGAATCCACCCATATCAAAATCTTGCCACTTACAACAAGTCATATCATGGGAGGATTTTCATTGTCTTCAACTCTCAATCTCATGTTAGGTTCTTTTAGTACTTTTTTCAATGTTCTTCTCATGTATGTTGAGTTAGGCAACGAATAAATAAAGTATTTAGTTGTTATAATAAGAGATTGAAAATATTAAAATATAGAAGTCTAGAAATTAGATTTTTTATATTAAGTTAATTTTGATGCATTGTTAATCTAAAAAAAATTTTACATTAACTTCGAATCATATGCTATTATTTGTAAGTTCTCTAAAATAGTGAGTGGTTAAGTTAAATACTTTTATTAATGACACAATATTAGTAGTGCAATTCCACCTCCAAGGTTTTGGTGGTTTTCTAAGAGCATAGCGAGTATCATGGAGGGGAATACTTGAGGAATTAAGATTCTATCTCTAAGGTATCACACGTTTCTGTCAGATTACATGACTCCAATGTTTATTTTATCGATAAAAGTATGTGATTAGATGATAGTAGAAAACTCTTATACTGATAGTACGTCAATATTTTATGTAAATACATAAAAATTTTATGACAAAATATTGACAATGCATATTGCAACCATTACGTAATACCTGCAACAATCAAAATCATGATTACATGTGTCACAGTAATTGAAATTCAAAATTATGAGTGTCACGACCCTCCTTAGGCCATAACCGACGCATAGGGAATACCGGTTCCCTAGCAAGGCAAAACCCAAAATTTTACATGAAAAATTGACGAAGTTTCTCCTAAAACTAGGACATTCCCCAAATTTCTAAATCTACAAAAATTCATCCGATCAATCTAGCACATTTCAAACATGTACGCTTATGTATACATATTTAGTCATAATTATAGAGTTTAGAGATTGTACACATACAAAGGCTATCAAAGTGTTATTTAGTCAACATGAACTCAACAAAATATACACCTTTGCTTTACTAATTCAAAATGAAAGGAAAAAGCTTATTCCAAAACAACTGATAACCTAACAATTGGACCTTGCCTGTGTTTCATGGAGCACTATATAATCAGGAGCCATGCATGGCTATACCGAATATACCAAAAGGAATAGCTAGGGCCCTCAATAATGGGCTCACCAAGAAGGGTAACCAGCAAAAATCCTAATGTGTAAAAGGGGCAAGAACCTCTTCTGCAATAGAATCTGAAAATAGATAACCACTGGATAAGTTATGAAACTCAGTGAGGAACAATATATTTATAGTTAGCATGAGGCAGGCTTAAAAGTCCAAAACTGTGCTTCAACTTTTTATGCATAATAATGGAAATACTTCTAAAAAAAAAGTAAATAAATAGGGCAATATTCAAATAGAACTTTAGGGAGGATCCTATTTCAAAAAATAACTACATGACTGGGATTGCCCAGTAGTAACTGATAAATTCCACGTTTGGGCTTGCCTAGCGTGTCTATATCTTTCGGCCATGTCAGCCAAACATGCCAGGCTAGGAATCACCCTATTAGCTGGGTTATTCGAGGTGCACCAAGGCTAATACTACTACCATTATCAAATAGTTTCTGTTATAATTTCCTCCCCTTCTTAAAAATAACTTTACTTCTTAATAAATAATTTATCTAAGTTACTCCTTTTTTTTTTTTCTCGTTCCTATACTTTCTTGTTCATAATTTCATGCATAGGAATAAATCTCATCAAATTTTCATATACATATTACAAGTATAAAAAGTATAACTATATAACCTTGTCTCATGCCCATTATGCTTAACATCAATTTTGAAATCAGCAGTAACTAAAAAAGATTTCTAAACATAACATAGGAGGAAATTGTCTTAAATCTTGGAAATAAATCAATTTATAGCTCTTCAAGTAATTAGCAATATAAGTGCATATATATACATATAATTTCACTTCATGTAAACTATAAACATATTAGGCGCTCACAACCAAAACTCCAAATCAAGAGCTCAGGTGGGTTGGTGCCTCTGATCTAACTGGAAACTCCTGAGAATAGTTCAAAGCTACAAAATACACCAAACTAACATAAATAAACTTTTACAAACTAAATCTAATCACAATCTACTCACAACCACAATTTTCCCACATCAAAGACCCAAGCCCTTCTTCCTCATAACCCAAAATTTAATCCTATGCAATAGACCAAAAAATTCTATACCTTAGAAGGGAAAGAAAGTGTAACACCCTCCTCAGTACAGTACTATGCTTAAGTCATAGTACTATACCCTAGAGTTGTTACTGTTACATGAGCGGACCTTGTCTGACAGCAACCTCAGCCATCTTCGAAAACTTCTGAAACTATCTGGAGACAACACGGAAATAGGAGTGAGAATCGTAAATTCTCAGTAGGATTCTCTAAGTATCATAAGTAGTGTCATCGCTGTTATCTCCAGTTTGCTTCAGTTTATTAAGAAAAAGGTGAACATATATTGTTTAATTTTATAGTTCGAAGATATGTTATCCGAAGCAAAGTCTATTTTAATCATACACTTGGCATATGAGAGAACCCATAAAATCAAGTCATGAATTATATTAGGACTAATAACCGAAATACCATAAAGTACGATAGCATCAATATACTAGAGGCATAACTTCTACATATACTTTATTGGAACTACAACATATTAAGACACTCACATAACATCAATATGCTGATAACATAACATCTGCACATAACTTAACTTGTATTTAAATTTTATACATAGACATAAAGCTTACTTTTCTTTCTTCATCTTTCTTTTCATCATAAAATCTTTACATGCCATATCCCAGAGTATAATCGCCATGTCATACCCCATCAGAGCGTGATCGCCATGTCACGTTCCTTAGGAATATGGGACCTTTATTCGGTACTTACACTAGCTGGGTCATGCCATGCCTCATGTAAGTTCTGTCCCCTGTACTCACACTAGCTGGGTCGATGCCATGCCTCATGTGATTGGGGTGCTTGCATACACTTTAACTTTTAGTCTTTAGTCTTTTACTTGGCACATCTAGGCGTTACGTATCGCCGTCCCTAGGGTGCTTTTACTACCCTTGGGTAGCCTGGCCTTGGAGTGAGCTCGTCAGCTCGACTCGTCACCATCGTCACACCGACTCACCCACAAGGGGATTCACGTGCCTCTAATTGAAGGGATCTCTTATGGTCACGTGCCTCAATATAGAGGGATCTCATCTGACCACGTGCCTTCAATATAGAGGGTAGCTGCCTTCACAGGGAGGGATTCAAAGTGCAACTGCCTCCAAGTGAAGGGATTCATATCTTTATCATTTAACTGCCTTCGCCGGGAGGGATTCAATGTACAACTGCCTCCAGGTGAAGGGATTCACATTTAATATACTCATGGCTTTTCATTCTCATATAAGGTCATGCATAGTCATATTAACGGTACCTATACTTCATTCATTTTCATATGTCATTGCACACATGATCTTCACGTACATATTCGTAACGTATAAAGGCTCGTAGCCTCTTTACCATTCTACCGACACTCATACATATGCTTTGTCCTTTACTTTCATATGTCTCATCTCGTACTTATGTAATTCTTGAATATAGGGTTTCTATATTCCCATTTATACTTTAATTCATCCTTGATAATTCATATCATTTTAAAATTCATCCTTACATCTAGACATTCCTAGCTTCTTAGACTTCTGCCGTAAATCCGGCAACATAACGGATCAGGTCCGTTTCCCCATGAATAGTGCCAGCTCTCACGGATAAATCAGTCATAGCAACATAATCAATTTAACACATATATATCAATGTCAAACTGATAATCCTCAACTCCAACTTTATATGTTTCCCTAATACTTGTGAAATCTTCAATTGGGTCACTTTGTGAAACTATCACTTTGGCCATTCTGCCACATTCTATTTGGTTCTGCCCGAATTTCATATGACCCACCTTTATTTCTATTCAACTCATTTAAACTTGGATTTTGGATATATCATAGATCTATATGTCTACTTTCTAACCTCTTTGGTCCCATATCATTTTGATCTATATAACTCAAGATATTTAACTTTTGCTCAACCTATTCAGTCACTAGCCCGAATTACCCTCCTGGAAATATAAATTCATTAAAAATCGAAACTAAGCTCAAATCATACGAAATGGTCTCATATTGAAGCTAACAGGACGACCTTTCATTTGCCACAAGTTTCATTCCATTTGCTTAAGGATACTTCAAGTTATAAGTCCTAAAATTCGACCTTCCTGAACTACCCTGATTTGGCTCAGTTTGGACATAGAGCAACTTCCTCGAACCACTGGGATCAACTGGGGACATAACAAACTCGAAATTTCATACTGAGATGTTCCCCTATGTGTAGGCCTTCTAACAAAACTAGTTTCACTCAATTTGGAGTTGTATAGGGTGAGTTATACTCTCCTCATGTCACCCTGGTCGGATGAAAATCCTGAACCCTATGTCAAACTTCAAAAATTCGTATCTCTCTCAATACTAATCCAATAACTTATATGATATATCTGTGGAAAGTCCTGAATGTTTACTTTCATCTAAAAATGGTTTCATCGGATTCAACCGGTTGTAGGCGGAGTCGCAAGGCTCAGTCAGAGATCGCCATGGAATTCTTCATCCAGACAGCATCCTAATCCATCGATTTCTCTTAGTTTTCTTCTTCTAATTCTAATTCCCACTGAAGATTTCATATTAATCCCATATTAATCCAATTATACACATCCAATAATCCATCAAATACAAGAAGAAGGGTACAATTTCATGCAATCATAGTGCAAGTAATTCAAGAACAGAAATAGAATCCCACCTCTTTGGAGTGTGATTTGAGCTAAGTGTTGAAGCTTAAATTGTTAGAATCTTGTCTTAAAGGAGTGATGGGGTTATGTGAGTGGAGAAAAGAGAGAAAGAGCTGAACAAGGGAGAGGTAACGTGAAGATGAGGCTGAAGGAGAGAAAGAGATGAGTTTATAAGCTTGAGGTGGTAGTTAACTTGGAGGGCTTTGATTAGCTGAATTTCTTGTGGACAAAGTTTAGCTACGTCTCCCTTTTAGTGGAACTCACTGCTATACTATTTGAAATCGGAACTCGCCTCTATTCTGCTTGAAGTCGGAACTCATGCCATATTTAATTGAGCTCGTAACTGAAGCCGGATATCGGAACTCGTCCCTTCTTGTTTGCGACTTGAGGAAATCTTGTCTTGTTTATTTCGAAACTTGGAAGTGAGGTCGGAAGTTAGGGGTATTCAGCTTACAACTATATAATCTCGAAACTCTCCGTTCAAACTCGGGAACGCCGACAGAAATGGAAAGCTACTGGGAACAAACTCGGAGATCGGAACTTGTATATGACTTGGAAATCAACCCAAGGATTCGAGCTCCTGTCAATTCTAGTTGAGTCAACTCCAAGGTGGAACTCATTACATTAAACTCGGAGGTCGGAAAACATGTATACCCTTTTTTTAAACCATGAGGTCTTAAGTCGGAACTCTGGTACATTGTCTTTGAGACATGAAGTCGGATGTTGGGAATCACGTTCATGTTGGAAGGTTAAGTCGGAAATTATGTTAAGGTCGGAAATCGGAAATAATCATTCTATCTGAAATTCAACGATGAAGTCGGAAATTGGGATTGATCAATCCTTAGGGCGAAGTCGAAACTCGGAAATCGGGATGTTACAGAAAGCATCCAAAGTTTACCTCAAGACCTTCAATGAAGATTGGACAAGAGAGGAGTGGTGGGTCTCCTCCACTACTCACTTTCTCTTACCTCAAGAAGATAGAGAGAGAAAGCTTAAGGAAGAAGATGATGATGGTGATAAAGAAGAAGGAGTAAGAGGATGAAATTGTGAGGAAAACTAAAAGGAAAAGGTGGTTGATTGATGGAATAAATAAGGGTGGAGGAATTTTAGAGAGAAGGCCAAGAGAAATAATGATTTGGAGAGAAATGGGGTTGGGGTTGAAACCCCAAAATTTTAAAATGCAGTGGGCCCCCAGCGCCTAAAATCCACCCATTTTACCAGTCCACCGCCTAGGCAGTGGAAAGTGAGCACCTAGGCAGTGGATCCTATTTTCAAAATAACCCATTTTCACTCGACTACAAGTATTCTTAGGCCCTAATTCATATTTTTTGACATATATTCACTTTAATCATCATCAAATACTCAAGAATAAAAGTCTTAAAGGATCAACCAAATTTCCTCGCTCAAGAAAATCAAAACCCAAATAAATTATAAAACTTAAGCCATTACAATGAGTTTATACGGTTAAGATTCGAACGGAAAAATAATATGTGTTTTCAACAAAAATGGTGAACCACTCTATTTACCAATCTATCCTTAATTCATTTTTTGTTTTAAAAAGACTACTACTGCTATTCCGGTCTCAACCTAAGGGTGATGAGATGTGGTGGTAAAGAACCTAAAAAGAGAAGGGAATAGAGTTCTCCCCAAAGACGTAAGTGTGTAGCCTATGGTAAAGGTAGAAAAGAAGAGTTTAGTCTCTAAGTACAGATTAGCCTGCCTAATCCATTCCTATGTTATGGTATTAATAGGGGGTGGGGGAGATACCTGTCATAAATGAAAGGTAATATCAAGGAAGGGATTGTGGGTGTGTGGCAAGTATTGGAAATGGTAGCACAAGAAGGGAGTTGAATCGTGCTTTAGATAAAAATTTCAAAACCTGAAACTTTAATAAAACAACTTTCTCAAGTTCAGGACTCGAAATACGAAAGCAATTTGGCTGGTAATAAAAGTTGGTTTACTTCCAAAATTTGTTCAAGTAGGATTATCTTACGCACACAGTTATATATGAGGTGAAGACAATTAACAAAATAGAAGGGATAAAAAGATCACACAGTAGAGTTTATATTGGTTTGGCCAACCAATTGCCTACGTCTAGTCCTTTACACTTTGTTGAGAATTTTTATATAACAAGTGTTCTTTGTCTAAGCCTCTCCAAGCTTACACAAATGAGTAGTCTTTCTCAAGCCTCTCCAGCTTTTTACAAATAAGTAGTATTTGTCCTAGCCTCTTTAAATTAAATGAATAGTATTTACCCTAGCCTCTCCAAGCTCACATTAACCACTAACAGGTCTGGTTACAAGAAGTTGAAATGTTGGTTTGTGTTTGGACATTCACACTAAATCTCTTTTCCAAGTATGATCAATGATATACAGTGAGTGTGTGTTTTCTCTGAATTCTCAATGTGAGAATATTATCTGTTACAACTCAGTAGAAAAGATTTTGAAACAAAAGTTACAATATGCATCTTTCTAGAGACTTAGAAAGTTGGGAAGGTTGAAGGATGAAAACCTTTCTAGCATAGGAAGTATTCAAACAGTGTAACTTTTTTCTTTGATTTTCAGCTTTATATAGACTTCGAGATATGACTATTGACGCTTGCAGATCTTGAGTCTTATGCCTCTTTGATCCATTGGTCTATGACTAGAAAGAGAAAACGTAGCTTTCTTCTTCAACAAGTAGAAATGACACAGAAGAGGAAAAATAACTGTTGAAGCATTCACCAACTTTTTAGACTTGTCAATGCTTTTTTTGCATCTTGTCACATCATATTTGACTTTTTGAATTTATCAATGAAGCGTGTAGAAGAAGCTTTGAAGGTGAGGTATTTCATGAGAAGCATGTTTCTAATGATTACCCTTCTAAATGAATAATGATCCTTCTCGTGACACATTTTCATTTTTGATGCTATAGTTTCATCCTTTTGAACTTTTTGTCTGCTTCTTAAGTGAGAAATCATATAAACCACAAAGCATTTGTTTCAATATAAGTCTATTCAAGAGAAGTATTATGGATTAAGATACTTTGTTTGGTTCAAAAACTGTTTAAGCATGAGATAAATGATTTTGCTCACGAAAGAATATGTTTAACGTTAACAAATTGTTCACAAACAAAAGATTTACTTAAAAGCTTGATTTGGTGTTCATCAAACCTCTATAAGATGGTTTTAGAAGGGCATTGGAACTTACAATCTCCCCCCTTTTAATGATGGTAAATCAATATTTAAGAAAAGATTTTGTTAACAAATTTCATTTTAGCGAAAAACGATTTGTTGTTTGAAATAAATTACTTTCTGAAGTGAGTAGGAAATAGACATGTCTTTCAAAAACTTCAGTAGTAATTAGAATTAACTAGAGTAAGCTTTATGAAATCTTTTTTTAAGCAAGATTACTTTGAGCTTTTCTCAAACAAAAGTTGCATAAGATTACAAAGACCAATGGAGCCACAACTTTTGCTAAAAAACTTTCTTAAAAAGATGTGAGCATAAAGTATCAGAGCAAGGATAAAGAAAATTTGAGAGTTTAGTTCAAATCGGATAAGAAGAGCAAACATGTAGATTGTTTATTATTGACAAAACAAATTGTATAATCTATCAGAGGCATGATAAAACAACTACACAGATTATATGATTTAAGAAGTAAGATTAGCAACTCAGAACCATCATAAACAGTTAATGAAGATTAGTTGAATCAAAGTAATAAAAGCACTTATTAGAATAATAAGTTAACATTGATAACTATGATATCATAACGTCTAATAGCACACAAATTTTCAGAGTATGAGTAGTAAACAGAATGATATGATATCAGAGCAATAATATACTAATAGAGATAAGGGATTAAAGCATAAGATATTAGTGCATAAACATCAATGAATTGATATCAGAGCATTAATGTGATAATATAGCAAAAATTGAAATGATATAGACTAATATAAATGAATTGTTAGAATGATAACTTGAAAATTAAACATAGCAAAATATGTTCCTAGAATACAAAATAATAAAGTCTTAATACTAGCATGAGTGATATGTAGCAGTAGTTAAAAAAATTTAACTTAATCCTGACTCCCCTTAAAAATGTGCTCCCCCTCAGTATAAGCTTTTCTTCAATCTTCTCCCTAATTGACATCATCAAAACAAGGTGAGGATGTGAAATCATAGAATAGCCATCACTGATTGGCCTTTTCTTTCTAAAGAGCCTTCAGAATTTGTGGCATGAGTTATTCTATTCTAACCATTCTTCTCTCTAGATTACTTTGATTGGCTATGACAGTGATATGATTTTCTTAAATTAATTCAATCTGAGTTTGAATAAGGTTTCGAACATCTTCTGCTATGGATGGGGCCTTAGAAAGTTTGTGATCAAAGTGGTAGCTTGATTGTAACACCCTAATAAACCCATACTATGCTTAAGTCATATTATGGTGTTTTATTAGTTGTTATTTATGCTCGCGAAAAATTAAACTTCGTTTATAAATTAAGTTACGCAAAAAATATAGTAAATTTTTTTTTGAAATGCGTTGTCGCTTTGTAGCGTTTTGGAAAGTAAAGCCTTGAGCGAGAAGATAGATAGAGAAAGAGTGTGTTACATAAAATAAATATCCCAATATTATAAAACATGAGAAAGGTAAATAAATAGTAATTCACAAATACATTGCACTATATAGCTAATCATTACATCCATATGGGTTCATAATATATATATATATATATATATATATATGCAAAGGTGCAGAGCGATGGTCACTATAAGTCCCAAAATAGCTTCGTCTAGCATCCCCCATCATACGTCCACTCATAGTACGGTGGCTCCAAGCTCCACTCCATTGGATGTGCCATCGAAATCTGGTGACAATGTGGAAAAGAACTAGAGTGAGAAATGAGATTTCTCAGTAGGACTCAAACCCAACACTAAAGTGTCATTGTCATCATCCTAGCCACTTTGGTTTTAGTAATGAAAATAATGAGCACTCATAAGGTTTAGTTCTTAGGCTTTCGAAAACATAAATATTCGAAGCGGATTCAATTTTAGCATACCTTCTAGTTATTTATATCATAACATACATGGGAACAAGTATAATTACATAAAATATGTACGGCTGTGCTATAAGCTTCTCTTAACTTCTTCCCTTCAAGGGTTTGGACCGAAGTCCCTCCTTTTCTTTTCTTAACTTGACTTTCTCTTAAGTTTTTTTCTTTTCACCCACTAAACATAAGTGGTAATGAGCTGGGTCATGCCATGCCTCATGTAAGTACTTATCCCTTATACTCACACTAACTAGGTCGATGCCATGCCTCATGTGATTCGTGGGTGAAAGGAGCTTACTTTGGGTCACCTTCCCTTTTGAAGGATCATACCCTTAGTTCATTCTCTTCTTATTAAGGCCTATGATACAAAATTATTCTAAGTCCACAATTTTTGATGAATTTCGGCAGCATAACGGCTAGACCGAAGCTTTCCAAAATTTTGCCAAATAGTGAATCCAATGTCACATATCATTAAGGATCATATCATCATCATTATCATTATCATATCATCATCATCATCATGATGTTGGCACATAGAGGCATACATAACACTCCACAAAGTCTTATAAGCTTAACTTAGTAAATTTGGTGCAACCTTTTAATTGAGATTACCTCTTATGTAAATTCTTTTATTAGGCATAGGGCCAATTTTATCTATTATCCTTTTTGAAGATTTTTAAGTTGAATTATGAAGGTTTTTCAATATCTTAATGTAAGGGTCTTAATGTCTTTAAGTTTATTTCTCATTAATCACTAAACTTCACCATAACCAGTTTTACTTTTATAGTGGGCCAGTAACTTCAAAAATTTGCCATAATTTCACCATTTTCTCTTTTGATTTGAATTTGGTAATTATACTTCTCTAAGTATATTTTTAAACAAAACAAACCCCACTCAAAAATTCATTTTGTAACTTGAGATATACATGTTTTAATCTAACTATTTAGCTTTTAAGTTTATTTTCAGTATAGTGAATTTTTAACTTTACTAGGAACTCCTCATAAGGAATATGACAAAACTATTTTATGGAGGATATTCATCTATGTCTTAGCTTTGAAAAAAACTTAGTCCTGCTTGAAAATGTTTTGTGTAGCTCTAGTTATTAAGATTTTAGTACATACTGCCCAAACAGAAATACATCTAGGGATAGCACACTTTGAAAATTCATATATCTCTCGTTTTAAGGCTAAAACTTATGTATTTTATATGTACAAAAATCTCTACGAGTCTACTTTCATTTAAAATTAGTTTCATTTCATTTGGAGTTATATTGAATGAGTTATTAGTCGCATAAAATAGACTACCCAAATTTTCTAGCTTCCATGGTTTTGGTTTCAATGAGTTTTCTTGTAAAAACATTAAGTCTTTTCCTCAAGTGACCACTTTTCTCTTCTAAACCACTTTTATGCTTAGAGATCTTGATGAAAAATCAATATTTTTAGTTTGAAAAAGTTTAGTTCAAAATAAGAATAAATGCACAACAAGTTATTTTCTAAGAAAAGAGCAAAAGTCACAAGCAACTTCTTATAATGAAAGCATGGCCATGAGGCCTTTAGAGCAAGTTCTAAAACCACCTAGCTATGGAGAGCTTAGGAGTTCTAGAGCTTGCAAACATTGAAGAAAGAGGGGTTAAAGCCACTACCAAATGAGTTTCTTAAGGAGTTGAAAGAGTTGATGGGTTGGAGATGGCCTGCCTCCTTTTTGAGCTTAAAAATGGGGCTAAGTATGTGTTCAAGTGTATCCTTCAAAGACCAAAAGAGGTGGTCCTTGAAGAGCTTGTGAGAACGGTAGTGGAATAAGATGAGTTAGAGTAGGAAAACAAGAAGATTAGAGAGAGGTGAGAGCTTGGTGACTTAGTGAGAGAATGAAGTTGCAAAAATGAGAGTATGGGGGTAGAGAGAAAGTGGTTGCCCAACTATGCCATGGGGTGGTTGGATTTTGCTTCTTTTACAAGCAAGGAGGCTAGGAACCTTGGGGGTAAAAGAGGGGGTTGTGTTTCTCTTGAGTCTTGATACTTGGGTAAAGACCATTTTGTGTTTCCTCAAGTGGTTAAAGATAAAGATCCCTCTTGGGATTGGCTTGATTGAATAAGATCACTCCATGTGGCATAATCCTAATGGAGAAAAGTACTTCTCTTGTCTTGACTAAAGAGATACTACTAACATAGACTCTTGATCTAAGAGTGCATGATGAGAAGGCAAATGGATGGTTAGATTTTGCTCTTGTCCTTGGCTGAAATTTGGTGCATCAATTAGGAGAAATTTTTAAATTTTCAAAGCTATTAAAATCACTTAAGTTGTTAATTAATTTGATTAGTTAAATTGATCTTTAACCTATTTCAGTTAATTACATTTTTAAGACGTTTTTCCTCTAAAAGAATTGCTTTTATGAATTATGTAATTAGGGTGTAAGAATTAATCTATCTCAATTGATTAAGGTAAACAATTGTCTTGTACTTAATTAATAAGATTGGAGTAGCTTAATTATATTTCTAAGTTACGAATTAATGAGGTTCGAATAATTAGGTTTTAATTAAAATATTTCGTACGTTATGATTCAATTATTGAGTTGACTTAATTTACTAAGCTCTTACTCATCGAGATTAGCCGATCAGTCCTCAGTTAATCGTTAACCTCTTAAATTAGCTAGGATCACTGAGCTAATTAGCTTAGACAAAATTAGAGATGTTACATTGATTGGTTGAAGGGTTAGCAGGGATGTCGTGGGTAGGAAAAGCTGGTGCTGGATTAGATGTTGAAATTGGAAGAGGTGAAATCTCGTATATAGCTTTTGTAGATTCAGATTCTAGCACCAGAGTAATTGTTCTTTCTAGCTTTGATCTTTCTAGTATAGTTTCTCTTTCAAGTTGTTCTGGAATTTGGATGCTTTGAGGGTACAACAACCCTTCTCACTTGAGGGGTAGGTTACCTGATTATGATACCTCTTTCTCGAGTTCTTGAGGCTTTGGTTGCTAGCCTGACAAAAGCAATATCCATAGAGTCTTGAGTAACAGTAGATGTTTCATCTTCAACTCTAGCAGAGTTGGTTAGTCTTTTCTTGCTAATTCTCCTTTCTTAAGAGATGGGAGAGAGACTTCTATTTGGTCTCTTCTTCTATTTCTTCTTATCAGAAAGTTTGGATCCTTCCCTTTGTGCATCATCCTTCTAGACAGAAGAATCATTCTTCTTCTTATCCTTTTTCTTTTTAGTCTCCTTTGCAGGATCTTTTCGTTTCAGCCCTAAGTCTATGAATATGTTGATTATTGCTGTAGGTCTATTGTTGCCTAACTGTGTCCCCCGATTGGAAGCTGAGCTCATTTAAAAATCCTTGTAAGAAGCATGCCATAAGGAAGAGTAAAATTTCTTCTTTTCTCAGCATGAACAAAAGAAATAATGAAGTCTAAGATTAACCTCACAAGGTTAATCCTTCTTTTCGACAAAAGGCAAAATTGGATCATTTGGTTTACACCAGTCATCACTTTTGTGTCACCACCTCTTGGCAACATAGTGTGCTAAACCACCGAATAAACAGCTCTGACAGGGGCAAGAAGATGAGAGGTCCAAATGTTTCTCATATGCATACTCCTTTGGCTAATGAAGATGTCTTTAGCAACATCTTCTTGAGTAGCTTCTAAGTCTTCCCACCATCGTTCACGTAGTCTGCATAGAATGCCATCATTTTGTGAGTTAGTGGTTTGAGCAATATCAAAAGGCAACACTTGAATCTCAAAGTTTCTAATAATGCCTCTAAGAGATGTGTTGTCTTCATTAGTACGAATGAGTGTACTGTAGGAAGCTAGTGCCAACCCTATGTCAGTGTCTTCTGAAATTCCTAGAAACCCATTCCATCCTTAAAATTCAAAAATCTCAACAATCTCAAGAAAAGAAGAGAAACTTTCTAGATGGAAACTCCTTCCCCTGGCTATTGGTCAAATAAAGAAGTTTCTATGAAAGTTGACTTGCATGTCTTCATCTTCAAAAATGTATGGAACACTTGAGTTGCTCTTTAGCATCATATTAAAAATGCAAATGTTGAGGCTTGAGTAATATAATATGAAGTGTATGGCTTGAAACGAAGTAAGGGAAAAGATGATAGTGTGAAGTTTTGCAGAACAAAGATGATGGTTTTAGAGTAAGAGGCGATTAGGTATATGAGGGTTAATAATAGTAATTAGGGGTTAAAGGATCTAAATGGTTAAAAAGTAGTTAAGGATTAAGGAAGGTGCAAGTCATAGGGTAAAAATAGTCATATTAGAGTGAAAGAGAGGCTTTTGGTTTTCCTGCTATGTTCGATAGTGGGAACATGGAAAAGTGGAATTTTACCAGTTTGGCCCACATTTCAAAATTGTTACAACTTTTACATATCTCTATTTTTAGCATGAGACACAGGCTATCTTTCTGGTAATATGAACCTTTCTGAACCCATGAATTTTATCCATTTTCTGAACAAAACATTTTGATTCCTTCTTTCTGAACTAACACTGAGCCCATCTTTCTCAACTTAATCTTCATTTCCTTTTCACTCAATCAAATTTGTAACCTATTCTATAGTCATCTTTATGAACCAAATTTCAATCTATCTTGATATGATCTTTCTGAAGCATTCTTGACTGATCTTTCTAAACAGCCTCTGAGCTTTGACATTTAGAAACTTTCTCCAAAAAACAAATCCATTTGGGAAGCAGCAATCTCAGCTTTAAGCTTTAACATAAAAGGGGAAGTACATATGCGATACGAATATATGTTTAGAAGCTAGTCATGTTTAGTAGGTTCTTTATGTGATAGAAACGATTTTCAGTTAAAGGTTTTCTAAAAGTGTCAATAATTTGACCTTCTGTATTTATAAACTTTAGCTTAATATCTCCTTTCTGAACATGATCTCTTATGAAATGATGCTTGATATCTATATGTTTAGATCTAGAGTGCTCAATGGAATTTTTAGTAAGATTAACTGCACTAGTGTTATTACACAAGATAGGGATTTTGGTAAATTTTAGATTGAAATCTTCTAGTTAATGTTTAATCCACAGACTTTGAGTTTAGCAGTTTGTTGGAAACACATATTTAGCTTCAGCAGTTGAAAGAGTAATCGTGTTTTGCTTTTTGCTTGACCAAGTTATTAGAGATTTTCCAAAAAAACAACAACAACCACTTGTGCTTTTCCTTTCAACTCTCTCTCCAGCAAAATCAACATCATAGTAACTTGTAACATCATAAGCAGTACATTTCTCATACCAAAGACCAAGATTAGTAATACTTGCTCAATATCTCAAAATTCTTTTAACAACATTTAAGTGTGACTATTTTGGATTGGATTGGAATCTAACACAAATCTCTACACTTAATTGTAAGTCAGGTTTACTTGTTGTAAAATAAAGTAGTGAATCAATTGTACCTCCGTCAAGTTTCTCAGAAACTTTCTCACCATCTTCATTAGCTTCTAGAACTTGAGAAAGATGCATGGGAGTACTAATGCTCTTGGCCTTGTCCATATTAAACCTTTTGAGCAAATCCTTAACATATTTTTCTTGATGAATGAGGATTCCATCCTTCTGTTGCTTGATTTGTAGCCTTAGAAAGAATTGTAGTTCTCCTCTCATGCTCATCACAAATTCTTGCTGGATAAGCTCAGAGAAATTCTTGCATAAATTTTGATTAGTCGCACCAAAAACAATATCATCAACATAAATCTATACAATTAAAAAATTATTTTTCTCATGCAGAATTAATAGAGTGGTGTTAATCTTTCTTCTTTCAAAACCATTTTTGAGAAGAAAAGAGGTAAGCCTTTTATACCAAGCTCTAGGTGCTTGTTTCAAACCATATAAAGCTTTTGAAAGTTTAAAAACATGATGAGGAAGGCTTTCATTTTCTAAACTAGGAGGTCATTTGACATAAACTTCCTCAGATATGAAGCCATTTAAAAATGCAGATTTTACATCTATTTGAAATAACATAAGCCCTTTATAAGCAGCATAGGCAAGTAACATTTCAATTGCTTCCAGTCTTGCTACTGGAGCAAATGTCTTATCATAATCAATGCCTTCTTGTGGGTTGTAACCTTGAGCCATTAGTCTTGCTTTGTTTCTAATCACTTTCCTACTTTCATCAAGTTTGTTTCTAAATACCTATTTTGTTTCAACAGCAGATTCTCCTTTCAGTAAGAAGACTAAAGTCTAGACTTTACTCTTCTCAAATTGATTTAATTCTTTCCTTATAACTTCAATCTGGCTTTGATCTTGTAGGGCTTTATCAACATTTTCCAGTTGAATTTCAGAGTTTAGAGCTAAGTTGGATTCAGTTCTGAGAGAACATGATACATGCTCAGAGAGGGTAATTTGGTCATTCCAACAGTGGAAAAGAGCTTGTTTCTAGCAAGTTGGTTCTGCCTTGGAGATCAAGCAATCCAAGAGCTCATTTCAAGTTACTTAGAGATTAAGGAATTAAGTTTAATTAAAAGTAACTTGGGGAGCAAGCAATTTGATTATGCTGAAAATATGTTTAGATTGTGTTTAGATTCATTTTTTATTTGTTTTGGCTTAGTCTAGGTTTGTTTAGATTTAAATTGATTCAGTTTGTCTTTTAGGATTTAAATCAAATATGATCTAATCTATAAAGATCAAATCTGATTTAAATTAGTTAGGAATAAATCTTTTAGAATAGAATCATATCTTTAATTTTTAAATTTTAGTTTCAAATCAGATCTTTTAGATAGGATTAGATAATTTTCAATTTTAGAATTTATGTATAAATAGGCAACTTAGCCTATAGACAATAGAGAATTTTGATCATATTTTTTTTATCATGGTTTAACTACCAATATGGTTGTGAGGTTTTCCTCACTTGGTTCTGTGTGATGCAGAATTTTCTATCCTTTCCCTGTTATCTACGTTTCCAAGGACAGGTTTCTTGGGGGTTTAGTAGGGATTTCCCTGTTATCTACGTTTCCAAGGACAGGTTTCTTGGGGTTTAGTAGGGAGGGTCTTTATTCTATGTCTTGTCTTTTATCAAAGTATGTGCACAGGGTTTCTGGATCTTTATATCCACGGGGTTCCGCATCATTTGGTATCAGAGCAAGGTCTAGATAAATTCCTATTTATCTATCTTTGTCTTTTACGTTTATCTTTTGTCTTCTTTCCTTGTCCATTTGCGTTCTTTTTTTTGTGTTTTTTAATTCTATCCTCTTGTGTTGTTGTCACATCTCTGTCTATCTCTATGCTTCTTCTTTGTTTTGCATTTTTTTTTAGTTGCTAGTTTAGATCAAAAAAAAAAAGAAAAAAAAAAGGAGAAGAAATTAGAAAAGGTGAGGATTATAAACATAATTTTTTCCCTGTTATCTACGTTTCCAAGGACAGGTTTCTTGGGGGTTTAGTAGGGAAATTCTTTCCTTTGATCTAGGTTGCTATGGACAGGTTTCATAGAGGTCTAGTAGGAAAATCCATTTCCGGTGACCTAGGTTGCTAAGAACAGGTTTCTTAGAGGTCTAGTAGGAAAACCCTATGTTTACTATCCTTTGTTCTATTTCGTTTCCACTTTGTTAATTTTATTTCCCTAGTTTTTTTTTCCTTATGTTTTGAGTCTCGTTTCCTTAATCGTTGTGTCTACTTTGTCCACATTTTTTTTTTGTATTTGAGGTATATTCAGTCCAAAAAGAAAAAAAAAAGAAAAGAGAAGAAAAGAAGGAAAAAAAAGCGAAGAAAAAGAAAAAGAAAGAAGGAAAAAAAAAGAGAGAAAAAAAAAAGAGAAGAAAAAAAAAAGGAAAAAAAAAAAGAGAGGAAAGAGTGTTAGTGAGATTCTTCAATTGTAGGTTCTTAGATGGCTTCATGGAGGAAAGGCAATGGTGGAGATGTCTTTGAAGATTACAAATGCAAGATTCGAGGACGAATCTTTTTGAAGAGGGGGAGAATGATACATGCTCAGAGAGGGTAATTTGGTCATTCCAACAGTGGAAAAGAGCTTGTTTCTAGCAAGTTGGTTCTGCCTTGGAGATCAAGCAATCCAAGAGCTCATTTCAAGTTACTTAGAGATTAAGGAATTAAGTTTAATTAAAAGTAACTTGGGGAGCAAGCAATTTGATTATGCTGAAAATATGTTTAGATTGTGTTTAGATTCATTTTTTATTTGTTTTGGCTTAGTCTAGGTTTGTTTAGATTTAAATTGATTCAGTTTGTCTTTTAGGATTTAAATCAAATATGATCTAATCTATAAAGATCAAATCTGATTTAAATTAGTTAGGAATAAATCTTTTAGAATAGAATCATATCTTTAATTTTTAAATTTTAGTTTCAAATCAGATCTTTTAGATAGGATTAGATAATTTTCAATTTTAGAATTTATGTATAAATAGGCAACTTAGCCTATAGACAATAGAGAATTTTGATCATATTTTTTTTATCATGGTTTAACTACCAATATGGTTGTGAGGTTTTCCTCACTTGGTTCTGTGTGATGCAGAATTTTCTATCCTTTCCCTGTTATCTACGTTTCCAAGGACAGGTTTCTTGGGGGTTTAGTAGGGATTTCCCTGTTATCTACGTTTCCAAGGACAGGTTTCTTGGGGGTTTAGTAGGGAGGGTCTTTATTCTATGTCTTGTCTTTTATCAAAGTATGTGCCTGGGGTTTCTGGATCGTTATATCCACGGGGTTCCGCATCATTTGGTATCAGAGCAAGGTCTAGATAAATTCCTATTTATCTATCTTTGTCTTTTACGTTTATCTTTTGTCTTCTTTCCTTGTCCATTTGCGTTCTTTTTTTTGTGTTTTTTAATTCTATCCTCTTGTGTTGTTGTCACATCTCTGTCTATCTCTATGCTTCTTCTTTGTTTTGCATTTTTTTTTTAGTTGCTAGTTCAGATCAAAAAAAAAAAAGAAAAAAAAGGAGAAGAAATTAGAAAAGGTGAGGATTATAAGCATAATTTTTTTTCCCTGTTATCTACGTTTCCAAGGACAGGTTTCTTGGGGGTTTAGTAGGGAAATTCTTTCCTTTGATCTAGGTTGCTATGGACAGGTTTCATAGAGGTCTAGTAGGAAAATCCATTTCCGGTGACCTAGGTTGCTAAGAACAGGTTTCTTAGAGGTCTAGTAGGAAAACCCTATGTTTACTATCCTTTGTTCTATTTCGTTTCCACTTTGTTAATTTTATTTCCCTAGTTTTTTTTTTCCTTGTGTTTTGAGTCTCGTTTCCTTAATCGTTGTGTCTACTTTGTCCACATTTTTTTTTTATATTTGAGGTATATTCAGTTCAAAAAGAAAAAAAAAAAAAGAAAAGAGAAAAAAAGAAGGAAAAAAAAGCGAAGAAAAAGAAAAAGAAAGAAGGAAAAAAAAAGAGAGAAAAAAAAAAGAGAAGGAAAAAAAAAAAAAGAGAGGAAAGAGTGTTAGTGAGATTCTTCAATTGTAGGTTCTTAGATGGCTTCATGGAGGAAAGGCAATGGTGGAGATGTCTTTGAAGATTACAAATGCAAGATTCGAGGACGAATCTTTTTGAAGAGGGGGAGAATGATACATGCTCAGAGAGGGTAATTTGGTCATTCCAACAGTGGAAAAGAGCTTGTTTCTAGCAAGTTGGTTCTGCCTTGGAGATCAAGCAATCCAAGAGCTCATTTCAAGTTACTTAGAGATTAAGGAATTAAGTTTAATTAAAAGTAACTTGGGGAGCAAGCAATTTGATTATGCTGAAAATATGTTTAGATTGTGTTTAGATTCATTTTTTATTTGTTTTGGCTTAGTCTAGGTTTGTTTAGATTTAAATTGATTCAGTTTGTCTTTTAGGATTTAAATCAAATATGATCTAATCTATAAAGATCAAATCTGATTTAAATTAGTTAGGAATAAATCTTTTAGAATAGAATCATATCTTTAATTTTTAAATTTTAGTTTCAAATCAGATCTTTTAGATAGGATTAGATAATTTTCAATTTTAGAATTTATGTATAAATAGGCAACTTAGCCTATAGACAATAGAGAATTTTGATCATATTTTTTTTATCATGGTTTAACTACCAATATGGTTGTGAGGTTTTCCTCACTTGGTTCTGTGTGATGCAGAATTTTCTATCCTTTCCCTGTTATCTACGTTTCCAAGGACAGGTTTCTTGGGGGTTTAGTAGGGATTTCCCTGTTATCTACGTTTCCAAGGACAGGTTTCTTAGGGGTTTAGTAGGGAGGGTCTTTATTCTATGTCTTGTCTTTTATCAAAGTATGTGCCTGGGGTTTCTGGAGACACAACGATTAAGGAAACAAGACTCAAAACACAAAGAAAAAAAAACTAGGGAAAACACAAAGAAAGAAAAAAAAAAAGAGAAGAGAGAGTCTTAGTGAGATTCTTCAATTGTAGGTTCTTAAATGGCTTCATGGAGGAAAGGCAACGGCGGAGATGACTTTGAAGATTACAAAGGCAAGATTCGAGGACGAATCTTTTTTGAAGAGGGGGAGAATGATACGTGCTCAGGAGGGTATTTTGGTTATTCCAACACTGGAAAAGAGCTTGTTTCTAGCAAGTTGGTTCTGCCTTGGAGATCAAGCAAACTAAGAGCTTATTTCAAGTTACTTGGAAATCAAGGAATCAAGCATAATTAAAGTAACTTGAAGAGCAAGCAATCTAATCATGTTGGAGATATGTTTAGATTGTAGGTAGATTCTTTTTTGATTTGTTTTGACTTAGTCTAGATTTGTTTAGATTTAAATTGCTTTAGTTTATCTTTTAGGATTTAAATCAAATATGATTTAATCTATAAAGATCAAATCTGATTTAAGATTAGATAGGAATAAATCTTTTAGAATAGAATCGTATCTTTAATTTTTAAATTTTAGCTTCAAATCAAATCTTTTAGATAGGATTAGATAATTTCTAGTTTTAGAATTTATGTATAAATAGGCAACATGGCCTATAGACAATAGAGAATTTTGATCATATTTTTTTATCATGGTTTAACTACCAATAAAATTGTGAGGTTTTCCTCATGTTGTTCTGTGTGATGCAGAATTTTCTATCATTTCCCTGTTATCTACGTTTCCAAGGACAGGTTTCTTGGGGGTTTAGTAGGGAGGGTCTTTACTCTACATCTTGTTTTCTATCAAAGTGTGTGCCTGGGGTTTCTGGATCTTTATATCCACGGGGTTCCGCATCAGAACATCTAGTTCTAATTCTTAGAGAAGGTTCACCAATAATTTGATTTTGATAGACAACTCTCAAATCTCTTGCGCTAGTGTGTCTTCTCTTGATGGGTGTATCTTTTGGATCTTCAGAGATATCATCAGAAACATGTTGATGTGTAAGCAGACCAGAATCATCAACATTATCATTTCTTGTGACAATGCAGGTCTTGTTGGTGCTGTGCATTGTCATTTAGAGACATACTCTCCACTTTGTTTTACAAATATGCAACCTTTTGATTGACATCATTCCTTCTTTCCTTGAAGCTTATGTGTATGGTTTCTTCCATAGTCTGAGTCTTTTTGTTGTATACCCTGTAAGATTTTGACATAGAAGAATATCCCAAAAAAACTCTTGGGTCAGACTTAGGATCAAACTTTGAAAGCTTGTCCTTGGTGGTAAGTATAAAACAATCAGACCTAAATACATGAAAGTATGAGATGCTGGGTTTTCTTCCTTACCATAATTCATAAGATGTATTCTTGAGTATTGGCCTTAAGAAAACAATGTTTTGAATATAACAAGTAGTATTGACTGCTTCTGCCCAAAAACCTTTTGATAAACCACTTTCAAGAAGCATGGTTCCAGCCATTTCTTATAAAGATCTACTCTTCCTTTCCACTACCCCATTTTGTTGAGGAGTTCTAGGAGAAGAGAAGTTATAAGAAATGCCATGTTTGTTGCAAAAAATTTCAAAAAAGCAATTTTCAAATTCTCCACCATGATCTAATTTGATGGAAGTAATGTAACATTCTCAATTTCATGTCGTGCTAAATTATCTTAGTAACCCTGAGTAAGTAGGCACTTAATGAGAAATTTTGAGATTAGGGCTTAATTAAAGGGTTGACTCAGATGAGAAGGATCAAGAGAATGCTTAATCGAGGTTAGATAATCTCTAATTAAGCAAGTCAGAGCCCCTATAGCTTACTTAAGCACTAATCGCCCTTAATTAGCTTACTCGAGTTTAATAAAGGTTAATTAAGCTTAATCGTAAGATTAATTTTTATTAATCATGTTCTTGTGTGTTAATTACTAATCCTTGCTTAATCACCTTAATTAAGTTGTATGAGCACTTAATCACATGATTAAATTCAAATTTAGTCAACTAGACAATAAAGTAAAGAGTGATGTCATAAAAGCATAAAGCATGAGACAAGAGTGCTTTATGTAAGAGTTTGACCATACTTTGTTCCCCCACCATCCAATTTGTCTCCCTAAACCTTAATTAACACAAAATGAAGCAAAAATATCTCCCCCCACCCTACTAAAAGTTTCGGCCACTTTCTTGCACACACACACACATTCACTTCATTTTCAACTTCTTATTCTCTCTCTAAAGTTCTCAAACTCTCCAACCTCTCTCTACATTCCTTCTTCTTCTTCTTCTTCTTCTTCTTCTTCATCATTCTCCACCTCTATAACCAAACCTTCCTCACCAAGCCCTTCAAAGATCACATCTTTTGGTCCTTGGAGACAAGATCAAAACACTACAAGACTCATTTTCAAGAGAACTCAAGAGTTCTCTCTTTGCTCATTCAAAACCGCCACCTTCATCATCAAGAGGAGTCATCATCTTCTTCTTCCACTTCTCTTGTTTTGCGCCATCTTCAAGAAAGGTAGTGATCTCCATCTTTTTCATTTTGTTTACTTAAGAAAGCTTGGAGCTTGGTTCTTTCATGACCAAGATTTCTAAGTGAAAGCTTGAGAAGATCCTTCATGCTCTTCAAGAGCCAAAGTTTTCATTTTTAGTAAAATGTGTTCTTGATGTTCTTCATGTGTTCTTAAGTTTCCTCTTTTGGAAAAATGTGTTCTTGATGTTCTTCATGTGTTCTTAAGTTTCCTCTTTTGGAAACATATGTTCTTATTGTTCTCTTGCTTAAAGTTGTTCCTTTCTCTTTATGATGAGTGAATGATTAGAAAAGCTTCACCTTTCTATGTTTCCATGATTTGATAAGACTATGAACCTTCTAAAAGCTTTAGACTTTAAAAAGTTTGCTTCTTGATTTCTTCAAAGTGGCGCAACTTTTAAGCTTCCATAAAGTTTTATTTTGTTTTGTTTTGAAGACAAGAATACATGTGAAAGTTTAAACTTTTTGAGTTAGAAAAATGATATCTTGTTACTTTAGGCTTTAGAAATCAAACCTTAAAGAAAAGACCTTTCACAAAGTTTCAAACTTTATTCAAGAATAAGATCTTTAAGTTATAAAAATGTTGTTTTATAACATTTCATTCATAAAGTTTAGACTTTGACCAAAATAATGCAAAAAGGTGTTAACTTTTATAAAGAACAAGACTTTTTATTCAAAAAGCTAGTAACTTGTATCATTATTTCATAAAGATCCAAATCTTAAGATAAGAGCTTAATGTCAAAGGCACTTACTTTCATAAAGAATAAGACTTTATGACTGCTTTATAAAGAATGACAACTTTAATAATGTTTAAGGTAAAACCTTGGCATGTTATTAGTAAAAGTTTAAAACTTTGTAACTAGAATAAGTTAAAAGTCACCCTTGGTGATTAGTGAACATTGGTGTTGTTGGGTTCATGATGTGGTTATGCGTTGTCATGACCCAAGGATTAGAGGGATCTCGAACTCCTTGGGAACAGAAGTATGATTAGGGCCTCTGAGCATACCATGAACCGAGGAATTACTAAGTGCACTATCTCAAAGAAAAGGAAACAATCACATAATTTAATTAATTTGAACAAGTGTTTCATAAGACATGTACTTAAGTAAAGAATACTTTCATCCAAGGACCAAGTAACTAAAAGACTACAAACACATATCCTAACTATGTGATTCTATCATGGGTAACCATGGGAAATCATGTGATGATTCATAATATTCTTCACAAAGAACAATACAACTATAAACCCCTTTAGGGTATGAATGTGTGATGCCACTCGGCATGATGAATGATGAGTTTCATTGAGCTTTGTTTCATGATTAAATGATGAGTGTGATGATATGATATAGACATGATGAACTATTGATTGAATGCTGATGATTGGCATTTTGGGGAAGCTCTGGTCTAGCCGTTATGCTGCCAGATTTCCGTCAAAATTATGGACTTAGTCATATCATTGCATGTGTCTAGTCAAAGAAATGTTATGCATGTAAAGTATAAAGATAAGAAAAGAATCAATGGGACGTGACCCTTCAATCACTTCGGTAAGGGAAGTGAGAGATGGCGGTCCACAAGGAACCTCTATGAGGGAGGCAAGGGTGTTTTGGAGGACCCTCCAACTTAGAGGTAACCAATATTGGCTTAGTCTGATTTGGTTAGTACTGCGAGACGATAGTCACGGAATGAGCTCATGTCCAAAAGCATAACCATGACTATTTCAAAGGAAAGTAAAGAATGTTAAGCACGTGTTAAAAATGAAAGTAAAGTCTAAGTATAACTATGGTTACGTCTATGATAATGCATGTCTTTGCTTGTAAGTATATTGCCCATTTGCATTATGAATGTTTATTCTATGTTTTAGTACGTATGTTAGTCATGATGATGTGGTTATGATCTTAAGTTTAAAACCAACCCGCTTTGGGGTCTAAGTTTTCAAAACCATTAAAAATTGAACTTATATCTGTCCACTGTTTTTATAATTAAACCCGAAGTGGCTGGAACGATGACGATGACACTGTGTTTGTCTAGTCGCGATCCTATTGAGAAATTTAGTATTTCTCATTCCTACGTTTCCGTGTCGTCTTCAGAGGATGTTGACGTCGGGCACGGTGGTGATCTACATTGAGTTCCTGGTGTGGCATTGGTGCTTTGACCTGGTCTTTGAGCGCCTCTATCTTTGTCGTGGCGCGTGGATGAAGGTCTACATCTTCCACGACCGCCAGTTTTAGACTCCCGTGATGAGCCCATTTTTCCGACCGCATCAGCCATTCAGCGAGGTTACTATGGATGACATCCGCCCCTACTTTCAGCCACCGAGATACCCCACTAATGATGATGAGACTGACTCGGATACCTGTTTGACTCTGACTGTTTCACTGGATTTCGATCCCTCGGAGCCGTCTTATCCGAGCTTCCATGTGGAGACCGATCCGTCTGAGCCCCTCTATCTGACTCATTTTGGGGGATCTCACCGTTCGGGTTCGTCGCAGCCTTTGGTGATTCATCTATCTTCTGATTCTTCTGCTTCATTTGCTGGCCCAGTTTCACCCCCAGTTCGCGGGCGTGGGTTCATTCGTACCTGCGTTGTGCCCCGTGGGCGAGGACGTGCTTGAGGAGGGGGACGTGGTGGCACTTCTCCCGGTGGATATGGGAATGGTTTCCTCCCGCCAGATGCTTGATGTGACGATTGCATGCGGAGCCGAGCACGAGGATAGCCCCTTTTGGTTGTAGTTATAGGGTTATCATTCTGTTATGTGGCATGCTTGGGTAGTAGGATTTTCTGATGTATTTCCTTTTATTATGTATTTGTAGGCTTTTTGTGTAGGGCCGACGATAGATATCGGACCCATTATTATCTTATGTATGACTCTGGTATGACTATTATTTTATTATCATGGATGGCCGTAGAATGAATGTTACATTTATCTAAGAATTGTGGTTACTCTTATGGTTTCTATGCTTGTTAAATGCGATGTATGTATGGGATAGCGGTGTTACTTTATATGTTCACAATGCGCTCATGGCTCTCAATTTCAAAAATGGTTCACTTGTTTTGTAGAAAAAATTTTACCCTTATTTTCAGTACAAAGTAATTTCTAAAAGGTAATGATAGTTCCGCGAGCAAAAGTAACAACTAGTAATTCCACAATATGATTTAAGCATAGAATGGAACTACTAGGGTGTTACAAGTAATGCAAAAACCTTTTTCATTTTGAATTCTTTTGAAAAAGATTTGAAGGCCTCACAAGCTTTATCATTATGGATGAGAAATATAACCCATGTAAATCTTGAAAGGTCATCCATAATGAGTAGACCATATTTCTTACCACTTAAACTAGCAGTTCTAATTGGTCCAAATAGATCAAGATGTAAAAGCTCAAGTGGTCTAGTAGTTGACTTTATGTTTTTGCTGTAGAAATAACTTTTGGTCTGTTTACCTCTAAGATAGAACTCACAAGATGAGTCATTCTCAAAACTAATCTTATGCAAGCCTTTAACCAGTTCCTTCTGAGAAATCTCAGAGATCAATTTCATATGAGTACAACTAAGTTTCTTATGCCATAACCACTTTTCATCCACGAAGGATGCTAAGCATTTTACATTTTGGTTTAGAAGGTCATCTAGATATAATATATATGTATTATCACGCTTTCTAGCTATAAGAATGATTTTATCAGAAGTGGAATCTTTAATAACAGATTAAGAAGGTTGAAACACAACTCTATAGCTTTGGTCACAGAATTGACTAATGCTTAGAAGGTTTTGAGTTACTCATTCTACTAACATAACATCAGTAATCAAATCAGAATCATTCTTACCAACATTACCTATACCAACGATTCTGAATTCGACTTGATCAAGAAATTTCATTACTCCACCATCTTTGGGTCTGAGGTTTCTAAACTAGAATTTATTTCTAGTCATATGTCTGGAGCATCCACTGTCCAAATACCATTTCTTTTCCTTTTGATATTGTGATTTAAGGCACACCTGCATTAGAAGCAATCTTTACTTTAGGTTACCATATTTTCTTGGGTCATTTTGAGTTAGTTGATTTTTTGGGCTTTTTCACTTTCTATTTTGTTTTCCTTCTAGAAAAGCATTTTTCAGAAGAATGTCCCCCTTTTGAAACAATATATACATCCAGGAATTTTATGCTAAGAATCTTTGGATGATCTCTTCTTATTTACTTCTTCCTCATATCCTAGCCCAATTTTGTCCAAATATTGTTTTTGGCCTCCAATCATAATCAAGATTCTTTGAGCCATTAACCGTTTTCTCAAGATCTGATTTGAGAAGTTTGACTGAGTTCTATAGTTCAAAAACATTAGAAGATGAGTTTTGACTGATCTCAGAATCTTTAGTCTTTAGGGCAGTGGCATCCTTCTAGAGAAGGATATTTTCCTTTGAAAGCTCAATATTTTTATGTCCTAGCTTATCATTCTTATTATTGAGTTTTTCAAAATCTAAGGGCAATTTCTGGAAATTTTTCTTTAGAGAAGCATAATGGGAAGCAAATAATTGAGAGTTGTCTAAGAGATCATCATAAGCTTTTTGAAGATTTTTAGATGTAACTTCAAGCTCAGAATTAGATACCTCAGTTTCTTCCTCTGAAATTATATAAGCTATGAAGCAGAGATTAGCCACTATCTCTTCCTTTTCTTGTGATTCAATATTTCTTGTTTTTCATCCAAATCTTCCCATCATAGCTTTCTTTTTGGGAGCTTTCTTCTTGAGGTTTTTCTTTAGCCTTGGACATTCTGATATGATATGTCTAGGTTCTTCACATTCAAAGCAGACAACCTCATCTTGCTTTGCTTGACCTTTTTTGTCCTTTTTCGTAATAGGCCCTTTCTTCTTTTTCCTCATCCATGCTTTTGATATCCTCCTTGCCAAATGTGTAATATCATTATCATAATTATTTTCATCATCAGAGGAGTCTTCTTCATCTTCTTCTGACTCTTTTGTAGCTTTTATGGCCTTGGAGGAGCTGATCCTTTTCTAAGTGGACTTTAATGTAATGGATTTTCCTTTTCTAGTAGACTTTTAAGTGGCTTCATTGAGCTCAATCTCATGAGTCTTTAAAGTCCCAATGAGAGCATCTAAGCTAAGTACAATCAAGTCTTAGCCTTTTGAATAATTGTTACTTTGGGATGCCAAGCCTTTGAAAGACTTCTTAGAATCTTTCTAACCATTCGAGCATTCATGTATTTTTTGGCCAAAGTCATTTCATCAATGTTCTCATGCTCCAGCATTTTGAACATCTCATATTGATGAACCAATATGTTGATCTTGGTCTCCTTGACTTGATTAGTTCCTTCATGAAGAACTTGGAGTCTATCCCAGATTTCCTTTACAAAGTCACAAGATATATAATCTTTATCATATTCATTTTTGCTTAAAGCACATGTGAGAAGATATTCTAGCTTAGCATTCATTTGAATTTTGGCCTTGTGCTGATCAGTCCATTTGTTTCTTGGAATAGTTTTGACCACTATAGGTGGAGGTTGATCAGAATCAACAACCACTTGAGACACTGGTTGCTCAATCGTAGGTATATATAATCATCATTCTCTATGATCTCCTACATATCAAGGCTTGTGGACTTAATGAAGAGTCTCCTTCTATCCTTCCAGTATGGATAGTATTCACCATTAAAATATGGAGGACAGCTGATAGAGCGTCCTTTAGCAATATAGTTTATCCATTGTGCCATTTGTTGGATCTTTATCCTCTGTAATTGTTAGGAAGCTCAATCCTAGAGTTAGGCTCTAATGCCAATTGTTGGAAATGGTAGCATGAGAAGAAAGTTGAAATATTTATCCTAGCTTTTCCAAACTCACACTGACCACTAACAGGGCTGGTCAGAAGAAGTCGAAATATTGGTTTATGTTTGGACATTCATGCTAAATCTCTCTTCCGAGTATGATGAATGATGTATAGTGAGTGTGTGTCTTCTCTAGATTCTCAATGTGAGAATATTATCTATGACAAATCAGTAAAGAAGATTTTCAAATAGAAGTTACAATATGTAACTTTTTGGAGACTTAGACAGTTAGGAAGGTTGAAGGATGAAAACTTTTACAGTGTAGGAAATATTCAAACAGTGTAACCTTTCTCTTTTTCGATTTGCAACTTTATATAGACTTCAAGATATGACCGTTGAAGCCTGCAGATCTTAAGTCTTATGGCTCTTTGATCCATTGGTCTACGATTGGAAAGAAAAAATGTAATTTCCCTCTTCAACAAGTAGAAATGATATAGAAGAGGACAAATAGCTGTTGAAGTATTCATTAACTTTTCAGACTTGTCAATGCTTCTTTTGCATCTTATCACCTTATATTTGACTTTTTGAATTTATCAATGAATCATGCAAAAGAAGCTTTGAAGGTGAGGTACTTCATAAAAAGCATGTTTCTGATGATTATCTTACTAGACGAAGTCATCCTTCTAAATGAATAGTAATCCTTCTTGTGTCACATTTTCCTTTCTGATGTTATAGTTTCATCCTTCTGAACTTTCTATCTGCTTCTTGTGTGAGAAATCATATAAACCACAAAGCGTTTGTTCCAATATAAGTATATTCAAGATAAGTATTATGGATTAAGTCACTTTTGTTGAAAAACTGTTTAAGCTTGAGATAAATGATTTTGCTCACAAAAGAATATATTTAACCTTAACAAATCGTTCATAGACAGAAGATCTACTTAAAGCTTGATTTGGTGTTCATCAAAACCTTAAAGCTTGAAACATTTTAAGCTATAAGACGATTTTAGAAGGGCACTGGAGCTTACAGTAAGATGGGCCTGGGCCAGTGGATAAGAAACCTAAACGAACCACAAGTCCCCCAACTTTGAGCTCTAAAAGAGCAAAGAGGCCAAGAAATATTTTAGATCGGGTGAGAAAGGTCAAGGGAAAGGGAGGTTGGATGGATCAGAAGCCTCTCAGCCTCAAGCTCTAAAAGGGCAAAGAGGCTAAGAAATGTCTTAGATTGGGCAAGGAAGGTCAGGAGACATGGAGATTGGATAGATCATAAGGCCCCTATCTTGGGCTCTAAAAGAGAAAAGAGGCTAAAAAATATCTTAGGGCAGGTGAGGAAAGTCAAGGTGCTAGGAGACCAAAAAGATCATAGTCCATAAGGCCTACTAACTTGAGCCTTGAAGGGCAAAGGGTCACGAAAGGAGAAGGACTTACCAAGTTGTATGACTAATCCACAAACCTTCTGATCTAAGTGTAAAGCGAAGGGTCATGAAATAACATGACTGCCTAACACAGTGGTGCTAAATACCATTACTACATATAATAACATGGCAACACATCATGGAGCAATAAGATTGACATAACACAGTAATATTTTGCCCCTTGACATACTTGGTTGGGCTTATCCTAACATAGTTGGTTAGGCTTAACTCGAGGATTTGTTTGAGACCTTGGCCATAAGGGTAATAACTTGGTGTCTTGGCAATGACAAAGAAGTGAATAAAGTAGATAGTTTTTCCATGTTAATAAGAATACTTATAAGTGTTCGAGCAATTGTGTAGCCCAACCAATCAAAGCATTGAGTGATCAAAGGTGACCAAAAGATCATAGTACCATATGCATGTATAAATTAGCTAAGCAACTTGTGAGAGTTGTATGCTAGTCGCTTTGTTAAGTCAGGATTGTTTAGTCACTCAACTTACTAGTTTAGCCTGGCGAATAATTTTGTATTTTGATAACTAGTCTCTTTGTTGATCGAGTGTTCGCTTGGGACAAACTAGAATAATGTACTTACTTGGTTTGCACTGTAAGTTTTTACTCGATGAGTGAGTAGTAAGATTGCTAAGGATAATATCTTGGTTTCTCGGTTGATCATGCCAACTAGGTACACAATAACGGCTAAAACTAGGAGCTGTTTTTGATTAGCTCAATTTCAAATTTGGCTATGCATTTGACATGGGTAAAGCTTTCGATATCTCAGTCCTCCACTTTGGTTGGGCTAATTTGTATCCTTGGTCAGTTGATCAAGCTACTACTCAATCATCTCTCTTTCTCTCTCTCTCTCTCTCTCTGAGCTTAATGACCTAACAAAGTGGTTGTATGTGACCTTTTTGTGACTTTAGTAGCAAAACTTTCTTGCCTAAAGAGATTATTCCATTAATGTGTCGGCTCATTAGTTCAAACATGCCAGTTATTACTAGGCTTTTAGACTGTGTTGAGGTTGTTGAGCTTTTAGATAAGGCCAGGGTTGCCAGGTATTATATAGTGTTAAGTGAAAACCAGTCTTTGTTGGGTGCCAGTGAAAATTGGGCTTTGATAAGTGTCAATGAAAATCGAGTTTTGTTGAGTACTAGCAAAGACTAGATTTTGTTGAGTACCGGTAAAGACTAAATTTTTGTTAAGTATGGGTGAAGACTGGGTTTTGCTAAATTTTGGTGAAGGTTAGGTTTTGTTGGGTGCCAATAAAGATTAGGTTTTGTTGAGTATCAGTGAAAATTAGGTTCTTGTTAAGTACTGGTGATAATCGAGTTTTGCTAAATGCCAGTGAAGATTGGGCTTGTTGAGTATCAGTGAATGACCAGGTTTTATTGAGTGCTGCTGAAGATTGAGTTTTGTTGAGTACCAATAAAGATTGGGTTTTATAGTTTGATCTAGTCTTGGATACTAATAGAAGTGTCCTTTAGCATCAACTTCCTATTCCTACTATCTTTAAATAATACAACTGCACTACCATTTTAAAAGCTAGCACTTACATATTATAATTATAAGCTATGACTAGCATGTCATTTTCTCTCATATAATTGTACTAATTTGTTGGGATCATCCAACTTCATAAATACCAATCGGGCTTTTTTACCACTGTTAGAGAAACTAATTACCAATATGCCATAGTTTTGAAACTATTTACCAAATTGCTTTCCTTTCGTCCATGCTGGCTTTTTTTATGTTTCTCAGGTCCATGTGGAATCATCATTCTAGTTAGCAAATCACATGTATGTGGAATCGCCATTATGGTAGACGAATCATATGTGGAATCGCCTTTGCATTTGGTGAATCACACATGGAATTGCCAACCGCAAAGGCGATTCCATGATGATTTGCTTAACGTAATGGTGATTCCAGTGGCCGTGTTTATTTACCAAATGTCCGTCCCTCCCTCTTGCCAAAGTCCCATTTTTGCTTTTCTCTCTAACTTGTCTCTAAAGGTTTTCTCTTTACTCTAGATGGCAGCAGTGGTAGAATGGCACAATTTGTGGGTTTTTCTTTTTAATTGTAAGTTTTAATTTAATATATCTTTATATTTGAATATATTAGCTACCTTTTTATTTATGTGAAAGTTGTATATTATATTTTGTTATAGATTAGTGCTAGGGTATAGTAGTATAGATGGATATACATTTGTTATAGATTAGTGTAGATATTAGTTAGGGTAGATATATTATGTGTGTTTGTGAAAATTATTTAAGTGACATTAACTTCAATTGATATTAATATAGAGTTAAAAATGGGAAAACCATTGCTTATGTTGGTTTATTATAATGGGAGGGCTATTGATGAGGAAGCTATTGAAAATGGGGTTAGGCTTGGTGGTCTTACTCCTAAGTCTATGATGATTAAATGCAATATGATTTTGGATAGTTTGAAGAAAAAAATTCATTTGAAGTTAAGGCTTTTGGAAAATCAAGTTGCGTCAAGGATTGTATATTGGATTCCACAATTGTTGTCTTCAATGAAGTGGATAGTTATTGAAATGGATGAAGATGGGGCCAATTATATGATAGATGCTTTCCTATATTTTCCCCAATGTTACTTCAATGTATGTGTTTGTTGAGGTGGAAACAAAAGAAGGTGATATGAATTTTGAAAGTGGGCATCGAAATCTTCCTAAAAGTTCGTTGCCTATCAATATTCAATTGTCAATGGCTTTTTCTATACTTTTATCACAAGGTCAACATGTGAACATATCTTAACATCATGATGCAGTCATACCTCATATGTTGCTTCAGTTACTCGCAGTCAATCTTCTAGTGCAAATCTTGATTCTGATACAATGCCTGAAAGGGAGAATCCATTAATCAAAGATGTACTAATTGACATAAGTGATGATGAAGGGGAGTTACTAGTGGTAATGATTTAGATATAGATTCAGAAGAGACTTGTCATGCAGCAGTGAACATGTAGTAGTAACAGCAAGTCCCTCCAATTGTCTCTGCTCAAGTCCCTCACCAAATCCCATCATTTGTCTTTACAATTCTTGAAAGTGTTTTTACACCTCCTTACCCTCAATTTTCGCAAGTTAATTAGGATGCAATAAGTAATTCTCAGGAGTATCCTAAGTTAGTTCGGCGTGATACTTTAAGGGCAGATGAAGAATTATTTGCTGGGTTAAAATTTCTAACAAAAGATGTTGTGCAATTGGTTTTAGAGCATTATTCAATCAAGAGGCATCAAAACTATAGGGTTGAAGATTCTAATACACGGAGGATAAACTACTAAGTGTCAACAATTCGGTAATAGCTGCAATTGGAGAGTTAGGGCCATTCAAAGCAAGATATTAAAGGCAAATTACAAAATATAATAAATCTCATACTTGTATTAACCCATCAATGTCATAGGATCACAAGAAGTTGGATTTTATTATGATTTGTTTTTGCATTTTGGATATGGTTAGAGAAATACCTGATGTGCCTATATTTTGATAATTGAGAGGATTCAAAGTCAGTTTGCATATAACGTGTCTTACTGAAAAGCTTGGAAGGCAAAACAACAAGCGATTGTTAAGGTGTTTGGTGATTGGGACAAATCATATGAAATGTTGTCTAGATGGTTGGAAGCTATGAAATTGTACATGCCAGAAATAGTTTTGTTGTTGTAGACTAATGACTTTGTTGAGCATAACTGGGTTAACTACTCAAAACAAGTGTTCTTTTGCTTGTTTTGGGCATTCAAACCATGTATGCTTGGACTTCCATTTTGCAAACTCATTGTTCAAGTGGACACTACTCATTTGTGTGGGAAGTATTGTCATAAATTATTAATTATAACCAAGATGGGAATAAGAATCCATTGCCACTTGCATTTGCTATTGTGGATAAAGAAACTAAGGAAGCTTGGAGTTGGTTCCTATCTTGCATTTTGAGTACATATGGCACAGTAACAAGGATTATGTTTGATATTTGATCAACACTGGAGTATTATAAAGTCAGTGAATAATCCCTACATCAAATGGCTATTGCCACATGTGCATCATGTGTTCTACATACATCATATTGCTAGCAATTTTAATAGTAGGTTTCGCAACGTGACATTGAAGAAATATCTAATTAACACTGGTATATGTGTAATATGCATATTGTTTTCATTTGAGCTTAGTATATCTAAATTAGTTATTGATGAAAACATTTAATTAATTGTTCCCCTCAAGGTATGAACCTAGCCAACATAAGTTTGATGCTAGATTGGATAAACTAACTGAAAATGAAGACATGACCAGATGGAATAATGCAATACCAAGAGAAAAATGGAGTCTAGCATATGAAAATGGCCATAGGTTTGGTCATATGACAACTAATTTGTCAGAGTGCATGAATGGGGTTTTGAAGGGTGGTACAAATTTACGAATAACTGCATTGGTTCAAATGACATATTACAAATTGGTAGAGTATTTTGTAAAGCAAAAAGTAGAGGCACACAGGAAGCTTGTTCCTAAGGGGCAAGAATTTACTGATAATTTTAATAGATGCTGGTATCCTAACTCTGAAAAAGCAAGTTTCCACCAAGTTTATCGATTTGATATACAATCAACCAAGTTTCTAGTTGGAAAAGCTTTTAATCTTATAACTCAAGAGGGTGGAAAAAAATATACTCTAAACTTACTAGAAGGCTAGTGTGATTATGGGCTATTCTAAGCATTGCATTTTCCCTTTTCTCATGCATTAGTAGCATGTGTAGCTATGATCATTGATCCATATTGATCCAAAGCAATATGTGCATAGGTTCTATAGAATTGAAAGTGTGTACAAAACTAATGAGGTTGCATGGGAGCCCATTAAGGATGAACCATGGTGGCTACCAACTCCTTCAATGACATTAGTGCCTAACCCTCATCTGCGTAGACATCAAGGTCGACCTAAGTCAATCAGAATTAGAAATAAGATGACTGGACTGAGCCAAGACCAAGACAACGATGTTCATGTTGCATGCAAACTAGACATAGTAGTCGTTGTTGCCCTACTAGGACAAGTTATTCAGTGAATGATGGAGAAAGGCCATTCAGTTGAAGTGTGTTTTTGTGTTGTCATTTGTACTATTTTATTTGTACTATATTCTGTATTGTTATATTTGTGTTGTTTTATTTGTATTGTCATTTGAGGACAATCTAGTTGTTAATTTCCTATTTGTACTATCATTTGAGAATCTTCTATGTATTTGGGACAATTATTTGAGTACATTATGTAATGTTTTAATTCATGGCATTATGTTGGAAGTTTGGTTGTTCATGAAATTTGGTTTGTAGTAATTTGGCAATGGTATTTGAGAACAATTAGTGTGTATTTGAATATTTATTCATTGTATTTGCATGGTTTCTTTTAATTCTCATTAATGTATAATTATTTTGTTTTTAATGTTTCTTGAGTTACAGGAGTACCATATCTCACAGCATGTTTGGAAGGGGGAATCTAATAGGATATTATGTGTTAGACATAATCAATCACATAAACATGAGGACCACCTCTCTAATCATCCTCCCATATTTAGAGCGAGTTGGCTTTCTTAGGTTTGCTAACATGGAATGTTGCTCTATTAATCAACACCTGATCACATCATTGGTAGAGAGATGAAGACTCGAGACCCATACATTCCATATGCTATAAGGGGAGTGCATTATCACATTGTAGGATGTCAGTCTCATTACAAGACTTCTTGTTGATGGCATGGCTGTGACTGGCCTAACTAATAATAATGATTGGCTAGGTTTACATGACAGATTGTTAAATGTGTAGCCACTAGCTAGGGAGATTTCTAGAGTCAGTATTAGCATGCCATGGTTACATCAACATCTTCTTCACATTCCTATCGATGAAGATGGTGAAATTTATGCAGAGCAATATACTCGTGCATATACACTAAGACTCATTGGAGGTGTATTGTTTCCAAATCGTTCAGGGAGATATGTGCACATGATGTTCCTCCCTCTAGTAGAGGATTTGCCACTGTTAGGAGATATAGTTAGGGGTCTATAGTTTTAGCCTATTTATATAAGGAGCTTTACAAGGCCATCAACTATAGGGTAAAGGAGGTTAGAGGCGCTTGCATGGCATAGATTTCCTCGGTTTGCCCCTTCGTTAGGTAATGATATCGATGTATCCTATTGCATGCCTATGAAGAAGACCATTCATAGTTTCATCCATTATGTTTTCAGTAAGTGTTATTATATTTCTTAATTCTTATATTTATTATATTATCACATTAGTTATATGTTTTACGATTTATTAATTATTAATTTTTGAATTAAATAAGTGGCACAAACATCAAGTGTTGCTAGATTCTTCCACGCGTGTGCTATAGTTTTATCATCATGTCTTTAATAATTTGAAGAAAGATAGGGTAACTACTAACTTAACTTTGCATGTACTTAAATAATTTTGTTGTACTTTGCCTAACTTGTACTTGTGTTTTTTTTTTTTTTTTTAATCCAGATTATGTGGTAGCCATACACAGATATTATGAATGGCCTCCCTGATTTTTGTACTCCTGGTGCGAATATATGGCCATCATTAGTCCCTATGATTTGTTTTCACATTGTTGAATGGCATTAACCTGATAGAGTCATGCGTCAATTTAGCCTGGATTGGCCTATACCTAGGAGGCTACATTAACCTGACCATCTACACACTATTACTTTAGTAGGACATATTGATGACATTTGGCCACAGGTGCATAGAGACTACATTGACATGTGGGAGGATCGTAGTCAATAGTGTGTTATTGGGAGGCCATTGGATAAACCCTTTCTCTTATGTTCAGAGTATATGTAGTGGTATAAGAGAATTACTGGATGATGGATTTCTCCTAGTTTAGCTACTCTTAGGGTATGGTAAGTTATATTTCAATAGTTTTTTTTTTCCCACTTAACATGTACTTTGTATTATTGGTGATAATTGTTCTTGTATTTGTTAGGCTAACATTGCGGAGCAGCAGCATATTTGTTCCAAGAAGGAGAACATGTGTTCCTGAAAATCACTCCTATGACTAGTATAGGTAGAGCCATGAAGGTCAAAAAGTAGAGCACTCGTTTTCTTGGCCCCTTTCAAATTCTCAAATGTGTCGGGTCAATTGCTTATCAAATGGTCTTACCTCCAAATTTGTCAAACCTTCATGATGTCTTTCATGTGTCTTAGTTGAGAAAATGCCATTCTGATCCTAGTCATCTACTTGAACCTGAAAGTGTACAATTAAGGGAAGAGCTAACCTTTAATCTGCTGTCATCTCAGATCGTGGATCATGGGGTAAAACAGTTGACGAGTAAGACGGTACCCTTGGTCAAGGTGGCTTGGGGTAGAGGAAATATGGAAGAGTATACGTAGGAGCTAGAGTCCGAGATGAAGAACGAGTATCCATGATTGTTTAACGAATTTTGTGGGCAAAATTCTTTTTAAAGGTAAGGAGAAATGTAACATCCTCAATTTCATGTCATGCTAAATTACCTCAATAACCCTAAGTAATTAGGCACTTAATGAAAAATTATGAGATTAAGGCTTAATTAAGGGGTTAACAAAGAGTTTGTTAGTTAACTCGGATGAGAAAAGTCAAGAGAATGCTTAATCGGGATTAGATAATCTCTAATTAAGCAAGTCAGAGCCTTTATAGCTTAATTAAGCACTAATCGCCCTTAATTAGCTTAATCGAGTTTAATTAAGATTAATTAAGCTTAATTGCAAGATTAATTTTTATTAGTCATGTTCTTGTGTGTTAATCACTAATTCTTGCTTAATCATATTAATTAAGTTGTATGAGCACTTAATCACATGATTAAATTCAAATTTAGTTAACTAGACAATAAAATAAAAAGTGATGTCATTAAAGCATAAAACATAAGACAAGAGTGCTTTATGTAAGAGTTAGTATATGCTTTGTTCCCCTATTATCCAATTTGTCCGCCTAAACCTTAATTAACACAAAATAACACAAAAATATCTTTCCCTACCCACTTGAAACTCACGGCCACAACAACATACTCACATTTTCATTTTGTGTCTTCCTATTCTCTCTCTAAAACTCTCATCTTCTCACTTCTCTCTGAAAGTCTCTTTTTCTTCTTTATCTTCTTCTTCCTTTCTCCACCACCACCGCCCAAAACCTCTCACTTAGCCCTTCAAGGACCTCATCTTTGGGTCTTTGGAGACAAGATCAAAACACTACAACCTCTATTTTCACAAGATCTCAAAAGCTTCTCCTTCCTCCTTGCAAGACTGCCACCATCATCACCAAGAGGAGCCATCATCTTCTTCTTGTCCTTCCTTGTTGTAGCGCCATTTTGATAAGGAGGTAATGATCTTCATCTTTTTCATTTTGCTTGCTCAAGAAAGCTTGGAGCTTGGTTCTTTCATGACCAAGATCTCTAAGTGAAAACTTGAGAAAATCCTTCATGCTCTTCAAGAGCAAAAGTTTCCATTTTTTGACAAAATATGTTTTTGTTATTCTTCAAGTGTTCTTAATGTTACTACTTTTGAAAAAATATATTCTTGTTGTTCTTCAAGTGTTCTTGATGTCTCTACTTTTGGGAAATATGTTCTCATTATTAAGTGTTCTTGATGGTATCTTGTTTAAAGTTGTTCCTTTTCCTATGGTGAGTTGATGCATAGAAAAGCTTCATCTTTTTATGTTTTTCATGATTAGATAAAACTATGAACATCCTGAAAGCTTAAAACTTTAAAAAGTTTGCTTCTTGATTCTTTAAAAGTGGTGCAACTTTTAACCATCCATGAAGTTTTATTTTGTTTTATTTTGAAGGCAAGAATACATGTAAAAGTCTAAGCTTTTTGCAATAATAAGCCTTTTTGACATAGAAAATGATATCTTGTCACTTTATGTCTTAGAAATCAAGCCTTAAAGAAAAGACCTTTCACAAAGTTTCAAACTTTAATAAAAAATGAGACCTTTAAGTCATAAAAGTGTTGTTTTATAACATTTAATTCATGAAGTTTAGATCTTGAACCAAAACAATCTAAAAGGTGTTAAATTTTATTAAGATCAAGACTTTCTAACCTTAAGTTAATGTTTCATATCACTAGTTGACAAACTAGGAACCTTTTTAATGTAGAGACAACTCTAAGTCATAAAATTGAGACCTTGATAGTCTTAGAATAATTAAATGAGTCAACTTTCATAAAGAACAAGATTTTTTAGTTAAAAAGCTAGTAACTTGTATGATTATTACATAAATATCTAATTTTTAAGACAAGAGCTTAATTTTAGAGGCACTTACTTTCATAAAGAATAAAACTTTATGACTACTTTATAGAGAATGATAACTTTCATAATGTTTAAGGTAAAACCTTGATATGTTAATAATAAAAGCTTGAAACTTTGTAAGTTGAATAAATTTAAAATCACCCATGGTGATTAGTGAACATGGTGTTGTTGAGTTCATGAGTATGGTTATGCGTTGTCAGACCCAAGGATTAGAAGGATCTCGAACTCCTTGGGAACAGAAGTATGATTAGAGCCTCTG
This sequence comes from Pterocarpus santalinus, assembly GCA_031439595.1. Lineage (NCBI taxonomy): Eukaryota > Viridiplantae > Streptophyta > Magnoliopsida > Fabales > Fabaceae > Pterocarpus > Pterocarpus santalinus. Next base: position 42,949,859 of record CM062531.1, read on the forward strand.
AGCATACCATGAACCTAAGAACCACTAAGTACATGGTTTCAAGGAAAGGAAATAATCACCTAACTTAATTAATTTGAATAAGTCTTCCATAAGACATGAACTAAAGTAAAGAGTAATTTTATATGAGAACTAAGTAACTAAAAGATCGCATACACATATCTTAACTATGTGATTCTCTCATGGGTAACCATGAGAAATCATATGATGATTCATAAGATTCTTCACAAAGAATAACGGAATTATGAACCCCTCTAGGGTATAAATGTATGATGTCATTCGGCGTGACGAATGACAAGTTTGATAGAGCTTTGTCTCGTGATTGAATGATATGATTGTGATGGAATATTGGTTGAAAGTTGCGATTGGCATTTTGGGGAAGCTCTGGTCTAGCCGTTACGCTGCCGGATTTTCATCAAAATTATGTACTTAGTCATATCATTGCATATGTTTAGTCAAAGAAGTATTATGTATGTAAAGTATAATGATACGAAATGAAAGAATGGGACATGACCCCTTGATCACTTCCGAAAAGTGAGAGATGACGATCCACGAGGAACCTCTATAAGGGAGGCAAAGGTGACATGGAGGACCTTCCAAGTTAGGGGTAACCAATATCGGCTTAGTCTAATTTGGTTTAGTACCGCGTGACGAAAGTCACAGAATAAACTCATGTCCAAAAGCAATTTGTTTCAAAGGAAAAGTAAAAGAATGTTAAGCACGTGCTAAAAATGAAAGTTAAAATAGGACCGTGGTCAAGTTGATGAGTTACATAGTCATACATGTTATCATATTCCTTATATGCATTATGAATGTTTATTATGTATATTAGCATGTATGCCTATGTATGACACTATGGATATGATGATAAAGTTAAAAGTAACTTGCTTCGGGATTTACGTTTTCTGAAACTATTAAAATTGATCCAATACCTGTCCAGTATTTTTATATTAAACTTGAAGTGGCTGGGACGATGATGATGACATTGTGTTTGTCTAGTCACGATCCTACTAAGAAATTTAGTATTTCTCACTCCTATGTTTCCATGTCATCTTCAGAGGATGCCGGCGCCAAGAACAGTGGTGATTTTCGTTGAGTTCCCAGTGATGCATTGGCACTTTGACCTGGTGCTAAATGTATCCGTGATGACTACTCAGGCAGCGATGCGGGTCTACATGCTCCACAGTCCCCAGTTCTGTGCACCAGTGATGAATCTATTTTTCCGCCCTCATGAGCTGTTCGAGGACATCACTATAATGATGTTTGCTTGCCTTTCCATCCTCCGTACCCCATTGACGGAGATTCTGACTCGGACACCTGTCTAACACCGACAGTTTCATTGGATTTCCATTCTTTGGAACCATCCTATCCGAGCTACCATGTGGAGACGGACCCGTCTAAGCCTTCCTTCCCATCTGTGATTCACCTGTTGTCCGATTTGTCTTCTTCTTTAACAGCCCCTCATCACACTCCACCCCCAGTTCGTGGTCGCAGGTTTATTCGTACTCGTGTTGTGCCCCATGGGCATGGCTGTGCTCGAGGAGGAGGACGTAGTGATGTTTCTCCTAGTAGATTCGGGAACGGCTACCTCCCGCTAGATGAGTGAGGTGTTGATTGGTATGCAGAGCTGAGCATGAGGATAGCCCATTTTTGCTTATAGCAAGGGTTATCATTTTCTTTCGGCATGTATGGGCAGATTGGGATTTCTTATGTATTTCCTTTTATCATGTATTTCGCTAGGGTATTTTGTAGGGCCGACAGTAGATATTGGACCCATTATTATCCTTATGTAGAGTGCTGCTATTACTACTATTATATTAACTATGGGATGGCTATGGAATGAATGTTATCTTTATCTAAGATTATGGTTATTCTCATTGCTTCTATTTATGTTAAATGCAATATATATATGAGATAGTGACGTTAGTATTATACGTTCACGATGCACTCATGGCTCTTATTTCAAAAATGGTTTACTCGTTATTATTCAAAAAAATAAATTACCCCTATTTTCGTTAAAAAGTAATTTCTAAAAAGTAATGTTAGTTCCGTGAGCAAAAGTAACAACTAGTAATTCCACAATATAACTTTAACATAGAATGGAACTATTAGGATATTACAGAATCAGCAACACGGAGAAAGGTCAACATTAGTTTGATGTCTTTGTGTGGAATTCTTGCAAGATAGAGACGCCTATGTGGTTGGTGGATACTTCATTAATTATGAACTTAATTTCTATTTCGATAGACTTTAAAAAGGTTGACTTTGCTAGTGCTGCACCAGTTATAGCATTGAAGGAATTTGTTCAGTGTGCTATAAAGGGAATCAGATTTAGAGTTTCGTTCTTACTCGATCTAGGGAATTGGTGTCTTGGCTATCTGAAAAGAATAATATGAATTGGGAAAATGGATTTTCAATCAACCAGTCGAGGAATCACAAATCATGGCATCAAAATATGTCCATCTCGTTTTATGAGTAATCTCAGTTTGGGTGGTTCCAACCATAGAGAGACAGGTGCTCCCAATTGTAAAAAAAAAAAACAAATGATGCAGGAATCTTCACGCTAATCTACGATGTTCAAGTCCTACTTATGCATGTCTCAGTTGACCACATACTGCAGCAATTAGATTTCACATTGGTGGATCTGCTGCCTTATTATCAAGAGATCAGAAGGAGATATTCATCATGTGGTTTCTTATCATGGTGCTAAGTATGCTGTTTCATTTTCCTCTACTATGGCATTCTGTTGGTTCTTAGATCAGGTTCTCCAAATGGTAATAGTCATCGCTGGTATCGAGATGGTTCCATTGAGAAGGATGTTTTTACTGTGATCAAGTTCTGCATAATTTGATTTTGGTTCACATATATATGGGAGTAAGGTGATGTAAATTGCATGGTGTCTAGCAATAGTGTTTCTTCATGGGATGCGTTTTAATTAGCTTAATAGGATTGCTAGTCATCTTTCTGTTTTCTTTATTCTTTGTTACTTTGTGACTTTAATCTCCTCACTCCTTTGTTAGTGAGTCAAGTTGTAAACCAATTATGGCAAAGAAAAAAAAGAGTGGAGGATTATCTACTTTTAAATCATTTAGTGTGATCCACAAACGATACAAGTTGTTAATCCAAGAATAAATAACTTATCATTTTCTTACTTTAACAAAAATACTCATTTTAGAGATCTTAATCCATCATGTATATTTTGACACATGTCAAAATAGTGATTCATATGTCTCAATCTTCATTAATATTATATATCTTATTAATATGTATCTATTAATAATTACAAATATAAAAAAATGAGTAAATTACATTTAGCATCTCTCACACAATCCTTCTCTCTATTCTCAAAATATATACTCTCCTCCCTTAAAAGATGAAAACACATTACACTTTAATCTATTTTTGAAATTTTTTTTGTCAAATATCTATTCTTTTATGTTTGTTATCTTATTCTTTTGCCAAAATACCCTTTATTAATAGCAACATATTGAAATCGTTTTTAACAAAGTAAAAGATATGTGACTCGTAATAATATAATGACATTGATACACACACATATGTTTTATTTTCTTAACTTTTTTTACTATTATTATATTAAGAGAAAAATTATTAACAATAACAATAATTTATGGTGATTATTTTTTTTAAAAAAAAGAATTGCATATATTTTTAATTATTTTAATATTTTTAGGCTATAATCAATAATAATTAATGTTAAAATATGAATATTAAAAAATATTTTTTGTACTAGTTTATTAAATTGAAAAATAAAATATCAATGTTATATTGAAATTTAATATTTTTAAAATCATTAAATAAGGATGAAATAATCGTAATAAATATAGCATCATTAATATTAGCATATCAATTCTCAACAATTTTTAAAGAAGAGATAATTTTATAAATGTTAAATAGTAAATAATTAAAATAATAATAAAAAATTATATATATGTATGTATTTCAATTAGTAAAGTATTTTAGACTAAAGTATAGTCTTGAAAATATAGGGAAGAGTTGTGTAATAAGAATATCTCTCAAGGGAAGGGAGTGCAATTTACTCTTAAAATATAATAAGGTTTTTTTTTTGAATCAATGCTCTTAGTCATATTTATTAATTTTATTTACAACTTAACCATAAGTTTTATTCAACTCATTAAACTATAAATTATTTAACATTTTTCCTATTGAATTTCTAATTTAATTTGTAAAATATCAAAAAAAAAAAAAAAAAAAAAGCTGAAAGGTGATAAACCAACACTATAAGATTCGTAAATGAAAAAACTTTGTGTACAGGTCTTAGAGACATTCTTCTTCTGTAGATTATCTTGGCTCTTATTTTTAAGTGTAGAAAGAGAGAAAAAAAAAGAGAAGAATGAAAAATGTTTTAAAAATAAATACACAAGATAAAGGTAGAAAATATAAATATACAATAAAAAGTAAAAATATTTAAAATTAATTATCATCATTTAAGCTGAATTACAATGATATAATCAAAATTGAAAATTGTTTAAAATTAAATAAAATCAAATAATATATATCTATAGTTTTTATTTAATATTAAAATTTTAAAAACTAATTAATACTGATATTTTAAAAAGGTAGAAAGGTTTTTTAATCCCTAATCTTTATTTGTCTTTCTCAATTTTGTCTATTATTTTTAATTTTTTTTTTCAATTTAGTTGCTCATATTACAAAGCATTTTCAATTTGGTCTCTAACTATTTTTCTATCACATAATTAATGAAAAATGCTGACATGACACAAAGAGTGTTGACGTAATGTACATGTGGATTTGATGTGAATTGTGACACATCAGTATGTTCCATTAGTTATGTATGAAAAGCGACCAAATTGAAAACAATTGGTAATATAGACCAAATCAAGTATATTGAAGAAAAGATACCAAATTAAAAAAAGAGAATAAAAATGAGGAATTTAAAAGTCTATTTTGCCATTTAAAAATGAAAGAATTGTTGAGAAAGTAATTTAAAAAAGGTGTGTACTCTAGTGTAGATATGCGTTAGTGCAGATTTGATTTTTACCCTTATATATTTGTAATGTGGCAAAATGTCTGACTCGATGTGAAAGCACGTCTAGTTTTCGCGCACATCTCTCTGGCTTGACATTGCGGCTTCGATTTAGCTCCCCCACTTTCACATTTTTAAAGATTGTTATATGATTTTTTTAAAAGCAAAAAAAAAAAAGATTTTTTTAAAAGCCAAAAAAGAGAGGGGGAAAAGAATAGCTCTTCCATTTGTTAAATTTGTTGTTTGCCAATTAATTTATTTTTTTCTTACTTTGTTTTTTATTTTTATTTTTTGCTATTTGGTGTTTTTAATTTTTTTTTTCTCTCCACCTTCTTTTTGTTTACTAGTGTTATGATCCATTATCCATGAACTCTAATTCTGGTGTATTGTGGTTGTAATTCAATCAAGGAGAAATAAAAATCACAAAAAAAAAATGGAAGAGACAAGGAATGGAAATAGATTGGAGGGCGCTACAATCAAGGATGATTGATAAGCCAAAGGTGATCGCTGTAACATCCGATTTCCAACTTCCGATCCCCTCTAATGTTGAAATTTCCGATTTCCAAGTTTGTCTTATAATTCCGCTTCCGACCTCAATATTAGCTTCGACTTCCGACTTCGTTCCAAGGCTTACAAGGGATTTCTTCTGATTTCCGACCTCATGCATGCAGCTTACGATTTCCGACTTAATGCATGTAGCTCACGATTTCCGACCTTGTGTAAGCGTGTATAAATTTTGACCTAATCAGTATGAATTCCGATTTCCGATTTTAGGAACTGAAATAAAGTGACTGATGCTTCCAACTTACGAGTTCGTCTTCAACTTCAGCACAATTTACAGCTTCCGACCTTAGCAATCAAAAATCAAAATGTTCGATTTCCGACTTCGTCTCTAAGGCTCAAAGGAACTGGCTATATTCCGAATTCCGACATTATGATTCACAAATGTACGAGATCCGATCTCGAGTTCAATGTCAGTAGCTCTCATTTCTATATCTTTTCGAGTTCCGAGATCGAGATTCTGTAATTCCCAATTTCCTGGTACACGGATTAATGTTGTGAATTCCGACCTCCGGAATTATGTTTACGATTGATTCGTTTTGCCTAAATTCCCGATTTCCGACTTTAAGTGCTTGGCTTCACACCAGGCTCTGCTTTCAAGTTTCGACTAAACTGGATTTTTTCGAGTTCCGACTTCATATGCATGATGTTCACGAGTTCCGATTTTGTTTCCAGAATATACTGGAAACTAGTCCCACTTTAGGCAACGTGGAGAGCAAATCTACCGCACAAATAAAACAATGTGGAGAGTGGTTGGTCATAAGAAGAGGGCAAGGTTGGCTGAAACTTGGCCTTATGTTTAGAGGCCAATCAAAACCTTCCAAGTTAACTCCCACTCATGCCTATATAACACACCCTCCTCCTCTGATTCAGACCCCCTTCTACGTAACTTCTTCTTCACTTCAGCTCTCTCTTTTCTTTTCATCTCTCACCCAACTCCATCATACCTTGAACTTTTACCAAGTTACAGCTACAAACTTAAACCAAAATCATTCACGATAAGAGGTAGGAGTTCTAAATTCTTACTTGACTTTTAGATTCTTGAAGTATTAATGGTGGTCTAAATTTTATTTTGATGTGTTGATTAAATAATTATGCTTGAATTAATAGAAGATTTTGAATTAGAGGTAGAATTAGAAGAAGAAAACTAAGAGAAGTGAATGGATGAGGGTGCTGTCTTGGTGGAGAGTCCACGGCAGTCCGTATGGCAGAGTGTACGGCGCTGCCTACAGTCCGTCAAATCCGATGAAATTATTTTTAGATGAAACTAGACATCTAGGGCTTTCCATAGACATATCATATAAGGATTTTGGATCAGAATTGAGGGAGATATGAATTTTTGAATTTCAACCTAGGGTTTTGACTCTAGCTCTGGGCAGATTAGGTTATTTAGGGTAAAACTCGACCTATACTACATGAAAATGAGTGAAACTAACTTTGTTAGAAAGCTTACACATAGGAGAATATCTCATAAAAATTCAAAATTTAACAAGGTCCCAGTTGCTCTCAGTTTTCCACGCAATTCGCCCTATGTCCACACCGGGCTAGAACAGGGCAGTGTAGGAAGGTCCGAAATCGGGGCTTGTAACTCGAGCTCCACTAAGCCAAATTGAGTGGGACTTTTTCTAAATGAAACTTTGTTCTGTTAGCTTTAACATGAGACCAATTTCGTATGAATTGAGTCAGTTTTCGAATTTTAGTGGATTTTTACTTTTAGTTGCCTGATTTTGGCTAGCCAATGGGCAGGCCGAGATAAAATCTAGATATCTTGAGTTGTAGATACCAAAATTGGATGGGACCAAAGAGGTTAGAAAATAGGCACATGACACTTTAACATACTCAAATTTGACGTCCAAATGAGTTAAAATGAAATTATGGCTTGAATTACAAAAACCGGGTTGGTTGAATATCTTGAGGCGTGATTCTCGCTTTAATGAATTTGATATGGATTTGAGTTCTATGTTGGAATATAAATGTGAAGTTGTGTTCCTTGTGATAAATTGATGTATTGATTGGCTGGCACTATTCATGGGGAAGCGGACACGTTCCGTTATGCTGCCAAAATTTCGGTAGAACCCATGTACAAGTTATGAGTTACATGTTAATGCATATGCATTCTTAAGAAAGCCATGAAAGTTATGAAAAGAATTGTGTTATTATGCAAGTTCCATACTACTTGGGCCAGCCCCGGATAGAAAGTTAATGGGAATAGATCGGTGGGAAGGTCGGGGAAAGTAAACCCGGCATTCCTATATAGGAACGAGCTCGATCCTGATAAGCAGACTATTACCTAGGAGTCTAAAATGGCCAAGAACTCCTAGGGGACCAAGAGATGGAAAATGATAGGAAGTAATGAAAGAGTTTATGAAGGAAGGTTCAAGAACGAGTCTACATGATTACATGAATGCATGAATATATGAAATAGTTACATCAAGATGTTTACAATTGTCTGTTATAATTGCTCACTGCTATGCATTTATTTATTTCGATTATCATTCTATGTATCCGTATTAGTAATCTATTTTGTTTCTTATGTCAATTAAAGTAAAACTGAACCTTGCCTCAGACCAGACATTTTCTTAAACTCATGAAAATGGACTTTTCAGTTTGAACACATATTTTATAATTAAATAAAACCCGAGGCAACTGAGAATGTATGTGACGTCGATACAAGATAATCAACCCTACTGAGAATTTTCTTGAAATTCTCACCCCGTTTTGTGTCTCCCGCATCGTTCTCAGACACTGGCGATGGACTCCACAGCTACCCTTTTTATTGAGATTCCTGCGTTACAACTCCACTATGATCCAGAGTTGGACTCTTTGTACATAGCTGGTTCATGCAACTTCCGGTTTTACCTCTTCAGCAACAGGAACTTTGATGTTCCTTTACACCATCCCATATTCGACCCTGCTACCCCTTATATTGCCATCCCTTTACACATGGCACACCCACATCCTACACCTCCTGCACCCGCAGCACCCGCTGACCCTGCCCCTGAGTCACCACCGTAGGCAGCCCCCGACATCCCGATGAGTTCAGAGAGTGACCCCTCCGAGGCCACCAGCTCGTCGGCCTCTTCCTCCTCGGGACCCAACGCAGACTATACTCCGGCCGAGCCTGGCATGGCTAACGGTTACCTGACGGAGTAGCTTAGTGGCAGGAGATGTTGTACAGCATGACCCTCTTTTGGACAGCATGTAGCTTCGGGTCATGGACTTGACTGTAGGGTTAGCAGTAGGTTACGAAATATCCTTTGGGGACCAAAGGGTATTTTGGCGGATGATGGCATTATGGTCTTTTTGATACACCAGCCCCGTATGTATTCTACTTTAAAACTTTGTACAAAAATCAAGTGGCTGATATATATATATATATATATATATATATATATATATATATATATATATATATATATATATATATATATATATATATATATATGTTTACATGTATGCAGTAACACTATTGTACTATACTTATCTTGGTGATATTTTGTTCGATTCGTTTCGCTTTTAGTATAGCAGCACGCCGTTTCGTCAAAAAAAAAAAAAAAAAAGAGAAGGAGAAAAATGTTTATATGATGATGACGATTTAAGGAAAAATTAAAACAGGAAAGGTAAATAGAGTATCAACACGGTAACACGATCTGCCTAGTTTCATGCTATGACTTAAGCATAACATAAAATTAGTAGGGTGTTACAATCGCCATAAGAGCAATTGGAAACTCTTGATAAGACCTAGGGTTCCAAGCAAGAACCAAAGGGACACTTTTACTAAAAGTATTTTGATTTCAATTTGCCAAAAATCCCCTTCAAAATGTGTTTACAAGATTTATAAATTAAACTAAAGTTTGGCAAATGGGCTGAAATGCTTAGCCCAAGATTAAAATCTAAACTTATTAAAACTAAGTAAAAGGCTAAATAGCTAAAAACAAGTGATGGGCTATATGAAATTACAAGCCCAATTACATTATTACTAACTTAAAATTAACAAACCCAAAGATATAACTAAGCTTGTTCAGCCACATGAATGCAATGGACTAGTCTTGAGTTGTTTTCTTCTTGAATGGGCTTTGCCTCAAATAAACTTGAAATCATTTGGACCAAAGCTTCCTTAGCTCTCCTTGATTTGGATCTAGTCATTGGTCTACCAAGTCCTTCCAAAGGATCTCCTGCTTGCCTTTACTTTCTTGAGTCTACTTTATCTTCCTTAATCACATCATCCCCTCCTTCTTCAAGAGAATTCGTCCTCGAATTTAGCTCCTCATCACCAACATCAAATAAGGACAAGTCAGCAACATTAAAAGTAGCACTTATCCCATACTCACCAAGTAAGTCGATCTTGTAGGCATTGTCATTTATTCTCTCCAAGACTTGGAAGGGACCATCACCCCTAGGTTGGAGTTTGGATTTCCTTTGAGATGGAAACCTCTCCTTTCTCATGTGTACCCAAACCCAGTCACCGGGTTCAAATACAACCTTCTTTTTGCCCTTGTTGGCTTGCTTTGCATAACTCTCCATTTTCTTCTCAATTTGGGCTTTTACTTGCTCATGCAGCTTCTCTACAAAGTCAGCCTTAGCCTGTGCATCTTTATGCTTAAAAACAGAAATGTTAGGCATAGGCAGTAAATCAAGAGGAGTCAAGGGGTTAAATCCATACACTATTTCAAAATGAGAACAATTAGTGGTGCTATATATAGCCCTATTATATGCAAACTCTACATGAGGCAAACACTCTTCCCATGACTTAATATTCTTCTTTATAACAGCCCTAAGGAGAGTAGAAAGAATCCTATTAACTACCTCAGTTTGCCCATCAGTTTGGGGGTGACAAGTAGTTGAGAATATCAATTTAGTACCAATCTTACCCCATAGTGTCCTCCAAAAGTGACTTAAGAACTTAGTGTCCCTGTCACTCACAATACTCCTAAGTAATCCATGTAGCCTCATTACCTCTTTGAAAAACAAGTTAGCCACATGACTAGCATCATCCACTTTCTTGCAAGGTATGAAATGAGCCATCTTGGAGAACCTATCCACCACCACAAAAATAGAATCCTTGCCATTCTTTGTCCGAGGCAGTCCTAAAACAAAGTCCATAGATAAATCAATCCAAGGAAAATCAGGAATTGGCAAAGGAGTATAGAGTCCATGAGGCATTACCTTTGACTTAGACTTCTTACAAACAATGCATCTTTCACAAAATTTATGCACATCATGTTTCATGTGTGGCCAATAAAAATGTTCATGTAGTATGTCTAAAGTCTTTTGGACCCCAAAATGCCCCATTAAACCCCCTCGTGTGCCTTTCTCACAAGCAACTCTCTAATGGAACTTTGAGGAACACATAACCTTTTCTCTTTAAACAAATAATCCTTATGCCTAAAGTACCCATTTTGGACAGCATGCACACAATTTTTATAAATCTGAGAAAATTTTGGATCATTCTCATACAATTCTTTTATATGCTCAAAACCAATGAATTTAGTTTCAAGAGTAGAGAACAATGCATACCTTCTTGAAAGCGCATCAGCAACCACATTAGCTTTACCTTTCTTATGTTTGATCACATAGGGAAATTGCTCAAGGAACTCAGGTCACTTGGCATGCCTTTTATTCAACTTACCTTGTCCTTTTAAATACTTCAAGGACTCATGGTCACTATGAATCACAAATTCCTTGGGTAAAAGGTAATGTTGCCATATTTGTAATGCCCTTACTAATGCATACAACTCTTTATCATATGTGGGATAGTTCAGAATAGCACCATTTAATTTTTCACTAAAATAAGCAATTGGGTGCCCATCTTGCATCAAAACAGCCCCTATTCCCACACCAGATGCATCACATTCAATCTCAAAAGATTTAGCAAAATTAGACAATGCAAGGATTGGTGCATGAGTTAATTTATCTTTGAGGGCAGCAAAGGCTTGCTCTTGTTTTTCACCCCATTTAAATCCTACATGCCTTTTAATTACTTCATTCAAGGGTGTAGCCAATGTACTAAAATCTTTAACAAACCTCCTATAGAAACTAGCTAAACCATGAAAGCTTCTTACTTCACTAACCTTCTTAGGAGTTGGCTACTCTTGAATAGCTTTCACCTTCTCTTGATCAACCTGCACTCCTTGTGAGCTAACAACAAAACCAAGAAAAACCACATGGTCTGTACAAAAAATACATTTTTCCATGTTGGCATACAATTTCTCATGCCTAAGAGCTTCCAAAACACTCCTCAAATGCACATGATGATCATCATAGGATTTGCTATAAATCAAAATGTCATCAAAATAAACCACAACAAACTTTCCTAGGAATTCCCTTAACACATGATTCATCAATCTCATGAAGGTACTAGGAGCATTTGTTAATCCAAAGGGCATGACCAACCATTCATACAATCCATATTTGGTTTTAAAAGCAGTTTTCCATTCATCCCCTTCTCTAATCCTAATATGATAATATCCGCTTTTAAGATCAATTTTAGAAAACACACAGGCACCATGCAATTCATTCAACAAATCATCTAATCTAGGAATCGGGTATCTATACTTTACTGTGATATTATTGATAGCTCTACAATCAGTGCACATCCTCCAAGTTCCGTCTGTCTTAGGCACTAGAATAACTGGAACTGCACACGGACTTAAGCTTTCTTGCACCCACCCTTTTTGCATCAAGTCTTCAACTTGCTTTTGAATCTCCTTGGTCTCTTGAGGATTACTCCTATAGGCTGGCCTATTAGGCAATGAAGCTCCTGGAATGAGATCAATTTGATGTTCTATGCCTCATAGAGGGGGTAGACCGTGAGGTACCTCCTTGGGAAAGACATCTCCAAATTCCTGCAACAAAGAAGAAACTTCACAAGGAAGAGAGTTAGTAGCACCTGTTTCATGTAATTTACTTTCTTTACTCAAAAGTAAAAGCATTGGCTTTTTCATGAGCATAGCCTTCTTCACCTCTTTTTCTTTAATAAACAGATTTTGCAATTTTCCCTCTATTTTTCCACTCTCTTTTTCCTTTTTCTTTTCACTCTCTTTTTCTTTTCTTTCCTGTTTTCTTTCATCTCTCATTTTGGATTGATCCTCACCAACCTCTCTTGGAGACAAAGGAGCAAGAATAGTCTTGCGCTCTTTATGTACAAATGAAAACTTATTTGTGAACCCATCATGCAGAGCTTTCTTATCATACTGCCAAGGCCTACCAAGAAGTAAATGGCAAGCCTCCATAGGCACTACATCACACAAAACTACATCATCATACTTCCCTATAGAGAATTCCACCTCCACTTGCTTACTCACAGTCATTTCACCATCCTCACTAAGCCATTGAAGCTTATATGGCCGTGGATGTGGTTTAGTCTCCAAATTCAGTTTTGAGACCATCCTTGCACTAGCAACATTAGTGCAGCTCCCTCCATCAATAATTAAAGAACAAACCTTCCCTTTGGATGATACACCTTGTGTGGAAAATATTTTCCCTTTAGCTTTCATCCAAATCCATTGCTTGGCTGCCCAACAACCTCCTCACCATGAACAAATCTCCTTTTGGTGCAATTTCCTCATCATACTCATCCTCACTAGTTGGGGCAGATTCAGATGAGGACTCACTAATGATTTCTCCATTGTCTTTGAGAAGCATAATCTTCTTGGTTGGGTATTCGGATGCTATGTGTCCTCTCCCTAAACACTTGAAGCATTTTATCTCACTACTCCTTGTCTTTTTAGATGTCTCATTGGACTTGAATTGAGTCCTTTGAGGTGCAGCCATGGTGTTGCTAGAAGAGGTACCTCCCTCCTTCTTATTTCTTTCCTTCCAATTTGAAGAATTGAAATTAGAAGAGCTCCTCCTCAATGTACCTTTTCTCTTAAGTTGCTGCTCTACTTTGGTAGCTTGATGTACCAAGTCCTCCAACTCCATATAATTTTGCAGCTCAACCATATCTCTAATGTCATTATTCAGCCCATTCAGAAAGCGTGCCATAGTAGGCTCCCAATCTTCATTCACATTGGCTCTAATCAAAGACACCTCCATCTCCTTGTAATATTCATCAACACTTCTACTACCTTGTGTGAGTCTTTGGAGCTTGTTATGAAAGTCCCTATGATAATAAGAAGGGACAAATCTCCTCCTCATTAACCTCTTCATTTCAACCCAAGTATCCACCAAAGGTTCTTCATATCTAAGCCGCTCCTTTTGCAATTGATCCCTCCAAATGAGAGCATAATTTGTGAACTCCATGGCTGCCACCTTCACCTTCTTATCTTCAGTATAGTTGTGGCAAGCAAAAAGTTGTTCAATCTTCATTTCCCACTCTAAGTATGCCTCCGAATCACTTTTCCCTTTAAAAGAGGGAATATTAAGTTTTACTCCCTTAATTCTGTCCTCTCTTGGATCTACTTCATGATCTCTTCTTCTCCTTCCATCAAGCCTCCTTCTACCTCCATCAGTATCAGGATGTCCTTAATTTTCTAATTGCTCAATTCTCACATATAACTCCTCTATATGCTCCCTCATCATCCTTTCCATTTTAGTTGTAATAACCTCCATTAACAATATGTTGTTTCCTTCAGGAGGAGGGCTACCACTATCACCTGTTCCTGCCATCATTTAAGTAAAAGAAAACAAAAGTAAAAGCAATGGAACCTCACCACACTTTTCACGTGTTTACACTCTTAGAGATGTATCACTCGTGTTTGTTGCTCTCTAATAGGCTTTTGTGTAAGGTGCTCTCTTGCCTTTTACACTCAAGTGCTCTTGTAGGCTCTTAAATGGAATCACAAGTCAACTCAAAGAGAAATTCCAAAAACACTTATGTCAAATCACAAAACAAACGAGAGGTCAAACAAAAGAAAACTCTAAGACAAAACTTTTAAGATCCAAAAGAGACAAGCAAGAAAAACTAAACAAGGACAAGCACACTCAAATCAGAGGCCAAACAAGATAGAACAAGCTAAAGGTTTGAAGAACAATAAGAAACAAGCCAATGTTTTGATGATTGTAGATGAACAGACTAACTGGAATCACATCAAAACAAGCACATATTTAACAACTAAACATCAAACTAATAGAGCTTAGAAAGATTAGAATGAAACAATTCCCAAGAATGTCAAGAACATATGATGAACATTCTGCACTTTTTTTTTTTTAACCACTGATCAACAAAGTTAGAAATGGAAATTAGAAGAACATCAAGAAATTAAGCAAAGTAGAAAGGATGACTCAAACAAGAACTCAAAGAAAACAAATCGCAAAGTCGCACAAGACTGAGTTCGGAAAAAAATCGCTGTATCTCGAGCTACAAAATTCAAAATCCAATGATTCACAAACGAGATGAAAGATGATATTCTGAACTTCAGAAAAGACCCAAGAAACACCGAAATATGATGCGGAAAACTCAAGATATGAACAAAAGAAAACTGACTAATTCTGCAACTCGAAGAAGCTGGCTCTGATTACCAAATGTTATGATCCATTATCCATGAACCCTAATTCTGGTGTATTGTGGTTGTAATTCAATCAAGGAGAAATAAAAATCACAAAAAAAAAAAATGGAAGAGACAAGGAATGGAAATAGATTGGAAGGCGCCACAATCAAGGATGATTGATAAGCCAAGGGTGATCGCCACAAGAGCAATTGGAAACTCTTGATAAGACTTAGGGTTCCAAGCAAGAACCAAAGAGACACTTTTAGTAAAAGTATTTTGATTTCAATTTGCCAAAAATCCCCTTCAAAATGTGTTTACAAGGTTTATAAACTAAACTAAAGTTTAGCAAATGGGCTGAAACATTTAGCCCAAGATTAAAATCTAAACTTATTAAAACTAAGTAAAATTCTAAATAGCTAAAAACAAGTGATGGGCTATATGAAATTATAAGCCCAATTACATTATTACTAACTTAAAATTAACAAACCCAAAGATATAACTAAGCTTGTTCAGCCACATGAATGCAATGGACAAGTCTTGAGTTGTTTTCTTCTTGAATGGGCTTTGCCTCAAATAAACTTGAAATCATTTGGCCCAAAGCTTCCTTAACTCTCTTTGATTTGGATCTAGTCATTGGTCCACCAAGTCCTTCCAAAGGATCTCCTCTTTGCCTTTGCTTTCTTGAGTCTACTTTATCTTCCTTGATCACATCAACTAGCTTTTTTTTATTTTAATATTAATTATTTTTTCTTTTATTTTATTTATCTAAGTAAAAATTTCACTCTATACAAATGACAAAAATTATTTTATTTTATTTTTATCTCTCATTTTTGTTGAACATCCTACTTACAATTTATTAAAATAAAATAAAAAATTATATATTAATTGTCAAAATGAACATTTAGTATATGAAATATTCCTATAATATTTAAGTAAAAAATTCAATAAAAAATTATTTGTTTTCTCACTTTCATCTCTTTCTTTAATATCTTAATAAAAAAATCTTAAAATTAAAGTGGAGTATATCTATAATATTTATTTACAAATTATTTTGCTCAAATTCAATATAACATAATTTTTATGTATTGTATATAAAAAAATTCAATATTTTATACAGCCTAAAGAAAGAGATGGAGCTGGGAAAAAAATTCTTTTCTTTTTTATTAAATTTTCATATCATATATTAAATATTAATTCTAATGATTAATATATAAATTATTTTATTTGCTTTCAATAAATTGTTAGTAGGATGCTGAACAAAAAGAAGAGAGAAAAATAAAATAAATTTTGTTATTTGTATAGAGTAATATTATTATTTAAATAAATAAAAAATAAAATAATTAGCATTGAAATAAAAAAGAGATAGTTAATAAAAAGAAAGAAGTGATTGGCAATCAACAATTGAGAAAGGAAAAGCTAGGATTTTTTTCCTCCTCCCCCACCCTTCATGTTTTTTTTTCCTAGTTTTCTCATTCAAGAAATAAAATAAACATCAAAAACACAAAAATGGGGTGATGGAGGCACGAACACGTGGACCCAGCTATCATGGACGTGTAGTCCAACCAACTGGACTACGACTGTGCGGGTTCATTTTTGGTCTCACTAACAATATACAAGCGAAACAAAATCTGCACCATCCGTATCACAATGCATCTACATCAGAGAATCTACCTTTTAAAAAATATTGGCATTTTTGGGCGAATAAAAGGGGTCAAAAGACCCAAAACAGAGAAACAAAACTTGCTTAAGGACTTTCAAAACTGAGGTCCTACTACAATCAGTTATCAAATTAAATGAAATACAACTAGGAGATCTATCAAAATATTAAACACTACTTAAAAGACACTGGCCAAGATTTTCAAGCCGATCTACTACTAAGTTAGCTTCCCTGTATGTATGAATGCACTTAGCTTGTTGAGCAAGAGCCATCATCCGCTAAATCAATGCAATTAGAGGGGCCCCGGGGTGAGTATCACTATAACCATTCAAAATGAGCTGAATTGCTAGTAAAGAATCAGAGTCTACAATAAGTAATGAAGTTATAATCTACAGGCCAGTTTCAAGCCATGAAGAATTCGCCAAAGTTTCGCATGTAACACTACACACGTCCCAAGGTTGGCTGAATATGCTGGAATAAAACTTCCCATATGATCTCTAAGAACTCCTCCACACGTTGCCATATGATCATGAGTGACTGACCCCTTAGACTCAATTTTCACCAATTTGTCAAGGGAAGCTGCCATTGAACTAGTTGATCCACGTGCACCATCCCGCCATGCAAGCCATGCAGGTCAAAAGACTCTCTTAATCTCGACCAATACACCACTTGAGTTTACCTGCAGTGGAAGAAATCTCGCCTTCAAAGATATACTTGTTCCTATTATACCAAAGAATATAGGCCGTAACAGCAAATATGACTTGCCACTCCTTATTATCATAACGCCCCATACTATTGGAAAGTGTTGGCACCACAATGGGGCTGATTATGGGCTTACAAATGACCTGAAATTGGGCCAGGATGAAGGCTGAAATGGGCCAATGAAAACAATTAGGTCTAAGATAATTGTTGATCAGTTGAGGAGTAATTCTAAGCTTAATAGTGCTACATCAACTGAATGGTGAATTGGGATAGAAGAAGTAAACGAGCCCAGTGGTCAAGAAAGGAAAGGTAGTCAGAGGCCGAAAACATGGTGAAGCAGCGGTTACCACTACCAAAAATGTGGGTGCATGAAGATTCAGCCAAGAGCCACTACAAGCATGAATTAAGGAAGTGGCGAAAATTAAAGAAGATTATAAAAAGACTCATGCACAGAGAAGAAAATCATCACACAGATTAACACACATCATGTCATTTTAATTATCAACTTTTATTTCTTTTTTCATTTCCTTTTTAGCTTTATGTTATTTCTTTAGTTTCATTGTTAATCTTCAATATTTTGCTTGAACTCATTGGTTGATTAATACGAGTTCAATTGTCATTTCAATTTTTGTTAACCGATCTTGCTTAAAGGCTTGCTCTCGTGAGCCGTTTGAGGAGTCCATTTACTAAGGAGCAGAGTACCCTCCTTAGTGTTAATCGTCTGAACATTAGTAATCTTTGGGAGTTTTTCTTCGGATAAGTTTCTTCTAAGAGATTTAGCCGATTGTATTTTCATCCAACATAAAAATTGGAATGCCCAGTGGGACCATCAAGATCAGGTCAGTGAAAGTTTCTTGTTCCAGGATTGGATTATACTTGGCATATGAATTTGAGATCTAGGGAGGTAGTCAACATGAGTTCAACAAACCAAAATCCAAGTTCTACCCTAAGGCAGAAAGCAGGGGGCAATCAACTACATATGCGGCAGCATTGATTACATCCTAAGGGGTGACTTCAGAGCAGCCAAATACAGTTGCTACTTCTTAGCTACCGAGGGCCTCGGCAGCCTCTCCTGATGTGACTAGCTCCATGTAGACCGAACGCGAGGAGAGGCAACCATTAGTGATGTCTACATTATTCGGCAGCAGGTCGAAGCAGGAGTGAATGATTTGATGCAGGAAGTGTCTAAGCAATTGGTTGAGATAGTAAAGCTAATGGAGTAAAGCTAATGGTGTTGATCATCTGAACATTGGTAATCTTTGGGAGTTTTCTCTTTGGATAAGTTTTTTTTAAGAGATTTAGCCGATTGCATTTTCATCCAACATAAAAATTGGCATGTCCAGTAGGACCATCAGGATCAGGTTAGCGAAAGTTTCTTGTTCTCGGATTGGATTATACTTGGCATATGAATTTGAGATCCGAGAAGGAAGCCAACATGTGTTCAACAAACCAAAATCCAAGTTCTACCCTAAGGCAGAAAGTAGGGGGCAATCAGCTACGTATGCGGAGCCTTGACTACACCCTAAGGGGTGACTTCAGAGTAGTCGAATACAGCTGCTACGTCTCAGTTACTAAGGGCCTCGACAGCCTCTCCTGACGTGATTAGCTCCACGCAGACTAGACGCGAGGAGAGGCAGTCATTAGTGATGTCTACATCCTTTATTCGGCAACAGATTGAAGCAGGAGTGAATGATTTGATGCATGAAGTATCTAAGCAATTAGATGAGATAGTAAAGTCGATGGTGCAAAATGAGTTGCAGATATTTTAGCAACAGCAGAGGGAACTATTGCAAACTCATTGTCAATCAGCTGAGTCCATACATGCAAATGCACATGAGATCATTAGTGAAATAATGGCCTACACTAGGGGGCATCAAGGGCCCTAACTTGGCCAAGTACAGATAATGATAAAGCCCTCAAATGCACCAGGGAACTTGGGATTGCCGTTGAGTAATACATGGTTTTGGAATGGTCCCAACAGTATTTGGGAACAACCTATTTACACAAGCCCCATGCCTACGATTGATCCAGTGGGTCAAACAAGTTGGCTCCAAGGAGATAATCAAGGGAGTTTGTATAATCCATAGTTAAATGTTCAGCCGATTAGTGGATACTCAGCTCTGCCTGGAGGATCTGTTCAGCCAACGTATGTGCAACCACCAAATTATATGTCTTAACCAATGAATATACCCTAACAACCGATGTACCTTCTACCATACATGCAACCACTACATGGGATCCCTCAAGGAACCAGATAGCGTGTCAATCAGAAGGTAGCACCCGTTTAGCCTCAGCCTTGTGTTGAGTCGATGGGAGTTAGGCCTCAGCTGATTAATCCAAACATGATTGCTGAGGCTATGAGAAGGTATTTTGGGATGCAAATGAGACCTTTGGAGAGGCTAGTTTATAGGAGACCATATCCAAAGTGGGTAGCTAGAGTCCAATTTCCTAGAGGCTTCAGAACTCCAGGCTTTACCACATTTTCTAGAGAAGACGACAAATCAACTATGGAGTATGTCAACTGACTGATAGCTCAATGCGCTGAGGCTAGTCAAAATGATTGTCTAAGGCTACACTTGTTCTTTTTATCCTTAACCGAGACAACATTCACTTGGTACTCATCATTGCGCCCAAACTCAGTACAAAGCTGGGATGATATGGATTGATTATTCCATGACAGATTTTATAAGCCCCAACCAGAGGCTTTTGTGCTAGATTTGTTAGGGATCAAACAACAAACAAATCAGCCTGTGATAGAGTTTTTAGAAAGATTCAGAAAGGTAAAGGCAAATGTAGCATGCAATTACCTGATGCTGAATATGTCTCTATTGCTGTGAATAATATGAACCCTCAACTAGGAGAAAATCTCATTGTCTCGGAGTATTATGACTTGGCTCAGCTTTCTTGGAAAGTAGCTCGAGTTAAACAATTCATAATAGAAACACTACAAGAAAATTAGTAAATAGCGACCGATTTTTCAATCACTAAAATAACAAAATCGGTCGCAAAACCTGGTAGCGACTGATTTAGTGACCGAATTTTTGGTGGCTAAAATTAGAGACCGATTTAGCGACCACTATAAGAGACTGGAAGTTAAGAGATAGCAATCGAAAAATCGGTCGCCAAGTTAGTTTCTAAATCGGCCGTTAAATTGGTCGCTAAATTGTGACTGAACCAGTTTTAGACACAAAATCAGTTTCTATTTAGTGACAGATTTATCAGTTTCTATTTAGTGACTGATTTATTAGTCACAAAATCAGTTGCTAGATTGATCGTTAATCTTGTGTCTAAGTATTCTTTGTGATCCCACTCTGAATTTCGGTCGCTAAATTTAAAATCAGTCACTAAATTGGTCACTAAATTTAAAATCGATCACTAAATTAATTGCTAATTGCTGATGATGTTATAATGTTTTGCCCCTCCCTACAGATGATGCTGTACTGGTTCTTCTGCAGCCACGCAATACGACAGAGATGCTTGCAAACGCCGTGATCAGAATCTGCAGCGGCGGACTGATGGCATCAATGGCTTTGGGTGGGTGGCGGACATGGTTGGAGACAAAGGAAGGGGGAAAGGTTGAAGGCAAAAGAAGGGGGAAATGGAGGAAGGAAAAGAAGATGAAAACAGGGGGAAAAAGGAAAATGAAAATGGGAAGGGGGCAGCTGACCGTTAGGTTAAATTTTTGGGAAAGTTAAAAATTAGTCACCAAATAATCGATCACTAAATCGGTCTCTAATTGAAAAATTAGAGACTGATTTAGTGACCGATTAATAAATGCAAGAAGAGAACCTTGAGTTACAAAATAGGTCATTAAATCGGTTTAGTGACGAATTTAGTGACTGATTTTGCTTGTTATGATATTCCAACAGCATAATTAAATTAGTCACTAAATCGGTCTCTAATTGAAAAATTAGAGACCAATTTAGTGACCGATTTTCTAACTTAGGGCTCTCTTCTTGCATTTATTAATCGATCACTAAATCGCTCTATAATTTTTCAATTAGAGACCGATTTAGTGATTGATTTTGTTATTTAGGACCAACTTCTTCCATTGATTAATTGGTCGGTAAATCGATCTCTAATTTTTCAATTAGAGACTGATTTAGTGACTGATTTTGTTATTCACAACTAACTTCTTCCATTGATTAATCGGTCTCTAATTTTTCAATTAGAGACCGATTTAGTGATTGATTTTGTAACTCAAGGCTATCTTCTTGCATTTATTAATTGGTCACTAAATCGATCTCTAATTTTTCAATTAGAGACCGATTTAGTGACCGGTTTTGTAACTCAAGGCTATCTTCTTGCATTTAATAATCGATCACTAAATCGGTCTCTAATTGAAAAATTAGAGACCGATTTAGTGACCGATTTTGTAACTCAAGGTTCTCTTCTTGCATTATTAATCGGTCACTAAATCAGTCTCTAATTGAAAAATTAGAGATCGATTTAGTGACAGATTTTGTTATTCAGACTAACTTCTTCTATTGATTAATCGATCACTAAATCGGTCTCTAATTTTTCAATTAGAGACCGATTTCGTCACCGATTTTGGTTCTCACTGCTATATTGCTACATTTTATCAATCTGTCACTAAATCGGTTACCGATTTTGTTATTCAAATCCAACTCCTTCCATTGATTAATTGGTCACCAAATCGGTCTGTAATTTTTTAATTAGAGACCGATTTAGTGACTGATTTTGTTATTCAAGACTAACTTCTTCCATTGATTAATCGATCACTAAATCGGTCTCTAATTGAAAATTTACAGATTGATTTTTGTTTATATCCGCTTATGATTGCCTTCGCCCAATCAGTCACTAAATAAAATTTAGTGACTGCTTCAGTGACCGATTTTCCTACCACATATTTTGCTCATTGATCAGTTGCTAAATCGGTCATTAAAATATTTAGCGACCGATTTTTTCCTGTGAATGACTTTTATCTGGTTCTTCATTTCAATCTCTAAATTGGTCACTAAATACTTATGTTAGTGATCGAAAAATTTTGGTCTCTAAATTGATCGCTATTCCGATTAATTCTAGTAGTAAAAGAGAGCAGAAAGGTCTAATAGAATAGGGCCTAGAAGTTCCCAGTTAGTGGCTATAGTCGATCGTGACTTAGCCAATGAGGAAGGAAATGAGGAAGAAGGGGCAATACAAAGCCAAATTATGATAACTGAACTGCTGGGGTGTAAGCCATACACTTGTCCTGCTCTTACTCTTGCCAAAGGAAAAGAAAAGGTTGAGACTGAGGAAAAGGAGGCATATCTATTTGATATTTCAAAAGCAGATCAGATCTTTGACTTTTTAGTCAAAGATAAACAAATCAAGCTTCTAGAAGGGCATAAGTTATCTCCAATGAATCAAATTCATAATTTAAAATATTGCAACGGGGATAATTCATACTCATGCTATACGAATAACTGTACAGTTTTTCGTAATGTGATTCAAAAAGCCTTGACAAAGAAAGGTCCAAACTTGCAAATAAAAAAGGAAGTGGTATGACTATTGATACCAATCCATTTCCTTTAGCTACTATCAATATGGTTTCCATATCTACAGAGAACAAGTGTACCACGAAAGAAGTTTCATCTTCTCAGCCTGTCTAATGTTCTAAGCATGTATGGAGACCAAAATTGGTGGTCGTCAAGGAAAAGACCAGAGCCATGAGCTATGAAGCATACAGGAAGGTGGAAAAGAAAAAATGGATGCTTAAGCTCTAGGGCAACTCAAAGACTGTGGGGCAGTATGAACAACCTCGGCAAAGTGTATTCCAAATAATATAGTTTCCTCAACAGAAGAATCAGCTGAGGAGATGACAGTATGAACAACCTCGGCTGAATATATTCCAAAGAATGCAGTTTCATCAATAGAGAGACCAGCTGAGGAAAGAATGGTATGAGCAAAGGCAAGTCCCACAGATCTTAGATCATTCTATGCCTAGAGACTCCAAGCGAGTCATTGAAGTAAACTGTAGTGAAGGAAAGTCTACGCTAAGAATCACGGTGAGAAATGTTGAATCAGTTAGAGAGGTAAGGATGATTAAGTCGAAGGTTAAGTCTAACAAGGGAGAGTGGTTCGTGAATAAGTATTGCAAGGTAAAGAAAGTTGAGCCACAACTTGTTCAGCTGACAAGGACCCAGAAAAAGAGAATGCAAACGAAAAGGTCCATCCGAAGAATGAGAAACACTGCGACTATGTTAGATCAAGCTAAACATATGGAAATAGAAAAAGTTGTTAGCCCAAAAGTGAAAGTCATGCAGGAAATACAAGGGCGGATTTAGGACTTGAATAATGTTCAAATGGCTGAGACATCAACTGAGAGAGTATATATTCTAGAAACAGAATTATTAGATAGTTTGATTGATTAGATTCTCAATGATGATAATCTGTTCATTTTGATTGCTGATCTGCAAGATGATGTGAACTTAGCAGCTACCATAGGGGTTCTGCCTGCTGAGTTTGCTGTAAGAGAGAATCAGCCGATATGGCTAAATGGTGACATCTTGGCTAAAGAGGTTGCTTGGGCTACTTTAGCCGATGAGATAGATGCAACAAAAAATCAATAGGAAAGAAAATAAGGAAATGATAACATAAAGGGAGTCATTAAGTTTAAAAAACCTCAGCTGGCAAGACATCTAAAGCCACTTTACATAAGGGCTCATATTGATGGAAGGCCTATCGGCCGCATGTTGATTAATGGGGGGTGCCATCATGAATGTTATGCCAGTGGGAATCTTAAAGAAGTTGGGTAAGTCTTAAAAAGATCTCAAAGAGACTAACATGAAGATGACAAACTTCACAAGGGAAAGCATAGATGCTTTAGGATTTTACATTGCTGAATTAACTATGTGAACTAAAACATCCACCATGATATTTTTTGTTGTGGATGCTAAGTCAGGATACTCTTTGTTGTTAGGAAGAGATTGGATTCACTCCAATGTGTGTGTCCCATCTACCTTACCTCAGTAATTGATGTTTTGTAATGAAGGCAAAGTAGAAGTAGTGCTAGCAGAACAAAAACGATTTTTAGCTGATGTTAAGGTAGCCAAGGCAATGTATTATACCCCTAAATTCTAGCTGATAACATGGCCTCTGGCAGTTACCCAGGATGCTATTCAGGCTGTAAATTTCACCAATCAAGGTTTCAAGGTGGAAATAAATGATGAATATTCAGAAAATTTGTTGAGTGATATGCCGAATAATGATGACTTATCGGATGAACCCCGGGATGACTCAACTATTATAGCTACATTAAGGATTAGTCCTATGGAGTTTGTTAATCAAGATGGTAATTTTTGGTACTTGGAGGGAGATGTAATGGTAGATGAAGCTGAGTGTGAACCTTTGGTACTAGCAATGTCAAGAGAGATAAAGTTCAAAAAGTGGAGCAAAGCTAGACACCTCAGGCCTCTCTACATCTCGGCTCATATGAACGGGAAGCCTATTAGTAGAGTTTTTGTTGATGGAGGAGCTGTGTTTAATGTGATGCCTTACAATACAGTTGAGAAGCTTGGGAAAAGCCATAAAGACCTCGAGAAGACTAATATTGCTATGTCCAACTTTACTAGAGAAAGTACTTTGGCATTGGGTTTCCTTATCGCTGAGTTCACAGTAGGGTCTAGGACCACTAACACACTATTTTTCATGATAAATGGAAAACTAGGGTACTCTATTTTGTTAGGTAGAGAGTGGATTCATGCTAACTAATGTGTGCCTTCCATACTCCATCAGCAGCTTCAATTCTGGAATGAAGACCGGGTTGAAGTGGTTAATGTAGACCCGTTCCCTTTCACAGTCGACATAAGAATGCAAGATGCCATACTCTATTCTTCAAAGATTGAGCTTATTGCTTGGCTCGAAGATGTTCCACTAGATTCTGTCAGGTCTTTTGACCTATCATTGGACCGGTTTGAAATTACAGGGAAGGCTGAGACACGACCTATATCAGAATCTATCAATGAATCAAGACTTGAAGAGTTTTTGTTTTAGCTGGAACTAGCCAAGAAGGATGATGAGGTTACAAAAAAGAGAGAGGACAAAGCAGCAAATTTGTTTACGTCACCTATTAAGGGAGAGATTCCAAGCTTTGAAGCCAAATACCCCTTAATTGAAGTTAATCTTGGAACTACTAGTGAGCCAAGGATGACTAAGATTAGTGGCTTACTTAGTCAAGGTAAGCAAGATTAACTAATTCAGTTGATAACCAGGTATAAAGATTGTTTTGCATACGACTACCATGAAATGCTTGGATTGTCTAGAGAATTATTTGAGCACCATTTGCCGATCAAAGAAAGAATTAGGCCATTCAAGCAACTATCCAAAAGATTTAAACCAGAATTAATGCCAAAGATGAAGTAAGAAATCGAGAGATTATTGAAAGCAGGTTTTATTACAACTGTTAGATATGTACAATAGCTTTCAAATATTGTTCCTGTAATCAAGAAGAATGGCCAAGTTAGGATTTGTATAGATTTTCGTAATTTAAATTTAGCTACCTCTAAGGATGAATATGTTATGCCTATTGCGGATATGTTAGTTGATGCCGCAACAAATAATGGAATTTTATCCTTTATAGATGGTTATTCTGGGTACAATCAAATCTATTTAGCTGAGGAAGATGTATATAAAACTGCATTTTGTTACCCAGGAGCCATTGGTATTTTTGAGTGGGTGGTCATGCTATTTGGCCTCAAGAATGCCAAGGCTACCTATCAAAGAGTAATGAATTTGATATTTCATGATTTGATTAGAAAGTGTGTGGAGGTTTATATCGACAATGTGGTTGTGAAGTCAACCAATTTCCAAAACCACTTAGCTAACTTAGAATAAGTATTTCTCAGAATAAGGAAGCATTCACTTAAGATGAATCTTGCTAAGTGTGCGTCTGGGGTATCAGCTAGGAACTTCCTCGGATTCTTAGTCCACCAAAAAGGAATTAAAGTAGATAAGAACAAAGTAAAAGCTGTATTGGAAGCTAGGCCTCTAAGAAATAAGAAGGAATTGTAAAGTTTAATAGGTAAGATAAACTTCATGAGGAGATTTATTACTAACTCGGCTGGCAAGATGAAGGCCTTTTCACCTTTTTTAAGGCTTAAGCAAGCCGAGGAATTCATTTGGGACAGTAAACAGCAAGATGCTTTTGAACAAATTAAGGATTGCTTGGCAATACCTCTAGTACTAATACCACCAGCATTTGGAAGACCTCTCAAGTTATACATATCGTCCATTGAGGACTCCATCAGATGCTTGCTAGCTCAAGATTCAAAAGATGGAACCGAGCGGGCTTTTTATTATTTGAGTAGGTTGCTAAATGACATTGAATCTAGATATACTCCAATACAGAAGTTGTGTATATCACTATTCCATCTATGTACAAAACTGGAGTATTATCTATTGCCTAGGGAGGTGTTAGTGGTCTGTAAGATAGATATAGTGAAGTATTTACTAAATCGGCCAGTCCTTCAAGGGAGGCTGATGAGATGGACCATTAAGTTGAATGTGTTTGCTGTAAAATATGTGCTGTTGAAGGCCATGAAAGGACAAGTGCTGGCCAATTTCTTAGCACAACATCCCTGTGTAAAAGTGTAGAGCCCATTTGTCAAGTGTCAAGGTTATGTGCAGATTAAACCATGGACTCTAGCTTTTGATAGTTTAAAACATCAAAAAGGAGTTGGTGCAGGAGTTGTAATTACTAGTCCTGAGCGAATAGACAAGAAGTTTATGTGTTGGCTGGATGTTCAATGTTCCAATAACCAAGCAGAATATGAAGCTTTCATAATTGGTTTAAAATTGCTCAAGTTAACCTAAACATTCACTATAGCTAGCTTAGGCTCCAAGACCCCCA
This sequence comes from Pterocarpus santalinus, assembly GCA_031439595.1. Classification (NCBI taxonomy): domain Eukaryota; kingdom Viridiplantae; phylum Streptophyta; class Magnoliopsida; order Fabales; family Fabaceae; genus Pterocarpus; species Pterocarpus santalinus. The sequence goes on from CM062531.1 coordinate 42,977,083, forward strand.
ATTTAGCCTGAAGCTTGGCTATTTCTTCATGAATCGACCCAATACGACTAATAAGTTGAGTTTGTTGAGTTAGATGCTGGTTTCAGCTAGCTAGACTTCACTCCTCGGTATTGGGCCAAAAAGGCATTCTTCTGAGCCTTGAGTGATGCCAATTCCTCCAAAGCTCTAAGGCTATCATCTTGGTGGGTCTTGAATCTACAGTAATCGGACACAGTATCTGAAAGAGTCAGAGCAATGTCAACATTTACCTACTAAAGTGAATCAGGTACATCAACTTTTTGGGACTTGGACACCATCAAGAGATATCGTTCTAGTCTGGCCAAGACTGTAGAATCTAGAGGCAAAGAATTTTGTAATTCTTCTTCAATGATCTCTAGATGCTACTACACAGGTAACGAGGAAGTGCTTGGAGCCTGAGTAATTGGAGCATTGAAATATTCCTTTAATTCCTCATCGAGAATCAAGGCTGGGGAAGGAGGAAGAGTAAGACGGTGCTGAAGTGACCTGCTGGTCTCATTTAAGAATGGATGAGTCTCGGTTGTAGGACTTCTTGGCTAAGTAACATGATGATCATTAGGTGAGTTTACATTAGTTGAGGAAATTGCTGCAGGAATAAGAGATGGCTGAATAGCAGGATCAGCTGTAGCTAGCTCATTTGGCTTAGAAGACGGGTGTTGATCTTGTACACCAGCTGAAGAAAAAGCTAATAGAGGCTAAGGCTGAGGAATACTTCTAGGCCACCTTTTTAGAGGACATTTGTCTTCCTCCTCCTCTTCTTCAGACTCGTGTATAATAGCTTTCCTTTTCAGAGCTTTAGGCTTAAGGAGGGAGGAAGTTGAGAGTTCAGCTCAGCTCGCTTCTTACTTCACATTTCTTTCTACAAAGTGTAAGCATGAGCAAGAAAGGAAAATAATAATCCTAATGAAACATCAAGGTAATTTACTTACTTTGATGGGGAAAGCATCTTGGTAATTAACCACAGATGGAGATGCAACCCTTAAGGGAGTAGCCGAGACAATATTTCTCGGGCTTTTCCGAACTGGAACTCTTTGCTTCAGTTGAGTAGGGACAAGAGTCTCTACATCTACAATTTATGATCCTGCAACTCATCTATTAAATTGATTATGGTAGAAAATTATCATATAAGTAGGCACAAGGATGAGATGATTACCTTGGACAGCTAATGAGGTAGGTTGAGATATCGGTTTGATCCCAGTTGGTGTCAGAGTCGGTCGATGAGGTTGAGAAGATCTATCACAACTGTCTCTAAGTAGTTTGGAGAGATAATGATTAGGAGTAAAAGGGAAAGCTCTTGCGAAGATAGACTTCCACTAAGAGGTATATGTGGAGGAAGTTCCAGGGGTGAGAACAAAAGGATGAAATTGAAATTAATCAAGTTTATTGTGATTGGAGGATACAAGCTTATTCACTTCAAGAAAAGAAGAGAGGGCTTATTTTCCAAGCTGATTACTGATTGATATGGTGCTGGAATATCTTGGAGCAATCTGAATTGCTAAGCAAAGCAGTTGGGATTATATACCTTGGCCGAGATCTTATTAAAACGAGTATTCGGACAAACTCCATTCAACAAATCCCTGCTAGTTAATGCACTACTCTAATGGGAAGCCACCTTGGCCAATTCCTTATCTGAAGCTGTTAGCATATCCAGCTAAACCCAAGCTGGCCCATATGAACGCTCTAAGAAAGGGAAAACTTCTAAGTACACTCGCAGCTACATTTTGCAGAGGTGATCTGCAATTTGAAAAGCAGAAAAGGTAGAAATCACGATAGTTGCATGTCGAAGATTATAAATAGAAGCATCCCGAACTGGTGCAGCCATGAAACCATAATCTCAAATCAAATCTAGGAAATATTCATTTATCCATAAGAAAAAGAAACCACATCGGCCCAGCAATAAGTTTGTTTTGCTTAGCTTCTAGTTGGTCAAAGAAGAGAGGGATAGAGCTCCTAGGTTCATTGGCTTCCCTGATATGATAGCCGAGATGTAATAGGAGACTTCATTTACCATGGCCAATGATTTACTGCAAATAAAAAACTTACATGGCCAGTAGAAGAGAAAGGCATTGTGCTCGGATTTGCTCATGGCTACATGGTCCCGTTTATGTTCCTTCAGGTACTTGCATAAGCTGCATTCTCTTTAGAAACAAGGCAGCAGAGATCATCAAAATTTTCATCATAAAGGGGAGGGATGTCTTCCCCAATGATCGACAGCCTAAGCATAATGGCGACATCGAACAACGTGGGTGACATTATTCCAAATGGGAATACAAAAGCATTGATAGCTATATTCCAAAAGCCGAGGAAGGAGAGAAACATGTCAATATTGGGACAAAAACTCTTTTTTGAGAGCATAATGATATCATACATGCCCCATGTCTTCCACTCTCTTCCCCATTAATCCACTACCCTATCTAACCAGTCCACTTTCTTCGTACAGCAGTCATGCCATGAAAGTATGATCTCCATATTGCAACCACTTGCATCTAGAGTTTTGGTACCAGAGAACTTCTTCTTGGAGCAAGACCTCTTCATATTCTTACCATAATCTTGTTTGAAGATCTTCTAGATAAAGGTTGGGCCCATTACTCAAGCTACGAGCAATCCCACTTAATCTTCTAAGAATAGTTCTTTTTTTTTTTTGTGATATCACCATAGACCTCCTTGTTTCGATTCTTTAGAGAATCTTGGAAACCTCTCAATTTCATGCTCCACTCACTATCATGCACCCAATTCCTTAAAATCACATTTGAGAAGCCAAGGTCCATTAACCAAGCAGCAACAAAATGAAAAAGGACATCTTCCTCTATTTGGACACTAGGCAATGAAGTCTCAGCCGAATGATCAAACTTCACATCAACAAGTATGTAATTTAAGCTTCCTGGAATCTAGGTTGCCAATTTATGTTATCCACAACTCTATCAAGTCTTTGGATCAAAGGAGTGATTCTTCCATCCTCCATGGAGGAAGAAGTTTTTTTCCTTCACAAAGCTTTTTAACCACTCATTTAATTTTTAATATTGTTTCTCTCTCATTTTTTTACTTATTTTGTGGTTGAGAATATATGTGGAGGAGGAAAAAGCTCTTTCTTCATGAGTATATAAGAATTTTTTGGATCAAAGTCCCTCTCTTCCAAGTAAAAGGCCTTCTACTGAACCCAGGATCCATGAGCCCATAATCCACCAAGCATTGCTTGAACAAAGTTACACACACCTTGGGATTGAGTTATGCTACCCCCACATCTATCATATTCATGTAACATTACATTAAAGTCCCCAATGAGACACCAAGGCCCTATGGGTATTAGCACGAATATCTCGAATAACATTCCATAAACCATAGCGAACAGAGGTTGATGGCTGCCATACACCACCGACAGAATCCTAGGCTCCTCATTGCATCATTGAATTTTCATATGCACCAACTAGTTACGTGAACTTAAGACATCGACATGCTAAAGGGATTTATACCATATACACTAGATCCCCCTGATTGCCCTTGAGCTTCAACAATAAAAGATCCATCCAAACTACATCTACCTTTGACCTGCTATCCCCTAGCACCACTGATGTGAGTTTCCATAAGAATGATGAAATTTGCATCATATTTCTTCTTAAGATCTCGAATGCGATTAGAAACCCTTACTCCGAGCTCACAAATGGTAAATTAAAAATGATAATTATTATATTTTGATATTAGTATATATTAATAGATAGGTATAGAGTGTATTTGTTTTAACTTTTTTTAAAAAAAAAAATTGAGACAAATGATTTTTATAAAAAATTAATTTTTTAATTAAAAAATACTTTTTATATGAAAAAATTGAAACAAATAATAAATAGACAACACTTGATAAGTTGTAAAATATTAATGAATATCAAGACTATTTTTACATGTATCAAAATATAAATAATGACATGTAGAGAGTGCACGTTCAAATTTTCTCCATGAGCCATGTAAAAAAAAAAAAAAATCTCCATGAGAAGTATACTTTACTTATCATGAGGACTTGTGCAGTTGTGGTAACAAATAATTTCCATTTTTTCCTTGCCGCAGGTAACATCCGGAAAGCGAAAAAAAAAAAAAAAAAAAAGTCTCGCCTAACTGAAGCACCTCAAATTCGAATGTCCTTTCAATGATTCGTGCATAGCTAAGGCTCAAGATCAGTTGTCAGTTTAGCAAGATGCATATAATCAGCAGGCCTTGCATGAACATTCACGCTTCAAGGTAAGAATTTTACTGCACAATGAGAAGCAAGAGAAAATTGATGGTTCTATTTCTCAATACAAGAAACATAGTCGTCGCAGTAATTAACAACAGCGTTTTGGCTCACTTCCAGTTGTGAGCAACAATGTCAGCCAAATCCACAACCCTCTGGGAATAACCCCACTCATTGTCATACCAGGCAATCACCTTCACCATGTCATCTCCCATGACCATTGTCAGTGACGAGTCAACAGTTGATGACACATCGGTGCACCTAAAATCTACAGAAACCAGGGGCTCATCACAGACAGAGAGAATGCCTTTAAGCTCCTTCTCTGCACTTTCTCTGAAAGCAGCGTTAACTTCTTCTGCAAAGGTCTTCTTTGAGACCTGAACAACAAGGTCCACCACTGAAACGTTTGGTGTTGGCACACGCAGGGCAATGCCATTGAGCTTGCCTTTGAGAGTTGGGAGGACAAGGGCCACGGCCTTTGCTGCTCCTGTTGAAGTGGGGACAATGTTAAGAGCAGCTGCTCTGGCACGCCTCAGATCACGGTGGCTAGCATCTAGAAGCCTTTGGTCACCGGTGTAGGAGTGAGTTGTTGTCATAGTACCCTTGATAATACCTGTCAAGTAAAGTAGTTTCCATTGTCATAGTGGAGAAGATAATCTTTAACAGCGCAAGTTCTTTGCCTTAGAGCCATACTATGAATTAAATGGGACATTTAAGAATAATGAATTGATGATATTTATACATATTTATTTTGTGTGTACATTGACATTGTAGAGTTTGCATGTAAATAGTGAGGATTTTAAGTTGATTAGAGGGAAATCGGGTGGATTGAGGCTACAAGTAATTATGTAGTCAACTACAACTCTCCCAATTCCCCTCTAATCAACATAAGATCCCTACTATTTACCTGTGATATCCCCAGTGACAATGAACACACTAAATAAGTGTCCACATAACACAACTTACCTCAAATTGGTTTAAAACATTATCTTGGTTTTTCCAACACAACACACTCAAGTTTTTAAGTAATTATTGCATAATACTTCAGTTAGTATTTTATTTTATTTTTTGGGTTGATCTATTAGAATTTGAGCTGCAAAATTGGGTGATCCTTTATCGCTCTCTCATAACTGTTACTCCATCCACTTTTAATGAAATACGAACCTGTCATCTCCAAGTTTGATTAGCCTATGCCAGCTTGTGTCAGGTTGAAGTATGCAGGTATTTAATTTTCCTTGAACTGAAATACATGTATAGTCACGATGCCTTTCTGAGAATTAGACCAGTTTGTTTCTTTATTGTTAGCCAAACACATCAAAGAAAGCTCAAGAGATGAGGCTTTCAATTTCAGAAGAGCGACAGAAAATAAACTTGATTTAAAATATGTTGAGGTAAATTACCCAATTTCTGATCAAGGACCTTGACAAATGGTGCAAGGCAGTTAGTGGTGCAGGAAGCATTGCTGATGATGGCTTCATCTGGGTTGTAAGCATCAGCATTGACACCAACCACATAGGTGGGGATGTCTCCTTTGCCAGGGGCTGTGATGAGCACCTTCTTAGCTCCTGCCTGAATGTGCTTCCCTGCACCTTCTCTGTCGACGAACACCCCAGTTCCTTCAATCACCAAGTCAATCCCCAAGTCCCTACAACAGCATACACACACCTTCATGAACATCCTTCCATTACTCTATAATGATTCTAAATTGCACTTGCGGTCAGAGTTACAGCTGCTCTGATTGTGGAAAAGCAGGAAAATGCGGCAGAAATTGCTGCTGCGGCATGCTTAGGAAGGGCAGCATAACAGCAATATTATAGTCGTAATTGCGGTTGCAAACCACCATTTAAAACCATCTATAAACAAGTTTCTTAAGCATCGCAAATTAGTCAAGGTAGTGGACTCGTGCTGATGGGTTTGCTTGAGTAATTGAGAAATTTGTAGTAGGTCATAGGTTCACCCTTATGTTTCATCGTTGAAAGAAAAGAAGGATGCAAGGCAGTGAAGATGAAGAAGAATGAGCTTACTTCCAGGGGAGGTTGGCGGGGTTGCGGTTAGTGACAACTTTGATGATCTTTCCATCAACAGAGATGGCATCGTCACCAGCAGGCTTGACGTCAGCCTCAAAGATTCCGAGGATGGAGTCATACTTGAGAAGATGAGAGGCCTGCTTGACACCTCCGGTGTCATTGACGGCGATGACATCAAGAGGGGAGTCCTTACGACCATGCCAGCACCTCAAGAAGTTCCTGCCAATCCTACCAAACCCATTTATGGCCACCTTCAGTTTTGCTTCTACTACACCTTTCCTGTATCCTCCACTGCTTCCAACCTTCAAAAGTACACAGACACAATGTTGCAAAATCATCTCATTGGTTATTTCTTTCCCTCTTTATTTTAGCTTCATGGATATCTTCACGTGTAATTGCCAATTCAGTTCTACATCCTTCTTGTATTTCCTAGTCTGTATATTTATTTACATGGTATACACGGTTTCAACTCTCCCATAGTGCCATAGACATGGGAATATCGGCAAGAGGATGTACAAAGTGATGATGATGTATCAAAGTGTGCATTCTTTGGTGGGGAGACATGGTCTTACACCCTTGTGTACATTCTACTGGTGAAAAGAACATTAGACAACAACTTTTCTAAACGGGGTTCATGTCGAATAATTTTCGAATTATTCATTATTATTCATCAAAGATCATTCACAAAGATAAGTGAAGCATTAAAGATTTAGCCCCTGAATTTGGTTATTATAATATTTTATTGTTGTACTTCTTTTACTTAGAAAGAATCATTATTTTACAATAAATTAGCCACTCAATGCAGGCAAGTACTTAGTTACTTACTGCTGAGGTCTGGAAGGCAATGACTGAATGGAAGTCCTCAGAATTTTTTCTAGAGAAGGGAAGGTAACCCGATGATGTGTTGCGGAGGCCAGAGAACTCAGAGAAGCCCTTCCCATTTGCCTGAATAGAGCAAGGAATGATAAGCTACTATAAACAGCTATCCGTAGCTTTAGCAGAAAATGGCACTTCTAATGTTGCTTTCATAATATGTATTTCAATGAAACATGTTAGTAAAACAATAACTTCTTGAACCTGAAGAGTTGGTTTGGCTACAGATAGAGTAGCCGAAGCCATTATTCAGCAACAATGGAGACTGACTTTTCTGATGCAGCAGTTGGAGCACTCGTCAAGACTGTAGAGCAAGCAACACGGTTGATGCCAAAACCAAAAAATTTCAGGTCAGTATTATGTCTCATTAATTTTAATAAGCGTCCAAGGGGTTGTAACGATCTTGGATGTGTGGCTGTGAGGCTGTGTACTCATGAAACCAAGTGAGGATGAGATTAGGGATAGCCTCTCATTCAGTGAATGGCTGTGATTGGAGCTTTCTTCTTGTGCCTGTGAGTCCAATCATCTGGCTCTCCCATTTTCCTACTCCTTAATGATGATTGCTGGGCCTGAGCCTCAAATCCTCGGGGGCCATAGTCGTTCACTTCCATTGAGTGGATGATAAAATTCCAAGCAAATTCTACACCTATTCCACACAAAATACTAAATTCTTAGCAAATTAATATTGATATAAGTCAAAATTATATCTACATTGTTGAATACAATTTCATCGAATAAACTATTTGAAACACCAACATTTAGTTGGTTCAAGTGCTAATTTGTTCCTCTTAAATAGGATCTTAAATTCAAGTCTTGTAGTTAAAAAAATTAGAACTAGAAGAGATTTATCTCATATTAGTTGGAGTATATGATCCTTTTTTCTCATTAGTTGCTAGCAATCATATTTTTCAAAATTTAGAATTTATAAATAATTATAGTGTAAAAAGGAAAATATACTTTTGGTTCTTCTATATATCATCAATTTTGAATTTAGTTTATACATAAAAAGAAAAAAAAATCTGCCCATGTACTTGCATTTTTTTTTTTTTTAAATTGGAGATATAGCTCCAAAAATCAAAGGAAGCTATCCTAATGATAGAGTACAAATATTAAATACAGCAACTGGAGAAACATCAGCAGTATCAAAAGTCATTACTATAACAACAAACCAGAAAGGCAAACTACAACGAAGAAAAATTGGATAATAAGGAAACTATCACCTATGTTGCTTCAACCACCGCCTCACAACATCCACTTCTAAAATCATTGAGTGGGGGGAAAAAGGAAAACTTAGGCACCAACCTTTCAACTAATAACCAACCTTGATTTTAATTAGAATAGATTCTAGCCTCCAGTTAGGAACATGATCATTGAAGATAATCTTATTCCTAAGATTCCAAATTGACCAGGCAGTAGCATAATACAACGATATTCAAAATTTTTTCTCAAGGCCATAACACGGAACACCCATCCATGAGTCAAAGAAACTTGAAGCATTTTGCAGAGAACACTAAGAAAAGCCCCACCAATCTAAGCAATCACTCCTTAGTCTCCAAGATAAAGGGCATGAGAAAAACAAGTGATTGATGGTTTCCATTCTGAGTGGCAAAAAGGGCAAATAACTTGAATAGGACAAATGATATTTAGCATACACAACATGTCCTTAGTATTTAATCTTCCAATATGAACTAACCAAACCAGAATTTCTACTCTTGGAGGAGCAACTCCCCTCCAAATCTTTGATACATAAGACAATTCTTGGTCATTGCTTAGAGAAGAGGAAAACACCTACATGGAGAATGATTTTATTGAGAAGCCTTTATTGTCAAAAGACCAAACAAAATAGTCATCAACCTGTTGTTCTAAAGAGTCACTCTGCAGAAGGCTTTTTAGATCCTGCAACTAAGCATTTTCCCCTAAGAAAAATTGCCTTCTCCATTTAAGATTCTAACACCAATTTGCACCATCCCAACAAACCATATCTGCCACCTTACAATGTTGTTGGGAAGAAATACTAAAGAGCCTTGGAAACCTCTGTTCAAGAGAGGAGTTTCTCAACCAAATATCCTTCCAAAGGAAAGTAGAAGCTCCATTCCCCATTTTCTTTACTATACCATCAGCAATAACATTTGCCACAACAAAATTCTAAAGAGATATACCACAAATTTGTTTCCAAAGGCCTTCTTTTTTCAACGCTTGTTGGTCCTTGACAACTCTATTTCTACCTAAATTATAACTTGAGCACACCACTCTTTTCCAAAGGGAAGAAGACTTATCAAAAAATTTCCACCACCATTTAAATAGAACAGCATTGTTCTTGATAGTAAGGTTCCAACACCAAGCCCTCCAAGCTTTTTTGGCTTTTGAATAATTTCCCACTTTACCAATGGGATACCTCTCCTTTTATCATCATTTGCCCAAAAGAAATTCCTCTGTAGCCTAATAATCTTATCAACAACACATTCGGGCATTTTAAACGGACTCATGTAATAAGTGGGTAGATTATTTAAAATTCATTTAATTAATGTTAATCCACCAGCCTTAGATAATAATTTCGCTTTCCATGTCTTCAATCTACTAGCTATCTTTTGTACAATCGGCTCCCAAACCACTCATTTTCTTGGATCTGTGCCTAAAGGAATGCCCAAATACATGACTGAAAGCTTTAAATTCAAACACCCAAGCTTCTGGCTAACTTCTACCCCATGATGAGTCATAGTTAATAGAGATAATTTCTGATTTTGAGTAATTAATAACCAATCCTGACATAAAACTAAAACAGTCTAGAATTCTCCTAAATTTTGTTAAGATTTACTTGTTGGCTGGACAAAACAATAAGGTGTCATCGGCAAATTGTAGGTGAGACACCTCTACCTTATTAGAACCAATCTCCAGCCCTTCAATCAAGCTGAAATCCCTTGCCTTGCATAACATCCTGTTGAACGCCTCCATAACTAAAACAAACAAGAACGGGGATAATGGATCCCCTTGCCTTAGCCCTTTGTGCATTTTAAAAGGATTAGTAGGGGACCCATTTATAATTAAAGACATAGAAGCCGACGAAACACACTGAGAGATCGATCCATGCCAAGTTAAGCCAAAACCCATATGATCAAGCACATGATCCAGAAACTTCTAGTCCACCATGTCATAAGCCTTTTGAAAGTCCAGCTTTAGCAAGGCAACCCTTTTCTTAGCCTTTTTGGCCCAATATACCACCTCATTAGCCACTAAAGCCCAATCCACTATCTCCCTACCTACCCCAAACGCTTATTGAGATTCCCCAACTAGGTCGTCCATAACTTAGTTGATTCTTTTAGACAGCACCTTTGCAATAACTTTGTACAAACAACCAACCATATTAATAGGCCTAAAATCTTTCATTTCAACCGCTCCTTTTATCTTAGGAACTAGAGCAACCCATCTCATATTAACATTTGTAGGAAATGAACCAGAAATAAAGAAATCCAGAACAAATTTAGAGAAATCATGCCCAACCACGTGCTAAAGGTTCTTAATGAAATTAAGATTAAAGCCATCAACCCGGGGGATTTAGTGGATTCACAGCTCCAAATCGCCACTTTAATTTCGTCCAATGATGGAATAACTTCAAGGAAATCTGCTTGACCAGGCTGTAATCTAGGATGCAAATCTTCAGGGAGCTTTACAACAGGCAACTTCTCTTTCTTGTACAAATCCTTATAAAAATTTATGGTAGTCTTCTTGATTAACCTTGGATCTTGAATAACACGGGGACCCACACTCACCTTCAACTTTAATAGAAGTTACGTCTACTTCTACAAGCAGCTAGAGCATGAAAATAATTAGTGTTCCGATCATGGTCTTGAATATATCTTTCCTTGGACATCTACCTCCAATACATTTCCTTTTGTGTATACCATTTTTCCAATTGGCCCTGCAAAGCCAATTTCCTCGCTATGTCAATCTCATCAAGATATACAACCTCACACTTCTTGTCTAGCACTTCCAACTCCTTCTCAAACTTCCTAATGTATGCTTCAGAGTTACCAAAAGTGACTTTATTCCATTTCTTTAAAGGGCCTTTCAATAACTTTAATTTCTTGGCGATAGAGATATTCCCCATTCTAGACCATTCATTTTGAACCACTTTAGAGAATCCTAGATGAGTGAACCAGACATCAATAGTTCTGAATGGTTTAGGTCCCTAGTTTATTTTCTCAGATTCCATAAGTAATGGGCAATGATTAGACATAGAATGATCAAGAGCCCACACCTTCAAATCAGGGAAGCGAGAAATCCATTCACTAACCACGAAGACTCTATCCAATCTACTACAAAAATTACCTTTTACCCAAGCATTCTTTCTCCCAATCAGTAGTAGATTAATTACATTCATTCCCTACACCCAATCGCCAAAATCCTCCATACTCCCAACACAAACAAGGCCACCCTTCCTTTCTGCTAGTGATAAAACTTCATTAAAATCACATACAATAATTAGTGGGCTAGCGATAGAATCTTTTAGGCAAAGCAACTCATCCCACAACTCCTTCTTCTCTGATCAAGAATGCAACCCATAAACTATCAAAATTGCATAGCTAAAATCGCTTGATTTTATGGCATCTCAATACATAACCACCTATCACCCTTTCTTACATTAAAATCAGAGAACAAACCTTTCTCCCACATTCGTATGAGCCCTCCCTTGCCATCCACAATACCTACATCACACCACTTCACCTCCTTCAAAACCCAACCAACTCCTCATTTTAGCAACAACTAAAGAAGTATGCTTGGTTTCTACTAGAGACATAAATAATAACTGCTTATCATTAATAAGATTCTTAATTGCCCAACTTACCCCTACCCCCAATCCCTCTACAATTCCAACATAACAGCTTCATAAGATAAGGATTAAGAACACCCAAATACTCACCACAGCCACTCCAGTGCCATCCTGAGCCTTCCTTTTCTGGTCTCTAGTCTTTCCTTTGGAGCCCTTTTTCCTTTTCTTCTTAACCGTAATTAGTGCTCTTCTCAGCTCATCCTTATTTTCCACACTAAGGCTAATAGTTTGAGCAATTGAAGAAGTCTTCTGAAACTCATGACCAGTATCATTATCTTGATCATCAGGGTCTAAAGAGGAAGCGCCGGAGTTGTCATTCGCTTGATCCCCCATCAAATCGCCATGTTGTTCAACACCCACATTCATCAAATCTCTAGAGGTTTGATCCCCCGTCATGTTAATGTTTTGGACAGCACTATCAGCCTCTCTTTGGTCACAAGTTAGGCCAAAGCCAGGTGGAACGAATGGGCCAGAATCCTCAAAGCTGACTCCACTTGGGATAGGAAAGACTAGGTAAGATTCTTTAAGGTTTTGGCCTAACAAACCATGTGTTTCTTTTGATAATATTGGGCCCAACTCAAGAGTTACTTGCATCAACCCAAGCTTATTCACATACTTTAAATCCCCTGTCATCACTAAAGCAAACCGTAATAGTCTTGGAATTAAGAGAGGCGTTACAGCCCATGCCATTATCTTGGGAGCCCACATTATTTATTCCATTTGCTCCATCCTTCGAGGAAGCCATGACTGCGTGCATGTCACCAAGCAACTTTTCACTTTTTAATGTGTCACATATAGAGTATGAAATGTTTTCAAGACAATCCAAAATCCTGGACATGGAATTGTTACTTTCAATCATTAATGGCGAACCACCTTTAGATTCATTCACTGACACAAAAGACGATAGACAATTTTGCTTTGCATGATTAAAACTCCATAAACTTACTTTATCACTTCCAACTTCTTTAACATGAATGCCAAAGATATTACCATTTAAGATAAGAATAACCCAACCATCAATGAAACCCAGATAAGAAGTGTTAATTAAAATCTTTGCAGCTTCAAAGGACTCACAATATTTAGTAGGGGAGTCAGAACACACATCTCCCCAAACATCATCAATTATCTCAAGTTGTCATCACTCCACCTGTGTAATGGAACGCCATAACAGGCAATCCATATTCTTTTGGTCTGACCCATATCCTCCTTATTCCATTCTCTTACCACATCAAAAACTTCCTTAAAAAAATCACTACCACATGACAATGTCTCTTTCATATCTTTATTGGATGCAAAAGTAACCAAGAACTTAGATTTGCCAAGGTCTCCCACTTTCAAGATTCCCAGACTAGGGAAAGATAATCTGGATGCTACGTTCTCGACCTCCATTGGCTTACTAGCAATGCCAATAATGCTTCGATCTAGCCATTCTAAGTTATTGTGGCTAATCTTACCATTAACAAAAATAGAGTTGTTTGGTTTTCCATTATCTTCTAAGCCTTTCTACTTGGCACCATTTTGCACTTTTGGCAACCCATTGTTATCTTCCATCAATGCATCCTTATGTTTATCCGGTTTGTCACCATCATGGACTCCCTATAGGACATCTCTGTAAGTTCTTGTATCACAAACAACACCCTTGAATCACATAGCATTCTTCTTTTGGTAGCCCCCCTTTTCCTTCATCTGGATATGATTCCTGGACTTCCTTGTTGGAATTTTCTGGGTTTGGCCTTCTATTGATTGGTGGATTTTTTCTTTTATTAAAATAGGTTGAATGGACAGTCTAATATTTCCTTGGAAACCTGATACGAAACATAGAAATGGATCGCCTTGAAATTCAGTTTTAGGGAAGGATATTGATGCCACACTCAAGAAAGATGAGAAGGTGAGTGATAAGTCATGGAGGTTTTGATCGCCACAAGTTGCCTTGATAAGATCATATTTAGTTCTTTGCCCAAGAACTCAAGGGAAGCTCTCACAATAGAGAAAACTTAGATTTCATTCAAATTCCAGATGTTTTAGCATTACAAGAGTTCTCCTATTTATAGGCTTAGTCGAGGACTGAAGCATTGGACCTCTACTACACTTCCCACTAAGCATTTAATGTCCACTAAGACCCACTAAGCACTAATTCTACATCACTATTATGCATTTATGCATTTGACATTTATTTTCCACTAGCGTAGCCATAAGTGTCTACTAATCCTAATAATCACTTAGTAACTCCCAAAAGACATTAAAAACCCACAAAAGATATCAAAAAGTCACTTCAGAAAAGTCCCCCAAAAATAAATATGAAAATACAAAGAAAATAATAAAAATTGGACTTATTTATTTTCACTAAGGTCCAAGATTCTTAACCCACTAAACTGGATACTTGTAGCCCATGAATGCATCTTTGATCATGCAGATTTGGGCCTTCACAATTATGTCTTCATGTTGGCTCAATTTCACTTTCAAGTTGAAGGAATGTGATCCATTTAGTTGTTGCCTCCATTGTGGATTGATCCTCCTTTTCCTTAAGCTCCATTATTAGGCCTTCCAAAGCTTGCTTCATTGTCTTGGTCTTGGACCCTGTCATGGGTCCTCCAATTTCCTTCAATGCCTCTTCCTCCTTGGCTTTGTCGTGTAAGCTTGTAACCCCTCCTCGGCTCATATCATTCCCTCCTTCTTTAAGTGAATTCATCCTCGAATTTAGGTTTTAATCACCTACATCGAAAGGACACAAATCAGCCACATTAAATGTTGCACTAACACCATATTCACCAGGCAAGTCAATTTTGTAAGCATTGTCATTAATTCTTTCCAACACTTGGAATGGTCCATCTCCTCTTGGTTGAAGCTTTGATTTCCTTTGGGCAGGAAGCCTTTCCTTCCTCATATGAACCCACACCCAATCATCGGGTTCAAGGACAACTCTTTTTCTTCCTTTATTGGCTCTATTTGCATATTGCTCCATTTTCTTCTCAATTTGAGCTTTAACTTGCTTATGAAGCTTCTTCACAAATTCTGCCTTTGTTTTGCCATCCTTGTGAACTAAAGAAGAAGTGTTAGGTAAAGGAAGCAAATCAAGAGTTGTCCTGGAACCCGATGATTGGGTGTGGGTTCATATGAGGAAGGAAAGGTTTCCTGCCCAAAGGAAATCAAAGCTTCAACCAAGAGGAGATGGACCATTCCAAGTGTTGGAAAGAATTAATGACAATGCTTACAAAATTGACTTGCCTGTTGAATATGGTGTTAGTGCAACATTTAATGTGGCCGATTTGTGTCCTTTTGATGTAGGTGATGAAAATCTAAATTCGAGGATGAATTCACTTAAAGAAGGAGGGAATTATATGAGCCGAGGAGGAGTTACAAGCTTACAAGACAAAGCCAAGGAGGAAGAGGCATTGAAGGGAATTGGAGGACGCATGACAGGGTCCAAGACTAAGAGAATGAAGCAAGCTTTGGAATGCCTAATAATGGAGCTCAAGGAAAAGGAGGATCAATCCACAATGGAGGCAACAACTAAATAGATCACATTCCTTCAACTTGAAAGTGAAATTGAGCCAGCATAAAGACATAGTTGTGAAGGCCCAAATCTGCATGATCAAAGATGCATTCATGGGCTACAAGTATCCAGTTTAGTGGGTTAAGAATCTTGGACCTTAGTGGAAAATAAATAAGTCCAGTTTTTATTATTTTCTTTGTATTTTCATATGTATTTTTGGGGGACTCTATGGAACAAGCTAGGAACAAAGCTTCTTTTCTCCACCACATGCCACCCCCAAACTGATGGCCAAACTGAGGTGGTAAATAGGACTCTTTCTACTCTTCTTAGAGTAATTATTAAGAAGAACATTAAGTCTTGGGAAGAGTGTTTACCCCATGTTGAATTTGCTTATAATAGGGCTGTCCATTCTACTACTCAATTTTCTCCTTTTGAGATTGTTTATGGATTCAATCCACTAACACCTCTTGACAAACAAATCTGCCACATGAGTTGCATAATACACTTTGTTGCAAGGTAAGAAATGTGCCATCTTGGAGAATTTATCAACTACCACAAAAATGGAGTCCTTCCCTTTTTGGGTGCGTGGTAACCCTAAAACAAAATCCATAAACAAGTCAGTCCAAGGGGAATTAGGAATAGGGAAGGGTACTATGAAGAAATCATCTTCTTCAAGCTACTTTTTAAGTTGGAAGGACAAGCCAAAGAAGGAAGGTTCTTCTTCTAATTCTAAGGAGGTAGCAAGCCCTAAGAAGCCTATTCCTACTACTTCTTCTTCTACTTCTAAGAGTAGGGATATCAAGTGCTTTAGGTGTTTGGGAAAAGGACATATTGCATCCGAATGCCCGAATAAGAAGACTATGGTGGTGAGGGATAATGGGAGTATCTCTGGTGAAGAAATTTCTTCTCATTCCTCTTCCTCAAGCGATGAGGAAAATGATGGAGCAGCCTATGCACAAGATGGAGATCTCTTAATGGTTAGGAGGTTATTGGGAAGTCAAACCAAGGAGCATGAGGAGGACCAAAGAGAAAATATTTTTCATACCCGCTACCTTATTCAAACATGCTCTGATACCAAATGGTATGAAACATAGAAATGGATCGCCTTGAAATTTAGTTTTAGGGAAGGATATTGACGCCACACTTAAGAAAGATGAGAAGGTGAGTGATAAGTCATGGAGGTTTGATCGCCACAAGTTGCCTTGATAAGATCAGATTTAGTTCTTTGCCCAAGAACTTAAGGGAAGCTCTCACAATAGAGAAAACTCAGATTTCATTCAAATTCCAGATGTTTTAGCATTACAAGAGTTCTCCTATTTATAGGCTTAGTGGAGGACTGAAGCATTGGACCTCTACTACACTTCCCACTAAGCATTTAATGTCCACTAAGACCCACTAAGCACTAATTCTACACCACTATCATGCATTCATGCATGTGACATTTATTTTCCACTAGTGCAACCATAAGTGTCCATTAATCCTAATAATCACTTACTAACTCTCAAAAGACATTAAAAACCCACAAAAGACATCAAAAAGTCACTTCAGAAAAGTCCCCCAAAAATACATACGAAAATACAAAGAAAATAATAAAAACTAGACTTATTTATTTTCTACTAAGGTCCAAGATTCTTAACCCACTAAATTGGATACTTGCAGCCCATGAATGCATCTTTGATCATGCAGATTTGGGCCTTCACAATTATGTCTTCATGTTGGCTCAATTTCACTTTCAAGTTGAAGGAATGTGATCCATTTAGTTGTTGCCTCCATTGTGGATTGATCCTCCTTTTCCTTGAGCTCCATTATTAGGCCTTCCAAAGCTTGTTTCATTCTCTTAGTCTTGGACCCTATCATGGGTCCTCCAATTCCCTTCAATGCCTCTTCCTCCTTGGCTTTGTCTTGTAAGCTTCTAACCCGTCCTCGGCTCATATCAAAACCTATGTTATTATGTGATCCATTATAGGTTTGGGATTCACTATATGTTATTGGGCTTGGATTCAATAGTGAGTGTGCTGGAAGGTGTAATGGGCCATGGGTGACCTAGGTATTTGATGGACAAAAATAGGTTACTATATATATCCATATTATGGGCAAGATTCCCATTCTAGTGTTGACACTCTTGATGGCCATTGCTAAGAGAAGGAAATGGAGTGGGTTCTCCTTTACCTAGCGTATACATGTGTATACATTTTCTCTTTATAACAGGATTCATAGACGATGTTCTTGAATAACATGGATCTGACAGGTACGCATTATTTATTGCATTATTTACCCGAATTCCTATTATGATTGGTGTTTTAAATTCCTAGTATAGATCCGATGAAATCTTACATGTGGTATCAGAGCAGGTTATATTAGGATTAGAATCCAATTGAGAAAATTTCCAAATTGTTTTGAATTGAGAATTTCTATGAAATTTCTTTAAATATGAATATATGATTTGCAAAAATTTCTTTTCGATCTTGAATGCGAATGTTGGTTGGATCAAACATATTTTTGCATTGGGAACTAACTTTTTCATATCGAATATGAACCTCCGTTCAAACATATAGGCCTGCATTGCTTTAAGCGGAAGGTGCTATGTTTTTCGTCAACTACCACTGGTTTACTGAGAAGCATGAGCAGAAGGCGCTGTTGGGATCACCAGTCACAATTGAGAGAGTTGCCACTGTCCCTGCTCATGGTGTGCCGGCGCTACTCTAGTACCATCATCAATGCGCCGCTGTTCAAGGTGCGCTGGGGTATCTAGGTATCATCCACGGAGTGCTGGACTAGGCAAAGGAGGAAAGCCTGGTGTCGCGCCGCTGCTGTGCGTGCCCAAGCTAGTGCGAGAAAGATGGGTACTATTATCCTTGTGCGTGCCGTCGTTGTTCTATGCATTGCTGGAAAAGGTGGGAAGGAGCAAAGAAGAAGAGGAATAGATTGGCAATGTGTTCACAAAGGAGAAGCACCTCCATGGGTATTGGTAATGCATGAGGCATGAAAGAGAATCAGCCCATGGTTGTGGAGACACGTTTTCTGTGCTAGGAAGAAGAGAAAGGAAAGTGGGTCATGGTGACCCGATCATCCAACCACAGGTTAACATTGACCCGTTTCAACCAATTTTTTTAAGTGAAAAAAAAAACACTGAAAAATGTGAAAGTGTGCGAGAGAGAATTAAAGTAATTTTATTTCTTTCTTTTAATAAAATTTTTAATCACAAAATATTGGTTTAAAATTTTATAAGATTATAAAATTTGAGATATTTTGTCATTATTCAATTGATTTAAATTCTGTGAAAATTGTAGAATTCAAAATGCCTATTTATAGTTATTGAGTCTCATTGTTATGTTGTCAAAAGTGTTTGAAAAAATGGAGTTGAGTTAAAATTTGATTATTTGGGCAATTATTTATCCCTATTGAGAGCTCTATTGGTCAAGTGAGTTTCTATACCACAGTGGGTTACCTGCAAAACTAACGGAGTTACTTGTTTATTTGTTTGGGATATTTTGTCATTTTGATTGGTTGTGAGTTGACTCACCTACAGGTAGTTAGCTCATTAATTGATCCTAATGTGATATATTTTGTCACCTATTTAGTTGTGGATTGACTCACCCATAGGTGGTTAGTTCATTGATTAATTTGGCGTGGCATGACATTTGGGATGACTTTGACAATAAAATCCTTCTGCCCACAGGTGTTGGATTTTTGTAACTGTCGTTTTATATAGTATATTCTCCACCCACAGGTGAGTTTATATTATATGTTGAGTCCCTCTTTATGATAATGAATATTACTATTGATTGCTCATGTAAATAATCAAATTCTTGGTATTTTTCAGCTCCTATGAATTTTTCTGTGAATAGCACTGACAACCAAATTGAGCTCTTAATTAAAATTGTTATAAAAAGAAATTTACCAAGACAAATATGGCGATTACCTTTTGGTAATTATTGATATTGATACTTGTCGAATCAATCCTATAAGTAAATTAAACATTTGCTTTGTTATTGATTTTGAATTTTTTTTGGGATGCTATTTATTTGTTTTATAATAAATATGTTTCTATCTTTGGAAAAATTTTAAAATTTTTAAGATAGAGAGACAAAGTTAATGAGCTAGAAAAATCAAAATTGTTAGGTTCATATGGTAAATTTTCTCTAAAATAGGCATAGTGATAATAGATAATCTAAGAGACCTCTTACTCAATATCTTGTGGATTAGAGGGATTAGTTTCCAATTTAGCATGTTAGGGATTCTGAATAAAATGGTATGGCTAAATAAAGAAATTTTGTCTTGTGTTAAGTCACATTAACTTACCTGAATCTTATTGAAAAGAAACTTTAAAATAGTTATTTATATCTTAAATAAAATGCTCTCCCAAAATACTATTTAAACTGTTTGAGGATTACAAATTTAGCCTCAACCATATTTTGTATATGGAGTGAAGTCATTGAATTAATCCCACTATATCAAGAAGAATTCTAAAGTCGCCTATTATCCTACGAATACCAAAAGTTACAAACCTTGCTGTCATAACCATAGAATGAAGATAGTTGAATCAAGAATTACGGAGTTCTTGAGAAGAATATCAATAATTTTGACATCTTTCATTGGTCAATGATTGAAGGTAAGAATACTCTACATAAGTTACAATGGGTTATGGAAGCTCTTGATGGTTTTAAACCCATTGGTGCATATGGTGTTTAAGAGGAAGACTCTAATAAAAGTGTGGAGTGGTTTAAAGTGGGTTTTGTGGTTGAAAGTTTCCTTGAAAAGAGCATGATTATTGTTATGTGTAACGTCCTCCTTGGTATACAGTACTATGCTTAAGTCATAGTACCATACTCAGGAGTTGTTACTATTACCTGAGCAGACCTTATTTGACAATAACTTCAGCCGTCTTTGAATCTTCTCGAACTATTTGGAGATAACACGGAAACAAGAGTGAGAATTTTAAATTCTCAGTGGAATTCTCTAACTATCATACATAATGTCATCATTGTCGTCTTCACCTGCTTCGGTTTATCATAAAAAGGTGAACATGTTATACAAATTGTTTGGTTTTATAGTTCAAAAACATATTGTCTGAAGCAAAGTTCATTTTATTTATACACTTGTTATTTGGGTGAGCCAATACAAAATCGATTCATGAATTATACTATGAATAATAACTGAAATGTATTAAAATATAACAGCACCAATATACTGAAAACATCAAACTTGCACATGATACACATAATCTTCTTTTCTTCCTTTATCTTCCTTTACTTGTCACACATATTCTAGAGTACGATCACCATGTCATACTCCATTGGGGTGTGATCACCATGTCACACTCCTTGGGAATATGTTCTTCTTGCCATGTCTCAGAGTATGATCCTCATGTCATACTCCGTCAGGATATGATTGCCATGTCACATTCCTTAGGGTGTGGGATCATTATGCCATACCCCAGAGTACGATCGCCATGTCATACCCCATCAGAGCGTGATCACCATGTCACGTTCCTTAGGAATATGGACTCATCATCATATCTTTCATCATAGAATTTTTATACGCCACATTTCAGAGTATGATCGCCATATCATACCCCATCAGAGCATAATTGCCATGTCACGTTCCTTTAGAATATGGAATCTTTATCATATTTTTTAACTGCCTTCACAGGGAGGGACCCAATTAACTGCCTCTAAGTGAAAGGACCCACATTTAATATATTCACATCCTTTTATTCTCATACACAATCATGCATAGATTTGCTGAATGTATTCATACATATGCCTCATCATTTACTTTCATATATCCTTGCATATAGAATTTCATATTTATAACTTAATCTTCATAACACAAACTCTCATAACTTCATATGCTTCTACCAAAAATTCAGCAGCATGACAGATCCTGTCCACTTTCCCATGATTAGTGCCAGTCAATCAGACAGTGATCCATACAGAAAAATCAATGCAAGGTATAGATGCTCCAATAATCACATAAAGTTTCATAACCTTGATCCTGAATTAGTTTTCTGCCACTTCCTATTGATTCTACCCAGTTTTTGTAACTTAGGCCATAAATTCATTTTAGCTTATTTGGACCTCAATTTTGGATAGATTGGAGTGTTATGTGTCTATTTTCTAACCTCTTTAGTTTCCATCTAATTTTGATAAATATAGCTCAAGTTATTTAAGTTTTATCTCGGCCTGCCTTGTAGCTAGCTAGAATTACACACTTAAAAGTAAAATTCCACTAAAAATCAAAAACCAATTAAAATCATACAAAATTCATTTATATTAAAACTAATAGGACAAGCTTTCATTTGTAATAAGTCCCATTTCATTTTCTTTAGTAGAGCTCAAGTTATAAGCCCCAAAATTTAACCTTCTTGAACTGCCCTATTTTCGCCTAGTTTGGACATAGGGCAAATTCTTTGAACCACTGGGAGCAAACGGGACTGTATCTAACTCTGAAATTTTTATGAGATGTTCTCCTAATTCCAAGTTGTATAGGGTAAGTTTCGCCTTGAACAACCTAGTTTGCCTAGAATCAAACTCAAAAACCTAGGTCAAATTTTCAAAATTCATATCTCTCTCAATACTAACCAATGGTCTTATATGATATATGTATGGAAAGCCCTGAATGTCTAGTTTCATATAAAAATAGTTTCATTGAATTTGAATGACTGTAGGCAGAGCTGTACACTTCGCTGTACGGACTACCGAGGTAATTTGGTCTCCCAGCCCATCACATCTTTCTATTCTCACCCTTTCCTACTCCTTAATCGAATTTAAACACAAAAACAGTCAAAGATCATCATATTCATTCACTAATCACATCAAGAAATGAGAAAATAAAGCCAAAATTAGCCACCCACAATCAAAATAACAAGAACAAAATTGAACCTCTACCTCTTTGTATGTGATTTTGCTAAGTTGTGGAGTTTGGATTGACGGAACCTTATCAAGCTTGAAGGTTTGATGGAGTTAGTTGAGAGAAAAAGGGAAGAAGAAGAAGAGGAGAAGAGAAGAAGAAGACTGAAGCAAGGAGAGAGTGGCGCAAATCAGTAGGGAATAAGGGAGAAAAATCTGATTTAAGTATTGAAGAGGTAATTGGCTTTGTGAGTTTTGATTGGCTGAAATTTTGTGGGTAAAGTTCAGCCATATTTCCCTCTTTTGTGGCTAAATTATTCTCCATTTCGTCTAAAAATTGGAACTCATCTTCATTCTACTTAAAATCAGAACTCATGTCCATTTTATTTGAACTTGGAGATCAATTCGGATATCAGAACCGATGTCCATTTTATTTGAAATTTGGAATAAATTTAGAGATCAGAAATCATGTCCATTTTATTTGAAACTTGGAGATCGATTTGAAGATCAAAACTCGTGTCAATTTCCTTTGAACTTGGAGATCAATTCGGAGGTCAGAACTCGTGTCCATTTTATTTGAACTTGGGGATCAATTCAAAGGTCGAAACTCATGTCCATTTTATTTGAATTTGGAAATCAATTCGGAGGTCGGAACTCATGGTGGC
This sequence comes from Pterocarpus santalinus, assembly GCA_031439595.1. Classification (NCBI taxonomy): domain Eukaryota; kingdom Viridiplantae; phylum Streptophyta; class Magnoliopsida; order Fabales; family Fabaceae; genus Pterocarpus; species Pterocarpus santalinus. The sequence continues at coordinate 43,000,057 of CM062531.1, forward strand.
GCCACCTTTAGAGGCTTAAATGGCTAAGTTTTTAGCCATTGGGTTATAGGGTTTTGGGCATTAATTCTATTAGTTTAGTTCCAACAATTTAAAATACCGTAATCTTATCGATTTCCTGTAAATCGGTAGATCAGCTTTTTTTAAAAAAAATTTCTATGAATCTAAACTCAATTAATTGCTAATTAATTGATCCTAAAATCTAGACAAAAAGTAATAAATAAAAAGAAATCCGGTGGATGTTACATTACCACCCTCCCAAAAAAAATTTTTTGTCCTCAAAATTTGATTATAAGTTATAAATGATAATAGTTTAAATAAAGTTTGTACATAAGCACACAGTAAATGTAAAACTACTTGGCATAATTGGATCGTCTAAAATTAAATTAGCCAATTCATTATTCTGGTTTATCCCTAATTCTTGCTCTGGCTCCTTTGGGGTGTAGTCCCCTCCGCATTTATAGTGAAAACTATTCCCGAACGTTACGGTTTAGGAGTCGGTGGTTGGTTCTCAGGGCATGCTCTAATCATACGTCCTGGCTTGCCACATATAAAGCACACATATTGTTTAACTATGCAAGGCTTATCTCCATGATTCTTCCCACACTTCGGACATTGTTGATTGACCATCGATTCTTGCAGCTGTTTGCCCTCATCTTCGCTAAGGTGAAATTGCTTCTTTGGTGGTGAGGCATATTCGAGTTCCTAGTTTTCAGATGCAGGCCTCTTCCCATAAGCATCAGACTGGACAATCTCCAATTTCTTATTATAATCTTCCACAAGTCTGCACTTGTTTACCAAGGTAAGAAAATCCCTTATCTCCATAGGGCCTATTGCTGCGAGGATATCTTCCCTCAATCTGCCTTCAAATTTGACACACTTCCACGCCTCATCTGGATTCCGCTGATAGATTGTGGAAAACTTGCATAGCTCCTCAAACTTAGCGATGTACTTTGACATGCTACTACTTCCCTGGCAAAGTTGCATAAATTCCAACTCCTTGGCATTCCGAATAGATGGTGGAAAGTATTTCTGGTAAAAAACATCCTTGAACACAATGCAGGTGATCTCCGTCTGGGACTCTTCTAATAGCCATTTTACACCATTCCACCAGAATTCTGCGTCTGCTTCGAGCATATAAGTGGCGAAGGCCACTTTTTGATGGTTAATGTAGTCTAGAATGGAGAAGACCTTCTCCATTGCCTTAACCCACTTGTCAGCCTTATCAGGATGAAAAGCTCCTCTAAAACTGGGCGGGTTCGCCTTTCGAAATTCTGCAAACTTGAGATATTCCAGGTCCAATCCTGAGCTATTCTGGTTTCCACCATGATTGGCTCCAGGTTGTCTTCCTAGCTAGTCCATCATTTGGTGTGCTGCAGCAGCTTGTTTGCGCATGGCATATGCTATTTCTCGTAGAGTATCCATGAAATTAGCGAGTTCTTCTAAAGTGGGTGCAATTTGTGGCCTACCAGCCCCCTAGAAGCCATTAGTTCGTAATCACACACAACAAAATATTGAGTTGATCAAGCTCAATAATAAGTTAAGTGTGACAGCAACTAATAACAATCATAGTTAGGTGGTCAAGCATATCTAATTTCCTATATCTTATTTGAGCAGATAAGATTTATCGCATGACGTTTATTAAGGATTTCAGAGTGCACTGGAAGCATGGTTAGTTCAGCCCTCAGGTCTGGTTAGGACCAAACTGCTCTGATACCATTTTTTGTATGTCCTCCTTGGTATACAGTACTATGCTTAAGTCATAGTACCATAATTAGGAGTTGTTACTATTATCTGAGCAGACCTTATTTGACAGCAATTTCAGTCGTCTTTGAATCTTCTTGAACTATCTAGAGATAACACGGAAACAAGAGTGAGAATTTTAAATTCTCAGTGGGATTCTCTAAATATCATACATAATGTCATCGTTGTCGTCTCCAGCTGCATCGGTTTATCATAAAAAGGTGAATATGTTATATAAATTGTTTGGTTTTATAGTTCGAAAATATACTGTCCGAAGCAAAGCTCATTTTATTGATACACTTGTTATTTGGGTGAGCCAATACAAAATTGATTCATGAATTATACTATGAATAATAACTGAAACGTATTAAAATATAATAGCACCAATATACTGAAAACATCAAACCTGCACATGCCTTTACTTGCACTTGAATTTATGCAAATACACATAATCTTCTTTTTTTCCTTTATCTTCGATCCTTTACTTGTCACATATATTCTAGAGTATGATTGCCATGTCATACTCCATTGGGGTGTGATCACCATGTCACACTCCTTAGGAATATGTTCTTCCTGCCATGTCCCAGAGTATGATCATCATGTCATACTGCATCGGGATGTGATCGCCATGTCACATTCCTTAGGATGTGGGATCATTATGCCATATTCCAGAGTACGATCGCCATGTCATACCCCATCAGAGCGTGATCGCCATGTCACGTTCCTTAGGAATATAGACTCATCATCATATCTTTCATTATAGAATTTTTATACGCCACATTTCAGAGTATGATCGCCATGTCATACCCTATCAGAGCGTGATCGCCATGTCACATTCCTTCAGAATATGGAATCTTTATCATATCTTTTAACTACCTTCACAAGGAGGGACCCAATTAACTGCCTCCAAGTGAAGGGATTCACATTTAATATATTCATATCCTTCTATTCTCATACATAATCATGCATAGATATGCTGAATGTACTCATACATATGCCTCATCATTTACTTTCATATATCCTTGCATATAGAATTTCATATTCATAACTTAATCTTCATAACACAAGCTATTATAACTTCATATGCTTCTGCCAAAAATTTGGTAGCATGACGGATCCTGTCCGCTTCTCCATGAATAGTGCCAATCAACTAGACAGTGATCCATACAGAAAAATCAATGCAAGGTATAGATGCTCCAATAATCACATAAAGTTTCATATCCTTGATCCTGAATTACTTTTCTACTACTTCCTGTTGATTTTATCCGATTTTTGTAACTTAGGTCGTAAATTCATTTTAGCTCATTTGGATCTCAATTTTGGATATGTTGGAGTGTTATGTGTATATTTTCTAATCTCTTTAGTCCCATCTAATATTGATAAATATAGCTCAAGTTATTTAAGTTTTATCCCGGCTTGCCCTGTAGTTGGCTAGAATTACACACTTAAAAGTAAAATTCTACTAAAAATTGAAAACCAGTTCAAATCATACGAAATTAGTGTCATATTAAAACTAATATGACAAGATTTCATTTGCAACAAGTCGCATTTCATTTGCTTTAGTAGAGCTCGAGTTATAAGCCCCGAAATTTGACCTTCCTGAACTGCCTTGTTTTGGCCCAGTTTGGACATAGGGCAAATTCTTCAAACCTCTGGGAGCAAACGAGACTGTATCTAACCTGAAATTTTTATGGAATGTTCTCCTATGTATAAGCTTTCTAACAAAGTTAGTTTCATTCAATTCCAAGACGTATAGGGCAAGTACTGCCCTAAACAACCTAGTTTGCCCAGAATCAAACTCAAAAATCTAGGTCAAACTTCCAAAATTCATATATCTCTCAATACTAATCCAATGGCCTTAAATGATATATGTATGGAAAGCCCTGAATGTCTAGTTTCATATAAAAATAGTTTCATTGAATTTGAATGGCTGTAGGCGGAGCTGTACACTCTACTGTACGGACTGCCGAGGTAATTTGGTCTCCCAGCCCCTCACATCTTCCTATTCTCACCCTTTCCTACTCCTTAATCGAATTTAAACACAAAAATAGCGAAAAATCACCATATTCATTCACTAATCACATCAAGAAGTAAGAATAATTCAAATTGATCATCATATTCATAAGCTAATGGAATAATTCATGGAAATTGCTAAGTGCTCTCAACCTTGGTCTGATTGACCTATTAGCTCTCTGTGTTAATTAAATTATAGCCTGATGCTCATTATTTTGATCTGCATGATATATATATGCTAAGGTTCACTTCTATGCAAATTGTTATTCGCTGATATGTTAGCTCCTCATGTTAGCTAAATTATGGTCTAATGTTAATTATTCTAATTTGCATGGTGTATTTGAAAGTTTACTTTATGCAAATTAGTGTTCACTACTTAAATAGTGTGACTTTAAGAAGTGTCTCATGGTGTGTTTCTTGGAAAATATGTTTTAAGAAAATTTATATATGGGAGTTGAAAATGGTTTAATGGACTGGATTATCATTCCCATTTTGGAGCCCACTTACGGATATGGATGTTTATCACTATGGTGACTCACTCATGAAGTTAGTAGAGCAACCTGTTAATTTGGGAATGGTTTTGTTGCTCGACCAATTAGTGCATTGATTTATCCGCAGGTGTTCTCTTGTATAAGTTGGTTCAAAAAGGCATTGAAAGTTTGGGATTATTTGATAGTGAAAATTCTTCTACCCACATGTGTTGAATTTTCTGAGACTGTTGTGTATGATATATTATTCGTCCATAGGCGAGTTTATATTCATGTTTTTTAAATCCCTATTATGGTGACAATGGTCATTGATGTTGTCCATTAGATTAACTGAAGGTTGATTGTGTTTATTTTCAACTTCATATCGTATTTTCCTTTAATAAGGTAATTAGATTACAATGTTGCAATCTTTGACTAGGTTCTTAAGAGGATGGGAATTGTATATAGCAATGGTATTTGGGCATGATGGATATGTAAATTTATCCATGAAATTGTGCTTGAATTTGTGTTTAAGCAGATTTTCTTCTTGAAGAAAATGATTATTTTAATGAGTGGGAGCTGTAGTATGTGTTGTGCATTCTGACCACAGGTGATTATACAATCATATGCTTAGCCTCCCATGAAAGATATGAATATGCCCAACTAATTATTATCATTATTTTTAATCATATTCTTGTATTTATGCAATTAGATAATTGCATATGGTTGGTGGGAGCTAGTTGTTTGGTTCTATTTGCATACTATATATGATTTTCGAGGTCCTAGACAATTAAAGTTGTAATGATTATATTAACACTGAGGAAATGCTTGCTCTCCTTAACTGAAGGACTTAGGCCCATGATATTTATGAAACATGTTGAGAATATGGGTCTTGTAAGGTCTTTTGATATACTTGGTTAGTGGGAGTTGCTATATTCATTTGATTGCATTGAGTTTATGTAATCTAGTTGAAGAACTCATGCGCATGTAATGATATTTTATTTTGATACCATTATTATATCTCGAGATATAGATGTTTTCTTTTGAAATTACTGGTCTTTTATGAGAAAGATATTGTTCCCTTATGGGAATAGTATTTCATAATAAACATGTTATGATCTCCTTATAGGAGGTTGGTTGTGTCTTTTGAGAAGGCATAATGAGGATCCATGTATAGTAGCATAGAAGGATCACATATTATGCTATTATGTGTATATTTACACCTTGCGCACTCATGTTTTGGATCATTGTTGATGAGGTTAACTGGTTATGTGGTTATGGGTGAACTAGACTCTTTATAGTTTATCATTTGCCTATGGCTCTTAGCCGGTAGCTTTGTTAATTGGAATGATTTGGTTTTGTGGTGATTATTTTCAGGCTATATTTTGTGGCCATAGTTGTTCAACATGAGAGTCGTTTTTAAAATGTTTTAAAAATTAAATAAAACCCAATTAATATTGTCTAAGTGAGAGAATGTTGGAATTTTCTAGGTTTGGGCTTCTATTGATTGGTGCATTTTTTTTATTATTAAAATGGGTTGAATGGACAGCCTGATATTTTCCAAGAGACCTATGTTATTATGTAATCCATTATGGGTTTAGGATTCACCATGTGTTATTGGGCTTGGGTTCAATAATGAGTGTGCTGGAGGGTGTAATAGGCCATAGGTGACCCAAGTCTTTGATTGACGGAACTAGGTTACTATATATATCCATATTCTGGGCAGGATCCCCACTTTAGTCTTGACACTCTTGTCAGCCATTGCTCTATCGATATGGTCATTTGAAAGAGAAGGAAATAGAGTGGGTTCTCCTTTATCTAGCGTATACATGTGCATACATTTTCTCTTTGCAATAGGATTCATAGACGATATTTTTCAATAATATGGATATGACAGGTATGCATTATTTATCCGAATTCCTATTATAAATGGTATTCTAAATCCCTAATATAGATTTGATGAAATCTTACATTCCTATCATATAACGCCTGCTGAACATTCAACTTACAGCCCCTTATATTCATACCATGCATATTCTGAATAGCTCGTTTTGCTCCTCCATTTGTTGGAACGGAACAAAACCGAAGAGTCCCAGGTTACCTTTTCTTTTTTTTGTAAGAAATGAATGCATCAATTACCCTTCCTTCATACCGGAAGAGCTGCCATAACCAACCCTTACTCATGGACACAAGGAGATTGTCCACGAACAAGGTCACGTCATTCGTCCTCTTTGAGCCATCAAAACTCTCCTTGTTCACAACACCATTTGTCTTTACTTGTACATGATCTTGACGTTGTCCTTGCCCATCCTTGAATGCATTTTGTCTTCCCTTGTGCTTCCAATCGTTTGTGAAGAAGTCCTTACCTATATAGTTAATTGGAGTTACAACTTTGTTAGTTGGTCATTCTTAATGGCCAACCAACTATGATTTAACTTAAGAAATCCCTAACTAATGCTATGAATGAAGATGATATTTTATTAGCCACCTACGATGACCAATTCATAGAGTTATAACTCCAATTTATGGTAAGCAAGGACTTTTTAAAAAACAATTGCATGTGTAAGGATTAATTACTGAATTTAAAAACTTTTTTCAAGTAGGAATGATATTCAAAATCAATGACACATATAGGGATTAAAATTATATTTTTACCTATAAAAAAGTTCATTGATTCTAATTTACTATTTTATATATAAATAATATCACCAAAGTTATAATAAAAATTACTATAATACAAAAAATTGTTATTATATTAATATTTTAATTAAATTTAAATTTTAAATAAAACATTTAAATAATATTATTATAATTAAATTTAAAATTAGAATTTATGTCCAAATTATTTGACAAATTGAAACATCAAATTTAAAATTTTATTATAATTTCAATTTTTTTAAAAATTTAAATTTAAATGTTATATTATAATTCCTGACAAAGAATGTCATTTTAGTTTACGGGCAATATGTGAAGCCCAGAGAAGGAGAAACGTCATGTGCAAAAAATATTTGATTTGATCGTAATGCACAAACGGTGAAGCATATATTGGGTTCACGTTTTTAACCTCTTAAAAGTTAGAGCTATGGAAAATTTGTAAAAGTTGAGTGACATGCTATTTATTCTTCAATAAATGGGAAGATTTTATGACTTTATTTCATCCAACAATCTCAATAAATTTTGTCAAAAATTTTGGTATTGTATACATTTCTTTCTGTTTGTCAAATTGTTTCTAAAAAGTAACTTATTATTCTTAACAATATTTAAAAAAATAAAATCAGAGAAATGTTTAGGTAGGCACTTTGTACCATATATCTGGCTTTTAGATATTTTATTCATATTTTAATATATGTGAAAATGGTACCAATGTATCCCAATCTTCATTTATAATATAAGTTGATCAATTACTTTCAATTTATTGTATCTATCTATTAAAAATTACTAATATCAAAATATAATAATTATCTTTTTAAAATTATCATTAAACCATTAAATTATCATTAAACTATTAAACTACTAAATCTATACTACTGATAAATAAGACTCAAAACATAAAAACTTATGTCGTGTATCAATTTTACATCAATTCTAACCCCACCATTTTCTTAAATTTATTATTAAAGGAAATATTTCAAATTTCTATGTATTAAAATAATTAACAGAAAAAATTTTGCTTCAGAATTTAATTTAAAATCCCTTGATTTTCTTTTCCACTAAGTCTCCTTGAATGATTCACTACTCAAATCTTTATGTGGTTTCATTTCAATCATAAAAAATTGATTAAATTAATTTAAATAAATTTAGATTAAACTCTCTTTATAAAATCAAAATAATTTAAAGAAAAAATTTCAAATTTAATGAATATTAATACAGTTGTTACTAACTTCACTATATTTCCACTACTTAGCCAATTATTTCATATTTTAAAAAATAATGTAAAATTCAATTTGAAAATTAATATGGATAATTTTTAGCATCGGTTGCCAATATATTTTACCTAATAAACTTTCACTACTCATTCTTTTATCATCACAAGTCAATTTTTACTCTCTCTAAAAATCAATTACTTTTATTACTATTATTCTTTGAATACTTTATTACATAATTAGTCAATAAGTCAAATTTCTCTCTCACTTTTTTTATATATTTATTTATCATTTAAGAATTACCCAACTATATTGTTTCTTTTTTATTTTTCCAAAATTAGAGTATTGTCTATCTACAGAATAATATTTTGTTATCTTTTATTTTTGCAAAGTGATTTTGATTCTTAACATGGGAAGTCACATATGCATGTCTTTGGAAAACATAACATATTTTTAGTTTTTCAAATATTATGGCCAATGATCATTTATTGACATACATCATTAGAAATTAAAAAATAGTAAAAATATTATTATTTTATCTTTAAGCTTTTATGAAAAGCTTTCATATTTCTTATGTATTCGTTCTTTTATATATTTTTCCCTTCTACCAAAACCCAAGCATTTTCTTCTTTCTACAATGGCTACTTCATATTTTCTATTTTATACTAGATGTTATCATCAAAATTATTCTTGCATAGCTAATAGATGGAACATTAGGAGCTCTTGTTGTTAATAGTAAGGAAATGGAGATTTGTTTCACTACTTATTCTTATATCAATGACCACAATCATATAAACTAAATTTGTAAACTATGTTTTTATTTATATGATTTCATGTTGTTTTAGGCTTTTAAGAATTTGAGTTTAGGATTTTTTTTTTTAATTTTTCTACAGGATGGATGTTGTTTTGATGTTACGAAAGAGATTTATTATGCTTTATTATTCAGTTGTGGGCTACTTTTTAAGCTTCTGAACTCTTTTTATTATTGTATTTGTTATATGTTCCTTTCTTTTGGATAATTAAAAAAAAACCACTCCAAAGTATACTTTTTTACAGATCATGGTAAGAAATTTTGAATATTTTTTCTATTTACTTTTCTTTTATATATATATATATATATATATATATATATATATATTTGTAATGGATTGATATTTGTATTTGTTTATTCTTTATCTTCAATTTATCCTAAAAGAATGTATTTTGCTCCAAAAAAATGCTTTTCTTAATTTTTTGTCAAGTAGTAACAGAATGATATATATGTTTATTTATTTTCTCCTTTTAGTTTGAAATAAATTTTGTATGAGTTTTATTTTTATATCAAGCATTTTTTTTGTCTTCTGAAAATCAAGTTTTAAAAAAAAGATTCTTATAATATATATTCTTCAAATATTTCCTTCATTAATTTTCATATAGCCAATTTTTCAAGAATTAATTAAGTCAATATAGGATTTATTTAAATTCCTTACTTTGAAACAAATGAAAATACTAAGTTATAGTAAACATATAACTCAACATTTTCTATTTGTAATAAAGTACATGAAAACCATATAAATTATAAATTAATAATTGATTTTAGATATTTTCAATCATCTCTTAAAAATTAGAAATATATATTTTTATAAAATAAATTATACTTTTACTAATTAATTGTTTGTTTTATTTGAATAATTAATTGTTATATAGAATACTTTTATATAATTTTATCTCCAAAATTTATTTATTGGAATGTTGAAAAATAGGGAAGGAGAAAAAATGAATTTTTTTGAGTTGTTTGATAAAAGTTGAAACCCAATATTTCTTATTTTCATGTCTTTGGATCTGAATGCTTTGTACTTAACACTAAGGACAGACTCTCGAAGTTTGATCCAAAATGTGATCTTGGAATTTTCCTAGGATATTCTTTTGTTTCAAAAGCTTACAAGGTGTTCAACAAGAAGACTCAAATAGTGGAAGAAACCATCCATATAAGCTTCATGGAAAAGAAAAATGATCTTAATCAAAAGGCTGCAGATCTAGAAGAAGAAATAGAAAATATGTCATTAAATGACACTTCCTAGCAAAACGTTCAAATTGTCACTAGAAATAACAAGGATGATGTTCCTGAACTTCCTACTTATCAACATGTTTCTAATAATCTTTCTGAAGAATCAAAAGGTATATCTCTGAAGTGAAGATACACTGGTATAAGAGACTTGAGAGCTGTCTCTTTAAACTAAATTATTGGTGAACCCTCTCAAGGAATCAGAACAAGATCTTCACTCAGAAACAACTCCAATCTTGCTCTTATCTCTGAAATTCAACTAGAAAGTATTGATGAAGCTTTGACGGATCAAAACTGGATTGAAGCAACGAAAGAGGAGCTATCTCAATTTCAGAAGAGCAAAGTTTCGACTCTTGTTCCACTACCTAAAGGACAAACTACTATAGGGACAAAATGGGTGTTTAGAAACAAGCTTAATGAAAAATGATAAGTTATCAGAAATAAAGCAAGATTGGTGGTATAAGATTATAATTGTAACACCCTCTATCATATAAACTATGCTCGAGTCATAGAGTTATATTAAGAGGTTGCCACTGTGCAAAGCAAGTCCTTAAAATATGAAAAATACAATACATGGCTCTTTAACTGCACATTTTATTACTGAATAATAGTTCATAAATTTCATCATCTCTGATACATAGAGAATAAAATATTTACAACTTAAAAGAAATTGTGACTAACATAATACACAGAACTTGCTTTCGACTAGTCGCTAGCTAGCTTCACTAGTCTCTTGGTCTGGTTTGCGCCCGAGTCTTGCTCAATGAATATCCCAGTACTTCACCTCACACTTGATTTCCAACTTAGGTGCTGGAATGTTTACCAAAAAGAAAAACTTACAAGCAGACAGTGAGAACCTAAGGTTCTCAGTAGGTAACTTCGAACCATCACTCTTACAGTGTCATCATAAACATTCCAGTCGCTTCGGTTTCTTATGAAAATATGAGTACATATACACAAACAGTGGTTCAATTTTAAGTTGAAACATATTTCTAGAAGCCGGTTATATTTTAACAACCACTTGGCATATTATATGATAGACATGGAGACACGAATAGTGTAATATACTTCAGTAAGAATCATAACAACATCATGACATAATGAGATAGTTAGAGATGCACATATAGATGCTTGTACTTGACTGAATGCAAGTGCATTTGACTTAATTCATCTCTTTCTTTAACTTGCAACTTGATCTTGCTTTTCTGTACTTGATCCCTCGGAAGTGAATGGCCTCTCCCATCCCTAGGGAATGGCTTGCTTTTTAGGTCCGAGCTTGTACCTATACATGGGTGACGGGTTTACTTTCCTCGACCCTCACACTGGTCTATTCCCCTTAAATCTGGTCGAGGGCTAGCCCAAGTCTTAGATAGTACCGCTCTGGCCCATGCTCGCTAGGTCTATGTCATGCCTCACGTGGTAGCTTGGTACGTCCCTCTTGCATGTCTTTATAATCTTTTACTACCTCTTGGATATGATTATACACGTGAATGCTCTATGCGTTCATGCATATATCTATATCTAATATCATTTCTTAATCCTATTTGCATACATGATTTTCATAGACATGACATTCATATGAACACATGTATCCTTATAATCTTAGCACAATTATTCATAATATAAGTCCTCATAAACTCCTGCCGAAAATTCGGCTGCATAATGGATCGAGTCCACTTCCCCATGAATAGTACCAAACTACCAGAAGGATCAATCAAGCAACAAAACCAACATAGAGCATCAAGTTTTATAACAATAATATCAATCATATAATATGTTAACATAAATACATAACTTAGGTTTTTTACTCATTCTACTCAACTCTGCTCGATTTTGTAAAATTCACCATAATTTCTAATCAATTTAGTTGGATCTAAATTTTGAATATGTTATAGCTATGTGTCTTGTTTCCAACCTTTTTCGTCCCATCTCATTTTGATTTGTATAGCTCAAGTTATTAGCATTTTATCTCAAACTGCCTTGTATATAGCCAGAAGTGCACTCTCATAAGTGAAAATTTATTAAAAATAGAAATCTGGGTGAAATCATATGAAATTTATATCAAATTAAATCTAACAGAACAACCTTTCAAATAAAATAAGTTTCATATCATTTACATAAGTATATGTTAAGATATAAGCCCTATAAGTTGACCTTACTAGACTACTCTATTCCAGCCTAATTTGAACTTAAGATAATTTCATTGATGTGCTGGAAATAATTGGCAATAAATCTGACTCTAAAATTTTTATGGAATGTTCCCTTATATGTTAGCTTTCAAATAACATTAGTTTCCTCAATTTAGAGTTGTATAAGTGAGTTACACTCTTCTCAACTCATACTGCCCAGATGAGAATCCAAATTTCTAGGTCAAACTTCAAAAATTCATAACTAATCCTATACTAATCCAATGGCTTTATATTTTATATGTGTGGAAAGCCCTAAATGTCTAGTTTCATATAAAAATAGATTCATCAAATTTAAATGACTGTAGGCAAATTCATACACTCTACTCTACGGACTATCGAGGGAAAAACTCTAACAGCTTCTTGAATTCTTCTTGAATTCATGTTTTCCTTAAATCAATCCATCCAATCTTCAATTCAAACTAGCATATACACCTTAAACCAGCCTTAATTCATCATGCCCACCCATCACAACATCAGAATCATGGATGAACAAGGGACCTTAAGCAACCCCAATTCAAAGAAAAGAAGGAGAAAGTTGAGATTCCTACCTTTCTAAGGTGAGATCTTGTTGGATTGGTGTCTTGGATTGAAAAAATTCTTAATGAAGCTTGAAGGGTTAATGAAGATGGAGTGAAGATGAGTGTGAGAAAGAGAAAAAGGATTAGAACTCAGCAGCTTATAGGGACGAAAATTCAAGGGGAGAAAAAAGGAATTATGTCAAGACTTTTGAAGAAAGTTGGATTGTGATTGGTGGATTTCATCTCACATTCAAACTTAGCTCGGCTGCCCTCTTTCATGGCTGATTGAGGTGCCACTTGTAGGGATGTTATGGCTAAATCTTGGTCATCCATCCTAGGGTTCTCACAGTATAATTTCTATTGATCCGGTTCCAACAGTTTGAAATACCGAAATCTTACCGATTTCCTTTAAATCGGCAAACTAGTTTGGGAAACTTTTTGTGAAAGTTTCTACGTGTCTATTCTAATTCCCTCAATTCTAGTTTCTCTAATTGATACTTAATTGGCACTAAGTAAATATTTAATCGAATGCTAATTAATCTCAAGTAGTTGATAAAACCAAACAACTTGCTAAAAAAAATGATAGAATGTTTTCGGACGTTGTACTAAATAATTTTTCATAGTACTTTACATAACAATCTAAATTTTCTTTAGCTCTAGTATTTATGATTCATCCCTAATTACTCTTATTTTTCTGATAAATTGATTAGAAGCGCAAATCAATCGCACCTTTTCTTTGAACTGTTATATTTTCACTTTTTCATAAATCTATTAGCATTTTCTATTTGATTTTTGTAACTAATGGCATTTTCGTAAACTTGAGCAAGTCCAAGGGCATCCTACATAATTTCACACCCGACTGCCTCCGTGGTCCAATCGGCAAAGATTTAAACTTCTACGGTTTCACCACGTGATTTTGCTCTGTTTAAAATCCCATTCTACTAATTCTACAGATGTGGGGACATAAAAGTCATTTCATGAAAAGTTTAGGGTTATTGTGTGAATAAGTCTTTGGGGTCAAAATATAATTTCTAAAAATTATAGGTATCATTGCAATTAACAAAAGTTTACAGGGCCACTTTTGTCATTTCCTAGTTTTTAATATATGTCAGTGCCATATTTTCAATGGCAGTGTTACACTGCCTTATAATACTGAATGTGAAGATCGTTATGGCATAACGCTGCCTAAGAAATTCTTACATTGCCTAATGGAAATAATTCAAAGTTTCCATTATATTCTGTTTACAAAAGTGGGGATGTTACAATAATTAGCAAGAAGGCATTAACTACAATGAAACCTTTGTCCCCGTAGCAAGATTGAAAGCAATCATAATGCTACTTGCTTATGCCTCATATAAAGGTTTTATGTTATTCATATAGATGTAAAATCTATTTTTTTAAATGGTTTTATATCGGAGGAAGTTTATGTAAGTCAACCTCTTGGTTTTGAAAATGAAAATTTTCCTCACCATGTCTATAAGCTTTCAAAAGCCTTATTGGTTTAAAGCAAGCTCCTAGAGCTTGGTATGATAGACTTACCTCATTTCTGATCAAAAATGGTTTTATAAGAGGAAAATTTGATACTACTTTATTTATTCTTCATGAGAAAAATGATTTTCTAATTGTTCAGATTTATGTTGATGATATCATTTTTTGTGCAACTAATCAAAATTTGTGCAAGAATTTCTCTAAGCTTATACAGGGAGAATTTGAGATGAGTGTGATGGGAGAACTTAAATTGTTTCTTGGACTCCAAATCAAACAACAGAAGGATGGAATTTTGATTCATCAAGAAAAATATGCTAAAGACTTGCTCAGAAAGTTTGACATGGACAAGGCTAAGGCATCAGTACCCCTATGCACCATTCTCAAGTTTTAGAAGCTAATGAAGATGGCGATAAAGTCTCTAAAACTCCTTACAGAGGTATGATTGGATTTTTACTGTATCTTACTATTAGTAGACCTGACTTACAATTAAGTATGGAAATTTGTGCTAAATTTCAATCTAATCACAAACAATCACACTTGAATGCTGTCAAGAGAATTTTAAGATATTTAGTTGGTACTACTAATTTTGGTCTCTAGTACAAGAAAGGTACTATTTGCACTATTACAAGCTTCTGTGATGCTAATTTCGCTAGAGATAGAGTTGAAAGGAAAAGTACTAGTGGCTGCTGTTGTTTTCTTGGAAAGTCATTGATAACTTGGTCAAGCAAGAAGCAACACACTTTTGCTCTTTCAAATGCAGAAGCTGAATATGTGTTTGCTACAAATTACAGTACTCAAATCTTATGGATTAAGCAACAACTAGAAGATTTCAATCTGAGGTGCACTAAAATCCCTATTCCATGTGATAATACTAGTGTAATTAATCTCACAAAGAATCCCATTCAGCATTCTAGATCTAAGCACATTGACATCAAGCATCATTTCATAAGAGATCATGTTTAGAAAGGAGATATTGAGCTAAGATTTATTAACACTGAAAGTCAGATTGTCAACATCTTTACAAAACCCTTAGTTGAAGATTGTTTTTGTCATATAAGGAACCTTCTAAACATGATTAGTTTTTAAATCATTCATATTCATTGCATCTGGTACCTCCCTTTCTTTTGAGCAAAAAGAAAAATGCTGAGATTGCCACATCCTACTAAATTTGCCTTCTCGAGAAAGTTCTTCAACTCAAATATGTGGCTCAGAAAGATCACATTCGAGAAAGGATTCAAAGAACCAGATCAGAATATCTTCACGCATGATTTAGAGAGAAAATTCAGACCTAGTGATCTACTTAGTTGAGAAAGTTTGAAGTCAAGTTCAAATTAAGATCAGATGTACTTCAGAATGATTACTTCAGAATAAAGTGAAGATGAGTTTGAGAAAAATTATTCCAAATTGATTTATTCAAGAAATAAATCTCCTCTTTGGACATAATTTGACATATCTCTTTGGAAAGATGATAAGAAGGATCTCATCAATGTCTGGTTTTTGGAGAAATAAAACTGTATTGTGACGTGTGTTTTTTGGTTACCTCCACGAATACACGTTTACCATGATCTCTAGAAGCAGCAAAACCAAAAGACTCGCTTAATCTGAAACAGCTGCATTTCATCTAAGACCTTTCACATACTTTAACCTTTAGTCTCTTTCTCAAAACTATTCTCACCCATCATATCAACCTTCACTTTCATTTATCTTATCAACTTTAATTATTACCTACCTTTTCCTCATTCAAAAATCATCTTCTTTGAAAACCTCACACATTTACTTGAAACCTTTCATATTATATATCCTTCAGTTCCTTCTTGATAGAATCTTGAACCATTCCCTATGTTCACTATCGTATGCACAATCATTATCCATCTCTGATGTTCCAAAATAAGCTCCGAGTTCTTTACACCATGACAAAAAAGAAGAAAGAGGAACAAAAGGAAAAGCATTGACAAGTTAAGGAAAAATCTATCTCGTTTTTCTAAAAAGAAGTTCTCAAATAAGAAGAGACTATTGGTTTCTTTTGGTGCTAAGGATACAACATCTGCAACTAATAAAGACTCAATGGAATCATTTTTTAGTAAATCAGAAATAAGAGTCTCAAGACCTCTCGAATAAGGAATTACAATCAGAAAATCTCTTCCTCAGACTCATGCAAATGTGCAAGTTGATGACGAAACTCATGATAGAAATATACATTCCAACTACAAAAGAAAAAGAAAAAGGAAAATTTCTGCTAATGATTCTTCAAAAGACTCGACTCATTCTACTCCAAGAAGAGCAATAAGAGAAGCTGCAGAGCACAGATTTAGAGAAGAAGAATGGTTACATCAGCAGAGAGACAGAGCTAATGGAATAGGTGCTTTATTTGAAAATTTTAGAAGGATTGCTACCTCATTGGAAATCAACTGTCAAAATACTCAAAGATATCTGCCAGAAAGATCAAGTTCAGACAAAACCCTTGTTCTTGAACTTGCATCCGAAGACACAGTGATTATACCAAAAACAACACCCCTTCCTACTTCAACACCCATTCCTGCTCTAGTATCTACTCATTCTCTCTCGATATCTCCATCCAGAGAAGAAGGAACTCTAATCCAATCCAAATTCAATTGGAACAGCTTCAAGAAAACATGTTTACTCTCATGTCAAATCAACATTCAATCTTGGTAAATCAAAGTAACATCGAGAGAAGATTGGCCAAACTAGAAACACTCATGTTACAGATTCTGAAGACTCATCAGAAAGGCAAAGGCAATTAGTGATTGTTCTTTCATGATCCCACATTTTTTTGATGATGTTAGAGGGTGAGAAGAGAAGATATTTTAGAAAAGTCCAAGCTGAGGGGGAGCATCGAGCATACACTAAGCGACAGCAAGCATAACAAGAATTTTGCATACATTAGTTTTTAGGCTTAATTTTGCATACATTAGTTTTTAGGATTCATTTCTTTTCTTTTCTGCATCTCAGAAATAGTTATTTACTCATTCTAGAAATGTCTATTTACTTTACTCCTGTTTGAATACCTTATCATTAGCTTACAGTTGAGTTATAGTTTATGCTTAGCTATATTTATTTCTCCATTGCTTATGCCTTCATATCTCTCAATCAATTGTTGTTCTTTTCACTGCAACTATATTGTGTATGAGCTTTTACATGATCTGATATGTGAGTTATTAAATGCTCTGAAAATTGCTCTGATAACCAAACTGATTGAGATGAAAGTTGCCTAGGTACTCTAAAATTATTCTGATAAAAGATTATAGAATATGTATGAATACAATTTCCTGCTACATAATCTTTCTGATTATTCAAATCTGATTTGAACTATCTAAAATATAGCTCTGATATAATTTGAAACTTCATTCTACTTTAATGATAATTTAATATGACATAAGAGTCCCATGCACTTTTACTCAGAATAATATAAGAGGGATTCAATCTTTCTGATAGTTTGAGTGTCACCATTGTTCAGAAAGTTATTTTCTCTGGACAACAATTCGTATTTTTTTTACAAGAACTTTTCTTAAATACTGATTTGCCATCATCAAAAAGGGGGAGATTGTTAGCTCCAATGCCCTTTAGAAATTATTCTGTGGTTGTAAACTAGAATGAGAATTAAGGTTTTGATGAATACCAAATCAGAGTTTAAGCTAATCCTGGTATATATAAACGACTTGTTTCTAGAAGCGTTTCTTTGTGAATCATGTGCATTATATGATTGAGAATCTTCTAAGTCAGGTTATCCATTAGTACTTTGAATTGAATATACTTGATATGGAATATATGCTTTGTATACTTCTCAAATTATCATACAAGAAATGAGAAAGAAGGTTCAGAAGGATGAAACTGCAACATCAGAAGGGAAAATGGTGGCTCAAGAACGAATGCTGTTCATTTAGAAAGATGACCTTGTCTAAAAGGGAAAATCTTCAAAGACATGCTTCTTATGAAGTGCTACACCTCCAAAGCTTCCTTTCCACACTTCAATAGACAAATTCAAAAAGTCAAAAAAGGTGATTTGATAAGATGCATAAGAGGTGCTGACAGGTCTAACTAGTTGTCAAACCAACAAACAGCTACTTTTCTGCTTCTGTGTAAATTTTGAAGAATCGAAAAAAGGAAGGCTCTTTCTTCTTTGTCCAATCATAGACCAGTAGACCAAAAGGATCACAAGGATCAAAGCCTGTAAGCTTCAACGGTCATATTTCAAAGACTATATACAGCTAGAAATCAAAGAAAGAATAGTTTAGATGTTTAGAAAATTTTCTATGTAAAAAAGCTTCCTTTCTTCATCTTTCTCAACTGTCTAAAGCACCAGAAAGTTATTTCTCGTAACTTTAGGATATAAGAAAATCTTCTTTTCTGGTCTGTAATAGATACATTCTCTCTTTGAAAATTTAAAGAAGTCTCACACAAAGTACTTTGTAATCCATCCTCTGTTGAGAAAGTTAGTGTGAGTGTACAAACAAAATACTTCATTCTCATCATTTGTATTTGGACCTAGTAGTTATTGGTGTAAAGCTTGGAGAGACTAGGAAAAGACTAGTCGTTTGTTAAGCTTGGAGAGGCTAGTAAAATACTACATGATTGTAAGCTTGAAGAGGCTTGTAGAAAGAATACTCACTTGTAAGAAGCTTGCAGAAGCTTGGACAAAGAATACTCAGAGCATATAAAATGTCAATGAAAAGTTGAGGACTGGAAGTGGACAAGTCTGCTATGTGATTATCTCTATTTCTAATCTTGTTACTTGATTTTATCACATAAGTTCATATATGTTTAAACTTTATCAGAAACAAAAGTTTATTTCAATTTTATATAGAACATAAACTATTTTTAAACTAACACTATCGCTTCCACAATCCAAGTCCTGAACTTGAGATAGATATTTTTGCTAAAGTTTTCATATACAAAACTTACTTGAAAGCATGATTCAACCCCTTCTCGTGCTATCCAATCCAACATAGTTCACTTCAAACATCATACAGTGCACATCATGCATATATTATGCCAAGGATCCTCATATCACATGTTCTTTATACCATGCTCTTAAGTAAGGCTATCATAGCGAACATACACATGATAAGAACACTAATCACATATTTATATATTCATGAGTTAATAAAGCATGAATATTCACACATTAAAGCAACTACACATAGTTATTTAAACTAAACTTGCCCACAAAGCATAATCAAGTCAAATAGCCGAATATTTAGTCAACTCTCACAAAAACATACATATTATAAAATATGCTTGCCCTAGCTTGGAATGCTAACACAAATTAAACAACATAAGATATAGTAGACAAAAGTGATAATTGCAAGTGAAAACTCATTGAAAACACTTGAACTTTTAGAAAACCCACTTTAAGCATCGAACTAGCTAGTCTATATGAATTTTCTAATGGGACCTTAATTTAAATCTTTATAATTAGAGTTTATTTGTGTGATTAGATGTGTATTTAGGTCCATAGTCCAAAGTCTAAAGCCATAATCCATATCCAAAGCATAGGTAACCTATAGTAAAGGTATGACCATAAAAGGTCTTAAATAGGCCCAAGAGAGTCTTAAAGGCTCATATAAGTCTAAACATAGTCTATATAAGGTCCATAAGCATAGGTTCATGTCCATGAACTCCATAGCATAGGTCATGGTTCATTTTAACCAGTTTTAGGTGTCTTTTATAAGCTTATTAAGTCTTAATGGTCTCAAAAGAAACTATCACATAAACCAAACTAATTCTAACATGCTCAAAGGTTTGAAAACATTTCATCATAACAAAGTACATAAAATAACTTCCATGCTTCGAATAGGCTTATGGCCGAATACATAAGCATAGCTAAAACCAAGTCTTTTTGTTTCAAAACTTCTTAATCTTATGCATACATAAGACTTCAACAAATGAAAATACATTAGTTAAGACATTTGTAAAACATTAAAATGAGTGAACTAAATATGTGTATAACTTGCAGCCCAAAATAGGTTAAGATTGGATCACAACTTTTTAAGCATGAAATCAATTCTTAAATTCAAGAAACTTAGCAAATAAGCACATAGCACGATAATATAGACTCTCAAGCTTCAAACCACCATTTTAGTAACATTAACACATTTCAAAATCTTACTACGTGCTGACGGTTCACATAGGGTAGAATTTAGAATCAAACTTGTTCTCATGTTCATAGTGCATAGATTAAGGAAATAGGCACCCTTAGTAATTTTCGTAATGATTGAGATACCATTAAAAATTCAATAAGTTCTTTTGTCCCATAATCATATAGATCAATAAGAAGTAACAAGCCATCTCATGGCCTTAAAAACTAGTAATCATTAAGATAGAAACAACTATTTCAATCTGCATTAATTCACCATTATTCACAAACAAGGTTCTTGATGTAAATAGCAATCTGATAGTGAAGTTTTAGTCTAAACAATTACACGGTAGAAACTAGCGATCAAAAGCGCTATTTAATGGGCTAAAGTGACAGGAAAGAGGAAATACCTTAGAAACCATTGAAGTCCCAAATATTCAAAATCAACTTACTAAGAGTTGAAAACTGTGTCAATTGTGAAAGCTACTGAAACTAAGCACTACACAAATCCTTGAAAGCTATTGTTTACCAAAATATTGCCGATGAGGTTTTGATGTATTTTACTTTGAACCATGAAGTGCACACAAACTTCGACAACTCCTGTAATTATCTTTCTAGACAAGGTTTTTCTTTGGCTTTCGAAAATCCTTTTAAACTCTTGCAAACACCCTTTGTTATATTACAAATTTGAAAAGTAGCCACACAAATACAGTCGAAAAGGAAATAGGGATGGATGGGACAAAAGAGCTAACATCAAAGTTTTTCTTTTTTATCTTAGTTGATTAGATGCATTAAGGTGTTATGAACTAAAAAGTAAAATGAGCAGAGCATCTATTGCCTATATAGTAAAAATACCTTATAATGGGTCAAAATTTTTGTCCCAATTGTTGATAGTGTAATATGTAATGTAAATGACTAAATGCTAAGACTGTGTGTTGTCTCTTTTCTCCTTCTCTTTGCCACACCATGCTCAAGAAAAAATGTAGCAGACAAATAAACAAGAGTTGATGCCATACAAATAGAAAGTGGTCAAATATTCATGCTGATTCAAAACTACCAATGGATTCAGTAAGTAGTGAAATTTTACAAGCTTTTAAAAACCCATTTAGTAATCTTGAATCCAAAACTATTTATCTTGAGGTAGGTATTCTCTAAAAATTTCAAATCACTATGAATCTAATTACATCAAGCTACATGAATTTTTCCACAAATAATATGCATAAAGAAATAAACTCAAGTATCCAATACATTACCCACTGCAATTCTAGGAGTATCTGCATCTCGAGGGGGATACATCAAAGACTAACCCTAATAGCTACATCTTCAACCTTCTCTAACTTACTAACTGGACAAAGTTCTCAACAAGGCAACCCATTAGTTTGGTTAGTGTTAATGAGCTTGGCCTAGAAAATAAAATGAACCCATTTGCTTGATCAACCTGACTAACAGTTGTGAAACTTAGAGCCAATTAATGCGACTACACTCTAGTAACTAGCCCAGTAATATAGCAAAAGCAAAACTGCCCACTAACTTGATAATGAACCTCAAAACTTGCACATTAAGGGACTTTTGCATCCCTAATTATGATAGTAACAAATACATTAGACATTGATTGTGCCTTCACATAGCCAAAATAAAATATAGTTCATCCCTCACACTAGCATTACTGGAGATTAAGAAGCCTTTCCTTTTTGCTACTACATGTGTCATTCAGTATAAGGAGTACTCCTTTGGGGCCCTGCTATTTGCTTTTGCTGGAATGTTTTTAGTCGGCTAGTAATAGTGGACAGCAGTTTCTCTGTAGACTCAGGTTTGTGAGCTGCATCTACTAGCAATAGCATTCAATATCCCTGATTGTGAATGCTTAGGACTTAACAATAACATACAAACTTGTTGGTTACACATGCAATTGCCATACGTTTACTAAAAGAATGACAAAACTTTTGGGCTAGCTTTAATGGCTATATGATCCTCTATATGCATGCCATGAACACTTACGCTTAGGGTTAGGATCAAAAGAGAGTCGTAAGCTCTAGTAAGTACTAGATCCTTTACTTTAGCAGCTTTTACTATGCGTTCTCTATACTGATTTTTATCGTCCAACACCTAACCAAGTAAGAGGTCATGGTGGAATTGTGCAACATTGGACTATCAGCATCATTGACTTCTTTGTTAGACATTGCTACAAGGTAACAATCATAGGGTACAGAGTAAAAATAAAGTTTCACTCACTCACCCTAGTCCACATAGGCATTTTAAGGCCTCCATCATACATCGTGACATCATCCCACATCTCTATATATTTTATGATGTAGACACCACAATTATGGCTTCATGATTAGCATACACACACCAACAAATATATAAGATCGTGTTACTATTGGGTATTGGCAAGCTAAAGGGCATGGAGAAAATTCCAAGTGCAAAACCAAATACCTTTCACTTTTTCATCTTGGTGTGGCAAGTCAACATGAATAACTTGTAACTTCACCTGCTTTCAAGCCAGCATCCGATCCAATAAGAGAAACACATCCTCAAACTGGAATGCTTGTCGGTCAAACTACATTTTAGCTTTAACAAACATTTCACAAGTCAATTGGAGAATTTATAAAGGTTTGTTAACTTGACTTCTTTCTATATATCATACTACCAAATCATTAATCATAGCTTTATCATTAGTATGGGTGTTGTCCATGAAATCTAAGACAAATAAGGAATTATTCTGATGGTCTATGGTGTAACACTCTAATAAACCCATACTATATATGCTTAAGTCGTATTATGCATTTTATTAGTTGTTACTTATACTCGCGTAAAAATGAACTTCATTTGTAAATTAAGTTACGCGAAAAATACGGTAAATTTTTTTTTTTTGAAATACATCATCGCTTTGCAGCATTTTGTAAAGTAAAGCCTTGAGCGAGAATATAGATATAGAGAGAACATGTTATATACTAATCGTATCATAATATTGTAAAACATGAGAGCAAATAAATAAACAGTAATAACAAGTGCATTACATTACATAGCTAATCATTTCATCCATATGGGTTCATAATGTAACATCCTACAAATTTAATGTTATGCTTAAGTGAAACGAATTCAACTGAATATCATAAAAATGGGAATAGTACAATAACATTACTGAATATGTGCTTATATATATATATTTGTACATAGGTTTATATACATATCAAAAGCCTCTACTTTAGTTCATATACGACACATCAAAATGAGAGGGGCCGTGTACCAAAAGACATAAGGCCCATGTAAGTCAACCTGATCCTATGTGGTCCTCAGAGGACATTTCACAAAGCCTACCTCTAGGTCTATGACCCAATGCTGCACACTGCCAAAAGAGGGTCATGCTATACAATACTGCCTTTGGCTGATCTACTCAGTCAGGTAGCCATTGGCCATACCTGGCCCGGCTGGTGAGTAGTCACTACTGGGTCCTGATGAGGAGGAGGACGAGCTGGTGGCCTTTGACGGGTCGCTCTCGGAGCTGAGGGGGATGTCGGGTACTACCTGCGGAGGTGAGTTTGGCGCAGGATTGGCGTGAGCTACTGGCGCTGCCGGTGCAGGGGGTGCTGGCGGAGGGTGTGCCATATGTAGTGGGACCTCAATGTAAGGGGTGGCAGGATCAAAAGCGGGAAAGTGCAAAAGGACGGCAAAGTCTCTATCACTAAAAAGATAAAGGCGGAACTGGCAAGAGCTGGCTATGTACAGTGAGCCTACCGCTGGGTCATGGTGAAGCTGCAAGTCCGGCACCTCAACAAAGAGGGTAGCTGTCGTGTCCATCGTCCACGTCTGAGAATGAGGCGGAAATGCAAAGCGAGGTGAGAATTTAAGAAAATTCTCAGTAGGGTCGTGGGTGACGTTTAACTGACGTCGCGTTCATTCTCAGCTGCCTCGGGTTTTATTTAATTATAAAATATGAGATTAAACTTAACCATTCATTTTTGTAAGGTTGAGAAAATGTCTGGTCCGAGGCAGGGTCCAGTTTTACTTTAAACAACATAAGAATCCAACTAAACTACTAACAATAATACACAGTATAATGAGAAGAATAAGTGGACATATGCTACAAGTAAACATAATAGTTAAGCTATAAATAACTTGTAATCATGCAACTAATGCATTCATGCGAGGCTTGCTCTTTAACCCTCTTTCTTAAACTTTTCCTTTACTCATAAACTTTTTCCATTACTTGGTCCCCTAGGAGTTCTTGGCCATTTTAGACTCCTGGGTAATAGTCTGCTTATCAGGATCGAGCTCATTCCTATACAGGAATGCCGGGTTTACTTTCCCCGACCTTCCCACCGATCTATTCCCCTTAACTTCTTATCCGGGGCTGGCCCAAGTATCATGGAACTTTCATCATAACATATTCTTTGGGTTCATCATAGCATAACTTTCACAGTTTGCTTGAAAATGCACATGCATCTACATGTATCTCACAATTCATGCATATACTTTACCGAAACTTTGGCAGCATAACGGAACGTATCCGCCTTCTTATGAATAGTGCCAGTACATCAGAGTACCAATTTCTCATAGAAGTCACAATATTGCATGCACAATTTATTATAGAACTCATAAAAGCATTAGTCTCCTTAAGGCAAAGTTATAGCCTCAATATAATCATTCAACCCGATTTTTATAAATCATGCCATAATTTCCATTTAACTCATTTGGACCTCAATTTTGGATATGTTATAGTGTTATGTGTCTATTTTCTAACCTCTTTAGTCCCGTCTGATTCTGATAATCATAACTTACATTATTCAGGTTTTATCCTGGCCTGCCCTGTGGCTGACCAAAACTGCTCACTCAAAAGTAAAAATCTCTTAAAAATCAAAAACTGGGTCAATTGATACGAAATTAGTCTCATATTAAAGCTGATAGAACCATCTTTCAGTTGCGAAGAGTTTCATTCCATTTGACTTAGTAGGGCTTGAGTTATAAGCCCCGAAACTCAACCTTCTTGAACTGCTCAATTTTGGCTTGGTTTGGTCGTGGGTTAACTTCTTCAAATCACTGGGAACAAATAGGATAGTAACAAACTCGAAATTTCTGGATACAATATTCTCCTATGTGTAAGCTTTCCAACAACATTAGTTTCACTCAAAATGGAGTTGTATAGGGTGAGTTACACCCTTCTCAACCCATACTACCTGGGTGGATGTCCTAATTCCTAGGTCGAACTTCAAAAATTCATATCTCTCTCAATATTACTCCATTGGTCTTATATGATATATGTGTAGAAAGCCCTAGATGTCTAGTTTCACGTAAAAATGGTTTCATTAAGTTTGAATGGCGAGAGGCAGAGCCGTACACTCCGCCGTATGGACTGCCGAGGGTTTTGAGTTTTCCAGCCTCTCAACTTCTTCTTATCATCATTCTTTCTTGTTTCCAGTTCAATTTTGAACCTCACAAACAGCCAATAAACTAGCAACAATTTCATCATGATCGCTCAGTCAATATATCAGGATTAAAGAACTAAATTACCAATAATCATTCAGAATCACAAAAACCAAGACAAGAAATCAAGACCTCTACCTCTTGCTTTGAGTTTGAAAATAAAACTGGGCTGAACTTGAAGGCTGGACTGAGTGGGAAAGTTGAGAAGAGGAAAGGGAGTTGAAGTGAGGAAGGGAAGGCAACGTAAAAATGAACTGAAGAGGCAAGAGGAGGATATATATATAGACAAAGCTTCGAAGTGGTAGTTAGAATGAGTGGCTTTGATTGGATGAAATTTTGTGGGTCAGGTTCAACCATATCTCCCTCTTTTGTGTCAAAATTGCCCTCCACGTCGCCAGAGAAGTGAAACTCGCTTTCAGAGCATCTGAACATGACATCGAAACTCGTGAACTTCTTAAAGTTGGAATTCGTGCATATTTATTCGGACTAAGTCGGAACTCAGAATTATCTTCTTATTCATTCAAAATTTGAGTGTAAAGTCGTAATCCGGAAATCGCAAGGAACAGCCACCTTAAAAGCGAAAGTCGGAGCCAGAACGTGAAACCAAAACACTCAAACCCGGAAGTCGGGGTCATCATGTAAACTTGGATCGATTTTAAGCATAGCACCGGATATCAGGATTCAAAACATTAATCTTGTGTACCAGGAACTCGGAATTTATAGGACCTGGCACTCCAACTCAATATCGGAACTCGGGAACGAAAAGAAAAGGTCTTGGTAATGAACTCGAGGTTGGAACTCGTGAAGTTTTTACTCGAACTTGTAGACCAATTCTGAGATCTGATCTTGTGTTCACCCCGCTTGAAGCAAACTCGGATATCGGATTTCTTATCCATTCGAAGACTAAGGTCGGAAATCGGAAAATCCTGTCAGCCCACAAGACCTTGAGTTGAAGTCGGAAATCGTGAATACTAATGAGGTCGGAAATCGGAAATTTGGGGACTTTACATTACTACCCTCCTTTTTAAAAATTTTGTCCTCAAAATTTAGTACCTAAGAATAATTCAGGATATTCTTTCCTCATGTCTGATTCCAATTCCCAAGTGTAATCTTCAGCATTTTCTTTTCCCCACGCTACCTTTACTAGTTGCACGGATTTGTTTCGAAGTTGCCCGCTACTTCTGTCTACAATCCGTGCTGGTTGAAAAGGGAAAGTCAGGTCCTCTTTTAAATTTATTGATTCAGGTTTTAGCATGTGCGTAGGGTCAGGCTGATATCTTCTAAGTTGAGAAACATGGAACACATCATGAAGGTTTGACAATCGTGGAGGCAAAGCAACTTGATATGCAACTGATCCAATTTGCCTGAAAATCTGGAAGGGACCAATAAAGCGAGATTTAACTTCTTGACTTTAATGGCTCTGCCTATCCCCGTTGTAGGCATAACCTTCAAAAATACGTGGTCTCCTTCTTGAAACTCTAGAGGCTTCCTCCTGGTATCCGCGTAACTCTTTTGGCGGGTTTGAGCGGCAAGTATCTTGCTCCGTATTTTCTTGATTTGCTCAGTGGTCTGCTCAACTAAGTCAGGCCCCAATAGGGTTGATTCTCTTGCTTCGTACCAACACAGGGGAGATTGGCACTTTCGTCCATACAATGCTTCGTAAGGAGCCATGCCGATGTTAGCGTGATAGCTATTGTTGTATGCGAACTCGGCCAATGGTAAGTATCGATCCCAATTTCCGCGTTGTTCCAGTATATAAGCTCGTAGCATATCTTCCAAAGTTTGAATCGTCCTTTCTGTTTGGCCATCTGTTTGTGGGTGATATGCAGTGCTTAAACACAGCTTTACACCGAACGCCTTCTGTAAAGCTCCCCAAAACCGGGAGGTAAACCTTGGGTCTCGATCAGAGATAATAGTTGAAGGGGTCCCATGCAACCTTATAACCTCTTGAATGTACAGCTGAGCTAGCTTTTCTAGCGGATAATTTGCTCGAACGGGTAGGAAATGAGCAGATTTGGTTAATCTGTCCACAATGACCTATATAGCATTGTGTCCCGCTGATGTCCTTGGTAACCCCATAATAAAATCCATGGAGATACTCTCCCATTTCCACTCAGGGATTTCCAAGGATTGTAACATTCCAGAAGGCTTCTGATGTTCTGCTTTCACCTTCTGACAGATCAAACACTTGCCTACTAAACTTGCTACATCTGACTTCATGCCTGGCCACCAAAACATCTTCTTAAGGTCTTGATACATCTTGGTTATGCCAGGATGTACGACAAATTCGCCTCTATGTGCTTCTTCTAAAATTCTCTTTCGGAGGTCGTTCCTTTCAGGAACACATACTCTGTCGTGGCACCGCCATACGCCTTCTTTATCTTGGGCAAAACTTGCTAGTTTCCCTGATCGCACGAGACTAAGCGTATGTTGAAAGTTAGCATCCTGCTGCTGTGCTTGCCGAATCTGGTCCTTAAAGCTACTAGTTATTTTAATTTGGTGTAGCAGAAGAGTCTTGGGAGTTGTAAGAATTCCCAAATTAAGATTTCGGAAACTTTCAATAAGTTCCGTTTCTTTAATCATCATCCAAGCAATAGTCAATGATTTCCTGCTTAACGCGTCTGCCACGATGTTCGCCTTACCCAGGTGGTATTTCAATTCAAATTCGTAGTCTTTAAGGAGTTCCATCCATCTCCGTTGCCTCATGTTTAATTCCTTTTAATCGAAGAGGTATTTCAAACTCTTATGATCAGAAAAGACCTCGAACTTTGCTCCATACAGGTGATGTCTCCATATCTTCAAAGCAAATACTACTGTTGCTAATTCGAGGTCGTGAGTCGGGTAGTTCCTTTCGTGTGGCTTTAATTGCCTGGAGGCATACGCGACCACCTTTCCGGTTTGCATCAATACGCATCCTAGCCCGTGTTGGGAAGCATCGCAATAGACCTCGAATGGTCCATGAGGGTCTGGTAAAGCTAATACTGGTGTCGTGGTCAATCTCTTCTTCAGATCTTGGAAACTTTGTTCGCACTCCGGCGTCCACTCAAACAGAACATTCTTTCTGGTTAGCTTGGTCAAGGGTAAGGCTATTCGAGAGAAATCCTTAACGAACCGCCTGTAATATCCAGCTAAACCCAGAAAACTCCTGACTTCGTGAGACTGCGTAGTCGGCCTTTCCCGATTGTAATCGCTTCTACTTTGCTAGGGTCTACAGAGATTCCTCCAGATGACACCACGTGGCCGAGAAATTTTACCTCCTTCATCCAAAATTCACATTTGGATAATTTGGCATAGAGTTTCTTTTCTCTTAAAGTTTGCAGAACTAACCGCAAGTGTTCCGCATGCTTTTGCTCTGTCTTTGAGTAGACCAGTATGTCATCGATGAACACTACTACAAACTTGTCCAGATATGGTCGAAATATTCGATTCATGTAATCCACGAATACTGCTGGTGCGTTCGTCAACCCAAACGACATCACGGCATACTCATAGTGCCCGTAACGAGTTCGAAAAGCTATCTTAGGAATATCTTGTTCCCGAACTCGAATTTGGTGATATCCGGAACGCAAATCAATCTTGGAGAATACGGTTGCACCTTGTAGTTGGTCCATGAGATCATCAATCCTTGGCAGTGGATATTTATTCTTAATTGTCACTTTGTTCAGCTGCCTATAATCCACGCATAAGCGCATGCTTCCATCTTTCTTTTTGACCAATAAAACCGGAGCTCCCCATGGCGATGCGCTCGGCCGTATGAATCCTTTCCCTAAAAGCTCTTCGATCTGTCTCTTTAGTTCTGTCAGCTCTATAGGTGACATTCGGTACGGAGCTATAGATATTGGTCCCGCTCCTAGAACCAACTCAATGGTAAATTCAATCTTTCTCTCTGGAGGAAATTCAGGAATGTCTTCTGGAAAAACATCCGGATATTCTCTGACAACGGGAATCTCTTCTAGTTCTTGCTCGTCTTCAGTCACATTAGCTGACAAGAGGATATACCCTTGCTTCTTTGGCCCGAAAGAATTCAAATAGAAGAGCGTTGCGATCTGGGATTCAGAAGGTGAGACAGAGGGAAGTACCACTGTCTTATCAGAGCAATTGAGTACAACTCGATTGGCAGAAAGTCAATCCATACCCAGAATTATGTCAAGACCAGATAGAGGAAGGCAAATCAAATTGGCGGCAAAAGTCCTACCCTCAATTCGAAGAGGGACATTGGGGCATATTTGGCTAGTTCTAACAGGCCCATTGGTAGGAGTAGAAACCAATAGATCATAAGGTAACTCAGAGATTGGCAATCGCAAAGCAGCTACACAGCTATGAGAAATAAATGAATGAGAAGCACCCGAATCATAGAGTACAGTTAAAGTCTCACCGTCCACGTCACAGGTGCCTTGGATTAGTCCCTTAGACTTATCAATTTCCTCCGTATTCATAGTAAAGACTCGTCCTTGACGTTGTGGTCGAGACGGCTATGATGGATTCCTGGTTGGGCACTCATAAACCTTGTGGCCTGGCTTGCCACACCCAAAGCAAACATTCTGGCCTGCCAAGCATGGCCGATCGCCATGATTCATACCGCACTTCGTGCAAGTTGGATTCGGAGGGGGCCTTTGAGGCTGCTTGCCTTTGTTGCCCGTCGGCGGGAATCTCCTTTGCTGTTGAAAGTTGGGCTTGAATCTTGGGCCCTGCGGGGCTAACCCCTTCCTGAAACCACCGCCAGATGCCCTGGCTGCCACTAGTTTCGAGTTGCAATCTTCCACTAGTCGGCATTTGTTTACTAACGTGCGAAAATCTCTAATCTCCATTGGCCCGATGGCGGTAAGAATATCTTCTCGTAATCCTCCCTCAAACTTGATGCACTTCCAGGCTTCATCTGGATTCCTCTGATAAATTGTAGAGAATTTGCATAGCTCCTCAAATCGGGCGATATATTCAGATACTGTCCGATTTCCTTGACGCAGCTGCATAAATTCAAGTTCCTTGGCATTTCGAACTGAAGCAGGGAAGTACTTCTGGTAAAATACACCCTTGAACATCGTCCAGGTAACTACCGTTTGGGATTCCTCTAACAATCTTTGTACGCCGTTCCACCAAAACTTGGCGTCTGCTTCAAGCATGTAAGTGGCAAAAGTCACCTCTGATGATCTGAGCAATCTAGGACAGAGAAAACCTTCTCCATGGCCTGGATCCACTCATCGGCTTTATCAGGGTTATACGTCCCTCAGAAGCTGGGTAGATTCGCCTTTCTAAATTCAGCAAATTTGAAATATTCCAGGTTAGCCTCTGGGCCATGTGGGTTCCCTTCACAACCTGCTGCAGGTCGCCTGCCTAGTTGTTCCATCATCTGGTGAGCTGCCGCGGCTTGTTCCCGCATTGCGTGAGCCATTTCCCGCATTGTGGCCATCAAGTCGGTCGGGTTCTCTGAAGCAGGTTCTACACGTGGTCTGCCTCGCCTTCCGCAAGCCATTAAGTTCTAAACACACCAAACAAAAGTTATTGAGTTGATCAGGCTCAATACTAAGTTTAATGTGTTAGTAAATAACGGCTCACACGGTCAGGCACTTCATACATATGCACAGTTATATCTCAACCATACAGGCAAGATCTGGTGCACATCATCAACTAAAAGTACATAATATGCGCGAAGCATAGTCAGTCCAATCCTCATGCCTTAGCTAGGACGAACTGCTCTGATAGCAAAATGTAACATCCTACTAATTTAATGTTATGCTTAAGTGAAACGAATTTAACTGAATATCATAAAAATTGGAATAGTACAATAACATTACTGAATACGTGCTTATATATATATTTGTACATAGGTTTATATACATATCAAAAGCCTCTACTTTAGTTCATATACGACACATCAAAATGAGAAGGGCCATGTACCAAAAGACATAAGGCCCATGTAAGTCAACCTGATCCTATGTGGTCCTCAAAGGACATTTCACAAAGCCTACCACTAGGTCTATGACCCAAGGCTGCACACTGCCAAAAGAGGGTCATGCTATACAATACTGCCTATGGCTGATCTACTCAGTCAGGTAGCCATTGGCCATACCTGGCCCGGCTGGTGAGTAGTCACTACTGGGTCCTGATGAGGAGGAGGACGAGCTGGTGGCCTCTGACGGGTCGCTCTCGGAGCTGAGGGGGATGTCGGGTACTACCTGCGGAGGTGAGTCTGGCGCAGGATCGGCGTAAGCTACTGGCGCTACCGGTGCAGGTGGTGCTGGCGGAGGGTGTGCCATATGTAGTGGGACCTCAATGTAAGGGGTGGCAGGATCAAAAGCGGGATGGTGCAAAGGGACGGCAAAGTCCCTATCACTAAAAAGATAAAGGCGGAACTGGCAAGAGCCGGCTATGTACAGTGAGCCTACCGCTGGGTCATGATGAAGCTGCAAGTCGGGCACCTCAACAAAGAGGGTAGCTATCGTGTCCATCGTCCACGTCTGAGAATGAGGCGGAAATGCAAAGTGAGGTGAGAATTTAAGAAAATTCTCAGTAGGGTCGTGGGTGATGTTTAACTGACGTCGCGTTCATTCTTAGCTGCCTCGGGTTTTATTTAATTATAAAATATGAGATTAAACTTAACCATTCATTTTTGTAAGGTTGAGAAGATGTCTGGTCCGAGGCAGGGTCCAGTTTTACTTTAAACAACGTAAGAATCCAACTAAACTACTAACAATAATACACAGTATAATGAGCAGAATAAGTGGACATATGCTACAAGTAAACATAATAGTTAAACTATAAATAACTTGTAATCATGCAACTAATGCATTCATGCGAAGCTTGCTCTTTAACCCTCTTTCTTAAACTTTTCCTTTACTCGTAAACTTTTTCCATTACTTGGTCCCCTGGGAGTTCTTGGCCATTTTAGACTCCTGGGTAATAGTCTGCTTATCAGGATCGAGCTCGTTCCTATACAGGAATGCCGAGTTTACTTTCCCCGACCTTCCCACCGATCTATTCCCCTTAACTTCTTATCCGGGGCTGGCCCAAGTATCATGGAACTTTCATCATAACATATTATTTAGGTTCATCATAACATAACTTTCACAGTTTGCTTGAAAATGCACATGCATCTACATGTATCTCACAACTCATGCATATACTTTACCGAAACTTTGGCGGCATAACGGAACGTATCCGCCTTCTCATGAATAGTGCCAGTACATCAGAGTACCAATTTCTCATAGAAGTCACAATATTGCATGCACAATTTATTATAGAACTCATAAAAGCATTAGTCTCCTTAAGGCAAAGTTATAGCCTCAATATAATCATTCAACCCGGTTTTTATAAATCATGCCATAATTTCCATTCAACTCATTTGGACCTCAATTTTGGATATGTTATAGTGTTATGTGTTTATTTTCTAACCTCTTTGGTCCCGTCTGATTCTAATAATCATAACTTACATTATTCAGGTTTTATCCTGGCCTGCCCTGTGGCTGACCAGAACTGCTCACTCAAAAGTAAAAATCTCTTAAAAATCAAAAACTGGGTCAATTGATACGAAATCGGTCTCATATTAAATCTGATAGAACCATCTTTCAGTTGCAAAAAGTCTCATTCCATTTGACTTAGTAGGGCTCGAGTTATAAGCCCCGAAACTCAACCTTCTTGAATTGCTCGGTTTTGGCTTGGTTTGGTCGTGGGTTAACTTTTTCAAATCACTGGGAACAAATAGGATAGTAACAAACTCGGAATTTCTAGATAAGATGTTCTCCTATGTGTAAGCTTTCCAACAAAATTAGTTTCACTCAAAATGGAGTTGTATAGGGTGAGTTACACCCTTCTCAACCCATACTACCTGGGTAGATGTCCTAATTCCTAGGTCGAAATTCAAAAATTCATATCTCTCTCAATATTACTCCAATGGTCTTATATGATATATGTGTAGAAAGCCCTATATGTCTAGTTTCACGTAAAAATGGTTTCATTAAGTTTGAACGGCGAGAGACGAAGCCGTACACTCCGCCGTATGGACTGCCGAGGGTTTTGAGTTTTCCAGCCTCTCAACTTCTTCTTATCATCATTCTTTCTTGTTTCCAGTTCAATTTTGAACCTCACAAACAGCCAATAAACTAGCAACGATTTCATCATGATCGCTCAGTCAATATATCAGGATTGAAGAACTAAATTACCAATAATCATTCAGAATCACAGAAACCAAGACAAGAAATCAAAACCTCTACCTCTTGCTTTGAGTTTGAAAATAGAGCTGGGCTGAACTTGAAGCCTGGACAGAGTGGGAAAGTTGAGAAGAGGAAAGGGAGTTGAAGTGAGGAAGGGAAGGCAACGTAAAAATGACCTGAAGAGGCAGGAGGAGGATATATATATATAGACAAAGCTTCGAAGTGGTAGTTAGAATGAGTGGCTTTGATTGGATGAAATTTTGTGGGTCAGGTTCAGCCATGTCTCCCTCTTTTGTGTCAAAATTGCCCTCCACGTCGCCAGAGAAGTGAAACTCGCTTTCAGAGCATCTGAACATGACATCTAAACTCGTGAACTTCATAAAGTTGGAATTCGTGCATATTTATTCAGACTAAGTCGGAACTCGGAATTATCTTCTTATTCATTCAAAATTTGAGTGTAAAGTCGTAATCCGGAAATCGCAAGGAACAGCCACTTTAAAAGCGAAAGTCGGGGCCAGAACGTGAAACCAAAACACTCAAACCCAGAAGTCGGGGTCATCATGTAAACTTGGATCGATTTTAAGCATAGCACCGGATATCAGGATTCAAAACATTAATCTTGTGTACCAAGAACTCGGAATTTATAGGTCCTGGCACTCCAACTCGATATCGGAACTCGGGAACGAAAAGAAAAGATCTTGGTAATGAACTCGAGGTCGGAACTAGTGAAATTTTTACTCAAACTTGTAGACCAATTCCGAGATCTGATCTCGTGTTCACCCCACTTGAAGCAAACTCGGATATCGGATTTCTTATCCATTCGAAGACTAAGGTCGGAAATCGGAAAATCCTGTCGGCCCACAAGACCTTGAGTTGAAGTCAGAAATCGTGAATACTAATGAGGTCGGAAATCGGAAATTTGGGGACGTTACACATAATGTTAAAGAATACATAGAAGGGGCTCATGGTCGTGCCACAGCCCAAATACTAAATACCAATTACAAATTTAAATTAACATAGTTTGTCATAGAAAGGAATATATGAAGGTGTAGAGCTACGGTAACTCCAAGTCCAAAACAGCATCGTCTAGCATCCCTTATCATACGTCTACTCATAGTGTGGTGGCTCTATGATCCACTCCACTGGAAGCGCCATCGGAATCTGGTGATGACACGAAAAATAGCTGGGATAAGAAATAAGATATCTCAGTAGGACTCGAACCCGACATGGAAGTTTCATCGTCATCGTCCCAGCTACGTCGATTTTATTAATGAAAATAGCGAGCATTCATAAGGCCAAGTATTAGATTTTTGAGAACATAAATATCCGAAGTAGATTCAATTGTTAACGTACCATCTAATCATTTATATCATAACATGCATGGGAACAAGTATAATTACATAAAACATGCATGGCTATGTTATAGGCTTCTCTTAACATCTTCTATTCAAGGGTTTTGAACCGAAGTCCCTTTCCTTTTCTTAGTTTGACTTCATCTTGAGTCTTTTTCATCCACTAAACATAGGTGGTAATAAGCTCATACTGTGGCTGTCGCCACCATAAATTTTCAATACTTACACTAGCTGAGTCAAGGCCATGCCTTATGTAAGCCGTACCCCTGTACTCACATTAGCTGGGTCTATACCATGCCTCATGCGAGTCGTGGGCGGAAGGGTTTTCTTATTACAGGTCACCTTCCTTTTTGAAGGATCACGCCCTTAGTTTAATCTCTTCTTATTAAGGCTTATGATACTAAAATTATTCTAAGTCCATGAATCTTACGAAATTCCGACAACATGACAGGTAGACCAGAGTTTCCCTACAATTACCAAATAAAGAAATCTAGTGACAAGTCATCTCATATGGTATTCAACATACATACATCATACTCATCATTAACCTATTCATCATATCCACCATCATCATCGTCATATCATCATACTTGCACATAGATATAGATATATCACAAATAAAGTTTTATGAGCATGGATTAGTAAATTAGGTGCAAGCTTTAAATTATATTTGCCTCTTGTGTCACTTCTTTTATTAGACATAGGACCAATTTGATCTATTATCCTTTTTAAAGCTTTTTAAGTTGAATTATGAAGTTTTCCCCATCTCTTAATTTAGGGTCTTAATGTCTTCAAACTTATTTTTCATTAACCTTTAAACTTAACTATAACCAGTTTTACTTTTATAGTAAGGAAGTAACTTCAAAAATTCGTCATAATTTCATCTTTTACAAATTTGACTTAAGTTTTGGTATGATTATACTCCTCTGAGTATATTTTTGAAAAAACAAACCCCACTCAAAAATTCATTTTGTAACTTGAGATATGCATATTTTAATCCGAATTTAAATTTTACTGGGAACTCCTCACAAGGGATCTGCCAAAACTGTTTGCATGTTTCTCTATGTCTTATCTTTCTGATAAACATGGTTTCACTCAAAAATGTTTTGTATAGCTCGAGTTATTAAGATTTTAGTACAAACTGCCCAAATAGAAACACATCTAGAGACGGCCCACTTTGAAAATTCATATCTCCCTTGTTTTAAGGCCAAATTTCAAGTATTTTATATGCGTACAAAGCTATACAAGTCTATTTTCATTTAAAATTAGTTTCATTGCATTTGGAGCTATATTAAATGAGTTATTGATCATATAAAATAGACTACTAGAATTTCCTGCTTCAACAGTTTTTGTTTCAATTAGTTTTCTTGCAAAACATTAAGTCTTTTCTTCAAGTGATCACTTTTCTCTTCCAAACCACTTTTATACTTAGAGATCTTGATGATAAATCAATATTTTGAGTTCTAAAATGTTTGGTTCAAAATTAAATAAAGGCACAACTAAAGTCATTTTCCAAGAAAAGAGCAACAACTACAAATAGACTTCTTATAATAAGAGCATGGCCATGAGGCCTTTAGAGCAAGTTCTAAATCCACCTAGCTATGGAAAGCTTAGGAGTTCTAGAGCTTGAAAACATAGAAGAAGAAGGGGTTAGAGTCACTACCACAAAGATTCTCTTAAAAGCTTGAAGGGAAAGAAAGGTGTTAGAGATGGCCTCCTTCTTCTTGGGCTTGCTAATGGGGCTAAGTGAGTATTTGTTTTGCTTCTTCAAGAACCAAAGAGGATGGTCCTTGATGAGTTTGTGAGGGTAGTGATAGAAGATGAGATTGATGATAGTGGAAAAATAAGAACAAGAAGGAGATTAGGAAGAACAAAGAATGGTAGAGAGAGGTGAGAGCTTTTTGCTTTGAAGTGGGAGGATCGAAGCTTACAATTGTTGCCAAGTTAGGCAAAGGGGGATGCCACTTTTGGCTAGGGAGAGGCTGGTTGCTTTGCTTCTCCAACAAGTAAGAGGGAGTATGTAACATCCTCAATTTCATGTCATGCTAAATTACCTCACTAACCTTGAGTAATTAGGCACTTAATGAGAGATTATGAGATTAAGGCCTAATTAAGGAGTTAATGAAGAGTTTAGGGGTTAACTCAGGTGAGAAAAGTCAAAAGAATGCTTAATCGAGATTAGATAATCTCTAATGGAGCAAGTCAGAGTCTTTATAGCTTAATTAAGCACTAATCACCCTTAATTAGCTTAATCGAGTTTAATTAAGGTTAATTAAGCTTAATCGCAAGATTTATTTTTGTTAATCATGTTTTTGTGTGTTAATTACTAATCCTTGCTTAATCATCTTAATTAAGTTGTATGAGCACTTAATCACATGATTCAATTCAAATTTAGTCAACTAGACAATAAAGTAAAAAGTGATGTCATTAAAGCATAAAGCATTAGACAAGAGTGCTTTATGTAAGACTTAGTACATGCTTTGTTCCCCCATCATCCAATTTGTCCCTTTCAACCTTAATTAACACAAAATTAAGAAAATATCTCCTTCCTCCCTTTTGAATAGTGGACGCCAGTTTCTCTCTCTCCCTTCCTCATCCGTTTTCATTTTTACTCATCTCATTCTTTTTCTTGAAATCAAATCCTCTAACTTCTCTCTAAACACTTCTTCATCTTCTTCATCTCCTTCTTCTTTCTTTCTCCACCACCACCACCACCACCACCAAAACCACTCACTTAGCCATTCGAAGACCTCATCTTTGGGTCTTTGGAAACAAGATATGAATACTAAAACCTCTATTTTCACAAGATCTCAAGAGTTTCTCCTTCCACCAAGCCAAACTGCCACCATCTACAAGGAAAGGAACCACCATCATCTTCTCCTTCTTCTCTAGTTTTTGCGCTATCTCCAAGAAAGGTAGTGATCCTTATCTTTTTCATGTTGTTTGCTCAAGAAAGCTTGGAACTTGGTTCTTCCATGGCCAAGATCTTTAAGTGAAAACTTGAGAAAATCTTTCATGCTCTTCAAGAGCAAAAGTTCCCTTTTTGGTAAAATATGTTCTTGATGTTCTTCAAGTGTTCTTCAGTTTCTACTTTTAGCAAAATATGTTCTTGATGTTCTTCAAGTGTTCTTGGTATTTCCCCTTTTAGAAAATATGTTCTTATTATTGAGTGTTCTTGATGGTATCTTGTTTAAAGTTCTTCCTTTTCTTATGATGAGTTGATGATTGGTAAAGAGCTTTCATAAAGTTTCAAACTTTAATCAAGAATGAAACCTTTAAGTCAAAAAAGTGTTGTTTTGTAACATTTAATTCATAAAGTTTAGATCTTGAACCAAAACAATGCTAAAAGGTGTTAACTTTTACAAAGATCAAGACTTTTTAACCTTAAAGTTAATGTTTCATATCACTAGTTGATAAAGTAGGAACCTTTTTAATGTAGAGATAACTTTAAATCATAAAGTTGAGACATTGATGGTCTTAGAATAATTAAAAGAGTCAACTTTCATAAAGAACGAGACTTTTTAGTTAAAAAGCTAGTAACTTGTATCATTATTACATAAAGATCTAATTTTTAAGACAACAGCTTAATTTTAGAGGCACTTACTTTCACAAAGAATAAAAGTTTATGACTACTTTATAAGAATGATAACCTTAATAATGTTTAAAGTAAAACCTTGATATGTTAATAATGAAAGCTTGAAATTTTGTAACGTGGTTAAGTTAAAAATCACCCTTGGTGTTTAGTAAACATGGTGTTGTTGGGTTCACGATGTGGTTTTGCATTGTCATGACCCAAGGATCAGAGGGATCTCGAACTCCTTGGGAACAGAAGTATGATTAGGGCCTCTGAGCATACCATGAACCTAGGAATCACTAAGCGCACTATCTCAAGGAAAGGAAATAATCACTTAACTTAATTAAGTTGAAAAAGTATTCTATAAGACATGTACTTAAGTAAAGAATAATTTCATATAAGAACTAAGTAACTAAAAGACCACGTACACATATCTTAACTATGTGATTCTCTCATGGGTAACCATGAGAAATTATATGATGATTCATAATATTCTTTACAAAGAATAACACAATTATGAACCCCTCTAGGGTATGAATGTATGATGCCATTTGGTATGACGAATGACAAGTTTGATGGAGCTTTGTCTCATGATTGAATGTTATGATTGTGATGGACTACTGGTTGAAAGTTGTGATTGGCATTTTGGGGAAGCTCCGGTCAAGCCATTATGCTGCCGGATTTCCATCAAAATTATGGACTTAGTCATATCATTGCATGTGTCTAGTCAAAGAAGAACTACGCATGTAAAGTATAATGATAAGAAACGAAAGAATGGGACATGACCCCTCAATCACTTTCGGGAAGTGAGAGACAACGATTTACAAGGAACCTCTATAAGGGAGGCAAAGGTGACATTGAGGACCCTCCAACTCAGAGGTAACCAATATCGGCTTAGTCTGATTTCGTTAGTACTGCGTAACAATGGTCACGGAATGAGCTCATGTCCAAAAACAGTCTATTTCATGGAATGAGCTCATAGTCAAGTTGATGAGTTGCATAGTCATGGATGTTATTATATTCCTTATGTGCATTATGAATGTTTATTATGTATATTAGCATGTATGCCTATGTATGACACTATGGATATGATGATAAAGTTAAAAGTAACCCGTTTCAGGATTTACGTTTTCTGAAACTCTTAAAATTGAACCGATATCTGTCCACTAGTTTTATATTAAACCCAAAGTGGCTAGCATGATGACGATGACACTGTGTTTGTCTAGTCGCGATTCTATTGAGAAATTTAGTATTTCTCACTCCTATGTTTTCGTGTTGTCTTCAGAGGATGCCGGCGTCGGGCATAGTGGTGATTTTTGTTGAGTTCCCAGTGATGCATTGGCACTTTGACCCGGTGCTAAATACATCTGTGATGATTGCTCAGGCAGTGATGCAGATCTACATGTTCCATAGCCGCCAGTTCCGTGCACCCGTGATGAGTCCATTTTTCTACTCTTATGAGCCAATCGAGGATATCATTATAGATGACGTTCATCCGCCTTTCCATCCTCCAAGGTACCCCGCTAACGGAGATTCCGATTTCGATACCCACCTGACACTGACAGTTTCATTGGATTCCAATCCTTCGAAACTGTCTTATCCGAGCTACCACATGGAGATGGACCTGTCTGAGCCTTCCTTCCCATCCGTGATTCGCCTGTCATCCGATTTGTCTTCTTCTTCAGCAGCCTCTTGTCACATTCCACCCCCCGTTCACGGTTGTGGGTTCATTCGTACTAGTGTCGTGCCTCGTGGGCATGGCTGTGCTTGAGAAGGAGGACGTGTTGATGTTTCTCTCAGAGGATTCGGGAACAGCTACCTTCGGCTAGATGAGTGAGGTGTTGATTTGCATGAGGAGCTAAGCATGAGAATAGCCCCTTTTTGGTTGTATCGAGGGTTATCATTTTCATTCGGCATTTATGGGCGGACTGGGATTTCTTATGTATTTCCTTCTATCATGTATTTTGTTAGGGTACTTTGTAGGGTCGACAGTAGGTATCGGACCCATTATTATCTTTGTGTATGGCTTCTGCTATTACTACTATTATATTACCTATGGGATGGCTATGGAATGAATGTTATCTAAGATTGTGGTTATTCTCATTGCTTCTATTTATATTAAATGCACTATATGAATGAGATAGCGACATTTGTATTACACGTTCACGATGTGCTCATGGCTCTTGATTTCAAAAACGGTTTACTAATTATTGTTCAAAAAAAAAAAATTTACCCTTATTTTCGTTAAAAGGTAATTTCTAAAAGATAATGTTAGTTCCGCAAGCA
Organism: Pterocarpus santalinus; assembly: GCA_031439595.1. Taxonomy (NCBI): domain Eukaryota; kingdom Viridiplantae; phylum Streptophyta; class Magnoliopsida; order Fabales; family Fabaceae; genus Pterocarpus; species Pterocarpus santalinus. Next base: position 43,041,256 of record CM062531.1, read on the forward strand.
AAAGTAACAACTTGTAATTCCACAATATGACTTAAGTATAGAATGAAAGTATTAGGGTGTTACAGAGTAGGTGAGTTTTGCCTCTTTTACAAGTAAGAAGTCTAGAAACCTTAGCATAAAAAGGTTGGTTGTGTTTTCTTTGAGTCTTGGTGCATGCTATGGACTATTTTGTGTTTTCTCAATTGGGCAAAGGCAAGGTCTACTTACTCTTATGACAAGACTCTAGTGAAGACTAGCTCTTCCTTAGGTTCAGCTTAACTAGAGAATGATGCCAAAATAGGCTTAATCTAAGGGTGCTAGATTAGGAAGCAATGGATGGTTGGATCTTGCTCTTGTCTTGGCCAAAATTCTCATGCAACAATTAGGAAGAATTTTTGAATTTTCAAAGCTATTAGAATTACCTAAGTTGTTAGTTAATTTACTTAGTTTAATTACTCATTAGTCAATTTTGGTTAATTACACTTTTAAGGCATTCTTCCTCTAAAAGAATTGTTCTCATAAATTATGTGTTTAGGGTTTAGGAATTTATTTATCTCAATTGATTTAGGTAAAACAATAATCATGTACTTAATAAATAAGATTATCTTAGCTTGATTATCTTTCTAAGTTATGAATTAATGAGGCTCAAATGATTAGACTTTAATTAAAACGTTTAACATGTTATGATTCAATTGTTGATTAACTCGATTTATTAAGCTCTTGCTCATCGAGATTAGCTGATTAATCCTCAATTAATCGCTAATCCATCCAATTAGCCAGGGATACTAAGCTAATTAGCTTAGACAAAATTGGGGATATTACATATGGCATAACACCACTAGTGTTGCTCCATCACCGCTGGAGCAAATATTTGCAAGAACAATTGCACAAATTGCATTGCATGAGCCCATACCTAGCAAGCAAAACAATATTACATTATCCTAGGAATCAAGTACCAAATTTCATCTACTTATTTTGGCCTTGCTTGAATGCAAATATAACTCTTTTGGTACACTTTCCGACGACTTACATTGACCTTTCTTAAACTCCTCGAGACCATGTCTCATTGTATCCTGCATCCATGGAAACAAAACATTATTGCTTGTACAATTTTAGCAAGGTTATCTTATTTGAGTTAAACCTAAATTTAATGGATGTCAGCACCATGAACCAAGAAGGCAGGCAATGATGAGGCCTTCTAGATCAAGTCTTGTTTACTTTATTTATGATCATATATGCAAATGTAACAACCTGATCAACAAAAAATCAAGATAAATTAAGATAGGCTGTCTCAGGGGAAACTTTACACTTAATAGAACAAGCTTGGTATTTCTAGTGTTGTGTATTGTATTCAACAACCAAGTTGATGGCTTCATTATTGAAGTATCCCGATGGCCTAGATCCCTTTACACCATAAACCAACAACAGTTAGTCTTGTACCTAACCATATGTTACATTAGAATTTAGTAGTTGAAATTACAAAATGTCAGTATATGAGAATCATACTCTGTAGCCTCACTACCATCTCCTCTTTGGTCTTTGGTGCAATAGCCATATAACTTTTGCATCTTCTCTTCACTTTTCATTCAAGAAGTTTTTTTTAATTTAGAACTTGTAGATCTGCTTGTAGGCTGCACAAGCTATTCATGTGCAATTGGTTTGTCGCCACTAACCATGCCTCTATCAGCCTTCTCATCTTGGTTCTTATCATTGTCCTTGTCTTCTTGGTTCTCCTCATTACCCCTAAAGCATTCCTCCTGTTCGAATGTTGGTAGCTTTGGCACGAAAGAATGGACATTATAGTGCCTGTTTGGATACACTTTTGGGGAGGCCAGAAGACCTTTTATTGGAATGAGAATGAAAATGTATAATAACTAATGTTTTTGGGTATGTAAAGGCCTTTTTTTAGAAGACCTTTTGAAACTCCAAAAGACTTTTTAGGAGAAGTATTCTTAAAGTTACTTTTCATTCTAGAAAAAGGCCTTTTGAAAAGGAATCTTACTATTACACTTACATCAACAACCAAGAGTAATTTTACTTTATCTTATCCAAACAAAACTCATACTCCTAAACTTACTTTTGACATATTCAAACTAAACAAAAATCATTCTTTTAAAAGTAATTTCTTTAAAAGGCCTTCTTTTAAATTTTTTTTTTTTAAAGACTTTCTCCTAAAAGTTAAATCAAATAGACCCATAGTTGCCAACTAGAATAGCATTGTCTAGCTTCTTCAATGCTTACAAATGCTACACCACCAACTCCTGAGCGATCTACATACAGATGTTTGTTTAAATTTTAATTAACTATTGCAAAATGGAAGCACCGACAAATATAAGACTGTTAAGAGTAAGTGAAAACCTTAAATAACATCTAAATCTCATATACCTTAGTTTTTTAGGTGTCCAACAACCACCTTTTTATCAAATAGCTAATCTCGACCCTAAATGTGGTATAGTAGACCCTATAGAAAAAGGATAAGTTCACGAACAATGATAAGAAGTATTGAATAACAGCTACATCAAAATCAAGTTAATGACAAAATAACTTTATAATATTTTATTTGCCAAATAAACAAAAACCACATACTTACTTTTAGACAATTCTAATGTTGGGTACTTGTTTATTTTTCCTCTTTTTACGAATTCGCATTTGCATGATCTCATCATCCCAAAATGCAACTAAGGGATGCTCTGCTAATGATGCCATCTTGCCAAGCGGACAACAATGAAAATACGCAATCTACTAATAGCAAATTCACTTACGAATTTAGACATTCAAGATCTATGTATGTATAAGGATAACTAAAATAGATAAACATGATGAAGGAATTTTAAAATGGCTACATGACAATCTTTTGTTCAATTGAGCAAAAATGTTTCATTATATATCATGAGGAAAAATAGGCAACCGCCTATGCTCTTCGTCTTTTGTTCACTTGTCTTGTATATTGCAATCTGAGTTACAAGCCAATCAAAGATTAATCATCTTCAGTTGTACTTTAGTACATTCTCGACATCAACGATGGCTCCTAATAACGTCGAGCTCGGCTCCATTTCCAAGTAGGGCAAAAGAAACTAGACAATGCATACAAGATGAATGCTCGCTTGAAGAAGTCATTAACAATGCCCTGCCCAATCATCTCCTCTAATTGTGTATCATTAACACCATCAAAATCGGTCATAAAGGTCCTTTGCTCTTCAATATGAGATGTTGGAATCCCAAGCTCTATTATTGTGCCCGAAATATATCAATTGTCATATTCAAAAAGACGTAGTGATGAAAAATGACCCATCACAATATAATCTATCATGAACACCTAAGAAAAGAGGATGCCTAAGAGAGATCAAATGTAAATATACTAAAGAGTCCTCTACTAACTAACTAGCACTAAGTTGGCAAATAGTGCCTGATATGGGAAGGTCACCATTGCTTTGGATTCATCGACCTGCACTATATGCAAAGGAATGGCAAATATGTGAGATGCAAACTTCAATGAATAGGACTTCCAAGGGTTACCATCTTTTCACTTGCTATAATTTTTATGTTTTTTACCATGCATTTATGTTGAATTATGATCTTAATCACTAAATTTTAGGAATATGATTTGTTAGTATTTATTTGGAACTTTCTTTCAAAACTATATTTCCTTGTTTGTTAGGTCAGACTTCTAATAAAGATATTAGGGATATTGTTTCCTAAAATCTCCCTAGTGTAATTTGTTTCCTTTTTTAGCATATCATTTACAAGAATTAATGAACTTTAACAGCAGACCTGTTTCCCAATTTTTTCCTATTTACTACTACTTTTGTCAATTGATTTGAATAACAAAAATTAAAGTCATGTGCTATTGGTGTTGCTCTCAATTTCTCATGGTTTGTATTACCAATGGGTCTTTATCTAAAGTAGTAGGACTAGGATTAGTTGATATCACTGAGAATCTAACCTTAATTCTAGTCTGCTTATACCCAATGTGACTTGTAATGTTGCTGTCTATTACCAAATTCACCAAGGATTAGAATTGTGTTACTAATGTCTTATCATTATTGTTGAATTCAAGATTTCGAATCGAGGAGGATGATTGACAATACTAAGGCATGTGCAGGACTCTATAACCTAAACCGTTATACAAATCTTGAAGATCAAAATCATATTAGAACTGGTTCATCTTGTCCAGCCCTCCCAGCTTCATGTAAAAACAATAGTGGCAGCCTCTATGCCCACACTACAGGTTAAGACATCCTAATTTCCAATACATAAAATGAATGTTTCTGTCAATATTAAAAAAAATCAGCCTTGAGTTTTTCCTGTTGCAGAGTATCAGCTATCTAAACATGCAACAAACAATTTTTCCCACACAAATATAGAATTTCTCACCTTTTTGTAATGATGACTAGTCATACCTTTCCCGGTTAGTGTTGAGAGCCAATTCATGAACAAGCCTAATGTAGAACACATTGATGTTGCTTGTAGAATTCTTATATACTTGAAGATAACTCTTGGTAAAGGAATGTTCTTTCAAAAAGAGGCAAATAAGGTGTTTGAAATCTACTCAGATGCTATTTGGGAAGGATCTATTTCAAATAGCAAATCAACTACTGCAAATTGCACCTATGTTTGGCGAAACTTGATAATATGGTGTAGTAAAAAGCAAATGGTTGTTACCATAAGTAGTGCTAAGGTAGAGTACAAGGCCTTAGCTCAGATCATATGTGAAGGATTTGGCTAAAGAAGCTACCTAAAGAATTAAGGGGCTTAACTATACAATCAATGAACTTATTTTTTGACAACTTGGAAGCAATCAATGTTGCAAAAAATCCTATTCATCATGATAGAACTAAGCATTATGGAGGTAGATCATTAGATTATCAAAGAAAAATAGAAGTAGGAATTCCAAAACTTCATCCACCCTCTTACTCATCTAAGAGTAGTTGCTATCCTAATAGAAGCTTTTCCTAGAGTCAAGTTTGAAGATGTGAAATCCAAGCTATGAAAGATCGACATCTATTCACTAGTGCGAGGGGAAGTGTTGAATTCTAATCTTAAACCCTAAGTTTAGGAATCCGATTTGTTAATATTTATTTGAAACTTCCTTATACAGATTTATTTCCTTGTTATTTAGGTCAAACATCTAATAAAGATATTAGGAATACAAGTTTAGCTATGTAATAACAAAACATGACGATTTTCTCTTCCATTATTATGTTTTACTACTACCACCATCAATAATACACTCTTCTAACAAGAAACTATGATTGACAGAACTGATGAGTATTCGCATCTCATCCCTCCTTAAAAATTTTTATAAACAACTTTATACTGCTTCAAAAGTCAACCAGGAAAGGCATTATTTATAATTTGGAACAGAAACTATAATGGGTTTGTTAAAATACCTGAATCTGACAGTCCATCCACCATGTTTATATCATAGTAGCTAATTGGGACCGGTTCACCCTTAACAAATATGCACATCCTGCTGAGGTCCAGAGCATTCACTAGTTGCAGGCAAAGCATGTGGTCCAGTGTACATTTCACACGAAAAACTGTACCAAACCCAATATCTTTTACATCATCGGCTTGATCTTTTTGTCAAGCTTGTACACAACTTCTTCAAGCGAGTAGGCAAACACCTCGTAACAAATGTAGGCTGCATTTGACATGCATTACCATCAAAACATTCAATCGTATAACCTCACTATGGACTAAAGAGAGGAAAAATCATATAAATATATGAATAATAGCTTAATACACATTTAATTCCATGACTTGCCTTTTTAGGCTTAAAAGCACAATCACTTTTTACAACATTAGAGCTAACCTTCTCATGCCGACTGGCCTTCTTATCCTAACCAAAATAAAGGCAAATAAGTAACATGCTACCTCATTTTAAGTGTACTTGTTTTACCAATCATCTTACCTCCCTCCGCTTCTTGTTAATGCCTTTCTTTCGGTCTCTCGCCATTGCTTCAGTTTCCAAGTGACCAAGATTGCTAACCACTTTAGTATTATGGCTTGTTTCACCTATACAAAAGATTCTTTGATAAATAGCTAATTTTGTGTACCAGTTTAAAAAAGAATAAATTCAGCTATTTGATCATAGGTTATATAGACTAGGCACTCTAACCTTCATCAACTTTGATAGGAACAAACTTAGGGTCTAAGTCTAAGTTTGACAAAACTTCCTTTGCATGTTGTTTTGGAAATTGAAAAGGTCTCCAAGATTAGAATACATGATGAAAAGTATACAGATACAAAAATAGGTCGGTGTATTCTCAACTTTACGAACATTAAAAACATAGAGTAAAAGGTGATAATGGCATGACGCACCTTGATGGGACTTTCTAGCATTAGCTTTCCCTTACCTTATTACTACTCGGATATGAGTTGAGATTACTTCAAATGATCAACTTCAGTTACCCACAAAATATGCCACAAATGAGTCCATATAATATATCATTAGCTTAATCCTCATGATACCTAAACTAAATAAATTGCCTCAAATAGTTACTATGAAAATCACATCAATTAACACTCCATCAGGTTTGCAAGAATTACAATCTACCCCAATTACTTCAAGAAAAATAGTCTGCCCCATTTCACTTCTCAACTAAAGGTTAAAATGAGAATTTTCCAATGCATTCTTCTCACTTTATCCATCGTTTACTAATAATGTTCTTTAAAAACATATTGATTGAAAACCCCAAAAAAAATAAGACCGTTGCTTCTTTTTCCTCTCAAACCCTATACCCCAAAACCAATAACCCACTTTCTCTTTATTCCCTTCCTCTTTAATTGCAAACTCACTTGTTTTATACTTGTAAATTGCAAATCCCCTAATTCCCAAGTCAATTCATCTATGCAATCCATTCCATGATCATACACCATCACATAGCATTGCATGTAGAACTCAAAGATTGAAATAATGGCCCACAAATAATCAAGTAAATACAAATTATCCACATCTAAACAACAAAAAAGGGAATAATTTTGACACAATGGTTGCACAATCAGCTTCAACTTGTCAATTATTGGAGAGTTCTAGATGAAAGGAGTTATGGCTCCATAATCAGCTTCAACTTTGCTGTTGACACTAACAATTAGGGCGCAATAGTTGAGGCTCACATTTGGTGTTGTTGGGCTGAGTAAAGGGGGAGGACATAGGAGTTAGAATGCGAGTTAGGGAGTCAGAGTTGCTGTTGTGGGGAGGTTGAGGGGATGACATGCAGTTAGGGTGAGGACACAGGGGTTTGGGTTTCCATCTCCGCTCCTTTTCTCTATGAGTTGTTTATGGTGCACACGGGTAGAAAACATTGGTGAGGGTAAGGTAGGCGAGTTGAAATTATAGGTGTGGTGCTCCTTTCTTTTTCAATTAGGTACGATAGACAAGACGCGGGTGCGAGAGACAAAACAGGGGGAGTTTGTGGAAAGGGGATGAGAGTGTTTCAGACTAGATAGAGGGAGCGAAGGAGGATGAAGATGGTGTTGAGAGTGAGTCACCAAGCTCCACTTCAACCTGAGATTGTGGAAGGCGAGTGATGGTGGTTGTAAGGCTAGAGTGAGATAGAGTTTGAAGCCATAGAGTGGGGGCTATTTCAGGAGGGAAGGATGTGCTACGCAGGAGAGTAGAAGTGAATGTAGTAGCGCAAATCAAGGATTAAGGGGTTGTTTGGAAGTGCTTTTATTTTTATGTTTTTTAAAACTCTTTTTTAAAAACAAGTTTAAAACCAGTTTTAAAAAGTAAAAGAACAAAATGATTTTTGGTCTAAAAGTGTTTTTTTATAAGAGTCGAATAAGGCTTTAATACATATTTTCAAAAATGCCACCATCCCTTTCAACTGATTCAAAAACAGAAAAATAAAAACAACTTAAACCTGTTTTCTTTCTTTTGTTTTTAAAACTCAAAATCAGTTTTTTCAATTTTAAAAACAACATGAAAAGAATTGCTTTTCAAACAAGATTTTTGGTTTTTTTAATTTTAAAAATCAAAAAGAGTTTTTAAAAACTCCCGTCAAATAAGCCTTAAACCTTTTTAGTTTTTATCTCCACTAATCCACTGTAGACCAATCGTATGATAGTCCAACTTAAGTTCCTCTTTTTGTGTATGCGTTAACCACCGTCTTCACTATTTCTCTGTGCTTTTGTGCATATGTCTCGCATTTTACACATCCAAAAATCATTTCTCATTCCCATATCTTTCTTTAATTTAATCTTACTGGTTTTGACAGGAGAATGGGGTTGGACCGCATCTTCGCCTTCTTTACTCCCCCTAAACTATCAAAATTTCCACGTCTACGGCCCTCGTTCGCTTTGCCTGACATCTAAGTAAGTACGAGACTATCAAGTTCGTTGAAAAGTTAAATGTTTGGCAATAAAAAAAGTCAAGGTGTGTTATGAAGCTTCAGAGCTGATTTGAGGATAATAATAAATTATGTAAAGCAAAAGGAAGCAATTATACGTATTATGGCGCATGAAGCCTTAACTAGTTAAGTTAACCGAATATTGTGTCCTTGTTGGCATGATTAAGCGATCAATCAAACAGAATAAACAATTAGAGTAAAAGCGAAGGTGCCCTACTAAGATTGCCTTTATTCGTATAATTTTGTAAAACGAATTCGGTAATAAAGAAACAAGCATTTCATAACCAAATGTAAAACAATATATAACCATCTAAACCTAGACTTGTTTAGGGTCAGAAATTGACCATAACTTTCGTTTTACAAGATGGTGCAAATAAAGTGAGATAGCTTTCATTTATACTAAGTTATTGCTCCCCACCGCGCCATCCCTTTCTTAAATAAGTTGTTTTTATTTTTTTATTTTATGTTTAAAGTCTTATTGCCCCGCCGCCACAAATATCTCCAATGGTAGTAGCGCATATTAATTCAATGATAACGAGGGTTATGAAGAGAATATCCCAATGATTGAATGTTGGTTCCCCATATAAAGGATTTTGAAATTTGAATGAGCAGGTGCAATTTATGGGATATCGAAAATCATTTAATGCTTTCTGAAACTTGCACTGTGATCAGGAAAAGGGGTAGGTTGCAATTGTTGTTTAACTCGTACAAGAAAAAGGACTTGGAAAATTCGATGGCAGCAGAGCAGTAAGGTCGTAGGTTTCAGGTATAATTGGTCGGAAGAAATATTGAATGGCACACTTCTTTTGATCATTTGAAAAGTTAATTTTAATTACATTTTTCTATATTTTAACAGCATTCAGAATATTTCAGATTGGAATGTAACCTATGTTTTCTTGGATTTCCTTACGATCAAATATCAATCAAAATTTGCTTATTACAAATGGAACCAGAGGCTTTTTTCCACATTGATTTGATTATCAAGCAATGACATGCAATCAAGGTCAATACCACTACATATGGTATATAATTGTAGAAATATTATAATTTAGAGCAAAATGTATTTAATACTCTTGAGGTATCAAGAAATAACACTCCATTTTATTTGTTCATAAAATACATACTCCACCTGAATTTACTAAGAGTGTGTTTGGATTGATTGAATTTCTTTTTTAGAAAAAAGTATATTTGGATTCATAAAATGTTTAGATTGATTTTTTTTTCCTGAAAAAAATATTTTTTTAAAAGAAGTACTTTTATAAAAAGTGCTTTTAATAAAAAAAAAAAGTGAAGTTACCATTTTTTTTTCTAAAGTTAGGAATAGCTTGCTTCTAAAAAAAAAAGAAGTAAAAGTGAATTTTAATAAAATTATCTTTTAAAAATATCTTTTATGTTTATTCAAAATTACAATATATATTTTTTCTTCTTATCCTTTATCAAATCCTATTTCTTTTTCTTTTTTTTATAATTCGGCTAAAAAAGAAGTACTTTCATTATTTTGTACTAAAAAAGCTTGCTACTCTTAATCATTAAAAGTACTTCTCAAATAATCTATCCAAATATAAAATAATTTTTCTAAAAAAAATAAAGCTTTACTAAACAATAATTAGAGAAATTTTTTTTAAAAAAAAACTTATCTAAATGCACCATAAGTATATTTGGATACAAAAAAAAAAAAAATCTTGTAAAAAAAAAATAATTTACCATTTTTTGAAAAAATTTATTAATATCTAGCTTTAAAAAAAGGTAAAAGTAGTAGTAATTTTTAATAAAGGGTTTATTTGGTTAAAATTTTAGAAGAAGTATTTTTTGAAAAATAGAAGTAGAATTACAACTAGAAGCAGAAGAAGAAAAATGTTAGGAGAAGTACTTCTTTAAAAACAAATGTATCTAAAATTATTCTTCAAATTGCATATGAGTTTTTTAAAAGTTAGATATTTCTAAATTTTAAAAAAATGATAAATTGATTTTTTTCTTACAAGTAACTTTTTTCTCCCTAAAGTTGTATCCAAACATATTTTTTAGAACATATCAAAGCACTTACATTTAAAAAGGTATTTTTTTCCCTAAAAAAACAAAAAATCAATCCAAGCATACTCTTAATGGATTGGAATAAAGTGCATATTTTGTAAAGGAAGAGAAACTCTATTTGTACATTGATATACCTTGACATACAAAACAAGAGCCGTGAGATTAATGATAGGATATCTTAAAATATATTTAAAAATAAAACATCAAAAACTTTAACGGTGGATTAACCTGCATGTCGGGCGAAGATGTTCATTTGCTATGGTCACATAACATTGCTCGTAAAGGAATGGGGTGAAGTGTTACTTTTTAATACGTCAAAATGTTTAGTGTAGTTTACTCTATAATTTAATTAGTATGAAGTCTGTCAAGATAACTTGATTTTAGTAACGAATCGAATTCGTTCTTCGTTGTCTGCATTTTAGCCTGCTCAACATGATTTAAAATGGCTTTGAGCAGTGTATATAACAAGTGATAATCGATGGCACATTTGATATTATGGAATTTGAGTTTTACTGTATCAGGTTTATCAAATTAGTTAAATTCTTTTTTTTACAGTTGTAAAACTCAGACTCGAGTTGATCTGCTCATGGATGGTTCATCGGATTTGACTCTAACCAAACCATAAATAGTTTTTTAAATGACTTCATCCCAGTTCAATTTATTATATTTTTACAGTTATACTTCTACTGGTGCAATCTAAAAGATCATGTCTAACAAAAAAATTGAGTTAAGCTATGCGGCGAATGGCACAAAAGCAACGGCTGAGAAGAGCGCTTGAACAGATATTCAAACGGTAAGCTTTGCTTACAGAGAAAGCTGTCGCCAAATGCTTTTGCGTTGTAACAACAGCGAAAAGTTACATTAATAGTCCCATATAATATTGGAAAAGGAAAGGCATCGCACAAAAATATTGCAGTCTTCCTATGTTTTTGTTGCATATATATAATGCCCACCAGTTCAAGAGTTAGACTGCAAAAAAAACTGTTTCATATATTTTGCATTTCTCACTCTCTATCTGGTTCCTACTAGACCTTTTTGCTTCCGAGTTATATCCAATAAACTGACCAGAAACATGGCAAAGGAAGTAGACTTAAAGGTCATTCTAAATAACTAGTTTCTTTTTTCTTTTTCTGATTTTCTTTTCTTTCATTTCATATTCACTTGACACCAGAAGGGCGGAACTAAAATTTATTTTCCATTGAATTTATTCCAGAAGATTGAATTGAAGGTGTCAGCTAACTGCTGTGAAGGATGCCGGAGGAAAGTTAAGAAGGCAATAAGAAACATTGAAGGTAATATAATACGAACCTTTTGAATAATCTTCACATTTTTTTTTTTGAATACAAAATCGTCACCTTTTATATTTTCTTGTTCTTCTACTGCTAACTGGCATGCTTGGTTCACATTCCCAGGTGTTTTGAAGACAGACATAGACCTTTTCCAGCCGAAAGTAACAGTTTTAGGGAACGTGAATCCACACATTTTGATTAAAAAGCTACTAAAAGTTGGAAAGCATGCAGAACTCTCTAGCTACGAGGAGGTAGTTAAAGCTGAAAATAAAGCAGAAACAATGGCAGTCAAAGAGAAAGAGAAACAGGACCACGGTTTTAAGCAAGAAAAGAAGCTTGATGGATGTGACGTCAAAATTGAGAAAACTAAGGATGCCACAGAAGGTGGGGATGGAGGCATGAACAAAGGTTCAAAAGAAGATATTAGGAACTCTAACATGACCGCATATGTTCCAATCCTCAAGAAATGAGGAAAGACAATCCAAATCTGCCTCATCCAGAAGGGAGTTTCACTGTTCATACAAGCGTGCACCCGCATAGTAATATCAAAACCCATCCTCAGTTCTGTTACATTGCCCAGCCTTACGCAGTTGCGGTCCCCTATTATGCAATACCTTCATATCCCGCTCCTCCTCTGCCTCCAGCTTGTGTTGAAGAATGCTATTACCAGTTTGATAAGCCAAGATTTGAGCCTCGGTTCCTGAGACCAGCAGTGCGGGTAGGGGACTATTTCAGTGATGAGAACACTGTGGGATGTCACGTGATGTGAACGTTAGCTATCCCCTTTTGCGCCACGTAGAACAAACGGAACCAATCGATTCCGAAGAAATTACTAGCTAGTTTCTTCTTCTGCACCATTGTTCTTTGAGGAAATTGGTTTAATCATTTTTTGTAGTTTGTATTTTTGGTCGACATTTTTGTAGGTAGTCTAAGCCAGCAAATTTGGCCCTTCCCTATCACAGTTTGTTTGAGGATTGTGCTAAAACTTAAGTTAATGATAAAATTTATTCTAAAATATTATTTTATTATTGGATATGAGTATAATCTAAGTCATTGACCCTTTTGTCGACCATTTAACTTTGACTGCTGTGCGTTCCAAAGATACAATAGGTAAATTATTGTCGAATGTTTATACCACTCTGTGCTTTCGTTCAGTGTTCCAGTTCTGATTCCCAAATCATCATGCTAGGAAAAGCAACTAGGGCACTGATGAAGTCTAGCTTAAGGCGACGTACAACTTAGCTTGCTGGCTGCAATGTGTAAACAATGCAAATAATTTTATAAAGCTTAAAGTTAGATTTAGTGATTTACAGCGGAGTATATAAAGAATATGCGGAATATGCCGGTGCGTATGTATCAGCAATCATATTATGAAGACGAAAAAGAAACTGCCGACCAAGCTGTGCTGCTATAACCCATGTCTTGCAGAAGAAGCCATTGTAATGCTTGTTTGGGTTGCAGTTTCGGTCCACCAAAAGGCCTTCGACAGGATAATGATTTTGTACAATAAATAGTAGTATTTAATTTAACTTTCTTGCAACTATCATATTTTTCGATTAAAAAAAGGCCTTCTACTTAAAGGTGGTAGAGAAATGCTTTTCATTTTGGGTTTGCGACAAAATATATAAAATTATCTATTTACCCTCATTTAACACAATCTTGACCCACCCCAAATTATACTATGATAATATATTTTCAAATTATATTATGTCTATTTTGATAATTATGTCTTCAAATATTATTTTATTTTATCGTATTCAAACAAAAATACTTCTCTTAAAGTTACTTTTCAAATATTTAAACCAAACATAAATACTTTTTCTAAAAAATATTTAAAAGATCTTCTTTTAAAATATATTCTTTTAAAAGTTACTTCAAACGGACCATATAAGATGGATAACTTGAGTTTGCTGAGATCCAATAGCTGATTGGACACATTCATTACGTTGGTTTGATTTAACGGTTTGATTTATGGGCTCATTATACTCAACCTTTTGGTCGAGTTGGGTTCTCAAATCTATGTTATGAGCATCGATAAATAGGTGAGATCTTGTTAGGCGTGTTTATCATATTGAATTGACCTATGGAAATAAAAAATCTAAACTTGTTGTTTTTGATAAAATGCAGGGCTAATGCCCAAGAGACAACTAAACGTTTGCAAATTTAGGATATCCCTGACCAGTAGTATCAGCTAAAAACTATAAAAGATATACATGGAGCCATTTTATCAAAAAAGCTGACTCCTAGAGGAAGCCTTTAGCCATACTTAGCTAGATCATCTGCACACATATTGGCTTCATGGTAAACTTGACAAATTTCCACATTCCAATCTTCCTCCAATCTAAACTAAACTACTAAAATTGGTTGGATCAGTTCGCATAATGTTCAATTCAAGTCAAAGTTGAACCAAAAATAAAAAATTACTATTGGTTCTGAAATTGATTACTTTTTTAACTCAAAATGAAACATCCTAGTAATTACTATAGTTTAAATACTATCCTAGAATAATTTGTCAGTTATCTACCTCGAAAGTAAGAAGATTTATATTAGTAGCTCAAGGTTCGGAAGTTAATAAGGATAGCAAAGTGAAACTTAAGGGATCGTAATAAAACCAATATATGAATTGTTTAATAGATATTGTCAAAATAATTTAAAGTAAAATAATTATATAATAAAAGGAAAATATAATTTATTTGCGATTAATTTATTGTTTGGCAATATGATGAAAATAAAGAAACATTCCTTTAGTGGCCATTTGGAATATATTAAAGTCATATGAATTTTTATATTTAACTGACTTTCACTTTTCGATGTCATTTTTGTGTTTATTTTTTTTTAAATTATCTTCTTTGGCCTTATTTCCCTTTTTTTAGTTAAGTTTCTTACAGATTATGTTTTTGTAGATAGATAAAGTGATTGTAATGATGAATTGTTTAGTATATATTATCTAAATAATTTAAAGTAAAATAATTATATAATAAAAAAAGTCTAATATATTTATGATTAATTTATAGTCCGATAATCTAAGTAAAAATAAAGAAATATGCCTTTAGTGACCATTTGGTATATATTTAAGTCATATATGAATTTTTTATATTCAATAGAGTTTCATCTTTTTTTATGTCATTTTTGTGTTTATTTTTCTTTGCATTTTCTTCTTTACTCTTATTTCCTTTTTTTAGTTAAATTACTCATAGGTTGTGTTCATTTGATATCTCTACCATCAAAGGAATTAGAGGGATGAAAACACTTACTATTCATTATAACATGGCTAATAGGAGAATAAAGCAAAGGAATATTATTAAGTTGTGCTTAAAAAGACAATGATTAATGTCTATTTAGTTGTATAGCTAAAAATATGTCTTAATTCTTCATGTAACTATTGGTGGCAATAAATTAAAATGGAAGTAGAATATATAAAATCACTTGAACGAGCAATTTGGAAGTGATCATTTAAAAGTGACACATGGACTAACATGCTGATGTGGCAATATAGGGGATAACTGAGGTGTCAACTTTTTAGTGTGGCATAACTTGCTGATCAAGATTAATAAATTATAAATAGATTCTTGAGACTGCCACTTATTTACTATTATAATTGGATCTATGGGGAACGCCTACCCAACAATCTTGTTGGGTACTAAGTCCCTATTTTATATCATTGACTTTTATAAATTTTTAGGGAGTGGACTCGGGTGTCTTTGGTGATCTTCCATTATATGCCTTCAACCAAATCACAACAATGTCATTCTATACTGCCTTTCCTTAGTCTGTAAAAGAAAAGATAATTTATAAAGGAGTAAGAATATAAGTTCTTAGTAGAAAATGGAGCAAGAAGCCTAGAAGTAGGTATTTTTATGAATATGAGGAAGATTCAAAGAGAAAGCTCAAAGTCTAGAGACCATCTTTAAGAAAAGCAAGTGCTCAAAGCTTCAAGGGGAAGCTAATTCTTTCTTGGTTCCTTAGAACCCTTTTCTCATCTTTCTTATTTCTTAGAATTCCTTTCTAGGCTACAATTTCTCCGCTAATCAGTCTAGAGCTATGTCTATCCATGAACCCTTTGGTTTAAGCTTTTAGTGACCATGCCCTTTTGTTCTCAAGTCTAAAACACTTAACCCATATAGAAAGCTTGTTCTGAACATATAACATTTACTAAGATAATAGTAACTTGAATGATGATGATCCATAGGTATGGTAAATAACAAAGAGAACAAGCAACATAATATTTCTCAAGTAAAAGAAAACAATCCAAGAAGAAATCAATTCAAGAATGATAGCTAATTTACATAGTGAATAAACTAGTAGAAGAAGAAGTGATAAGGCAAAAGGAAGCTACTGGTTAAGCAATAATAAGAACTAACTTAATTGTTTAAGGAAAACAATTTACCAACAAGTAGAGCACACTAAATGAGAAATAAATCTAAAATTAAGACGATAGAAGAAGTGAATCATTTGTGGAGAATGATTTGATTATTTGACTAGAATATTAAAGCTGAAAGCCAAAGATATGAAAGCCACAATTGTAAATATCACATTAAAACACTATTAGAGCATAATAATAGAAATATCATGAGCAAGGAACATAGGAAGAATAAGGAAGAATTGAAAGGAAGAAGCACAAAAAATTTAGGTGGAAGATAGCTTCCTAAAGCTTGCAAAAGCTAACTATCATTTTCTACCATAAAATTCTTTATGTGTATGTGTTTTACTTGGTTTTTTTGGCTTATTGTTGAAAATGAATAAACGACAATGCATTTTACTTCTATATCTTAATTCAGAGAACAAAAGTGGCTCCTCTTGCAGGCTCTCAGACTTAGAGCTTTTGTCAAAGGACTTTTACTAATCAATTCTTTTTATCTTTTGATGTATTACAGTGAACCATCGACGTTTTCAAGTGTCAAATATGCCATGTAATGAAGTAATGTATACAGTGATAGAAATGACATGTACAGATAATAAAGTACAAAAAAGATAAAGTTTTAAGAGAGAAATGAGATAAGGACTTTGATTAAGTAAAGTTGAAAGTAATTGAGTACAATGAAAAGAAGAAGGAGACGAGGAATGATGAAGCAAAGAATTAAACTTAAAAGAAAAGAAATGAGTTCAAGGGAATGTACTTGATTTCCCATTGACTCCACATTGTCAGTGTGACGAAGGAGTGTTTAGGTCGTTTATAAGTGTGTGTTCCTGGACCAAACTCGCTAAAACTAGTGACTCTTTCCTTATTTATAAACTAAGTGGCTCTTTCAAATTTTGCCAAGTGTCCTTAATGATAATTTGATCAAGGCTTCAGAAAGCTCTGAATTCAAATTGCCAGCAACTATTCTTGCTTTTGGCTTCAGAAACACAATCCTTCATCTATGATTGCCATGACCGTCAACTTTCTCATTGTCACTTTAACGGCTTCATATTTGTCCTTGGTCATAACTATCAACATTTCCAACTATCAAGACATTATGTCTATGTGCTAGAGACACGTGCTTCTTGTCAGATTTATTCTCTTGAAATTTCCTCAGTCCACATCTTGCACTTCATACATGAGCTTTGTACTGTAAGTACCGGTTAAACTTTCGACATTTTGGATAATTTTAGCCCCTAACATGATACCCCCACAAGATTTATCTTCTCGTTAACTATGGAGATAGAGAGATAAATCTTAGTTGTTAGTGTGTGTGTATGTAGGTCCCAAGCATAAGGATTTCCCATCAGATTAAAGAATTTAAATTCCAAAATCCCCACAAAAAATGCACTAGTTCCACGATTCCAGGGCCTACAAAGTCAGTTTTAGCTGTCATTGTAGCACCGCTCATCATTATCTTCAACTGAATACATAAAACGACCCACTTATAAATATTTGTGAGCTAAGAGAAATTTCTCTTCTTGTACTCTCTTTCTTCAACCTTGCTCAGAGTCTTTCCAGTTCCATTTTTTGTAACCCTCATTGCCAACTTCAAACCTCAATCGTTCCTTACCTTCCTTCTTTTCACACCTTACAATACTCTTTTTCATTCCTCATGGCACCAAAACCAATGATCATCACTAAAGCAAAAGAACCCATACACGAATAGGACCATTGCTATGCTCTAGACCTAGAGGTTGACAAATTGAAACTTTGGGCCTGACAGGTATTACCTACTTTCTCATTGGAGATTCTATTCATGCATTCATTAGCCCACTTATATCCCTAGAACAAGCCTTTGAAATGAGCCATTTCTTTCATTGTCAAGTTAAGCATAAGCTTGTGGCTTTTTCTAGTCCTATACTTGTAGGGTATTTTGACAAAGAAAATAGGTTTTTTAGGATTCCTTCTAAGAACACTCCAGGTAATAGGAAATTATTGGATAAAGTTGAGAAGGACAAAGGTTCATATTGGAAATCCATAGGGATTTATGATTTTCTTCAATTAAGTCAAGAGCCTTTCAAGTTTAATACGGGTCTGGTTGGGGCTTACCTTCATTTTTTTAGGTAAATAAACCCCCATAATTTCCTTTTCGAATATGGCATGATGGGGCCAACACTCTTTGTTGTTCCTGCGATCATTGGCTTGTCCCCCCTAGGAACTGACGTTTTGACTACCATGGAAGTAAGTAAGGGTAAACGATATCACATCGACACTTTCATTTTGACATACTCAGCTTTGGTTGCGAACAGCATAGGTAGAGCTAAAGACCCTATGAGTGATAATGAACATGTCACTTTCCTTTTTTATTGGTTGTATGCAATGATGTTTTGCTTTTAGTCTATCCAAATGAAACCCACAGCCTTTCTTCCCTTAGCTGCTTTATTGATGGAAAGACACCCTTTGTGCCTGGCTAGATTATTTTTGTCATAGTTGTACGACATTTTGGATGAGATTACTGATGATATGAGGGACTGTAAGAGCATGACCAACCTAAGAGGTCTTCTCTGGTTGCTGCAACTATTGTTTAGTGCCATTTTTGAACCCCTCTTGAAATTTGGAGTTTTGAAAGAACCTTATTACTAAGGGATTAAGCGTCCTCCTCTCTGTTGACTCCAACATCCTCAAAGGACTAGTGCTAACATCGACAAGATGAAACATTATTTTGGGCTCTTTCATCAATTGATAGATACAAACACAACCTTGACCCCTTTGTCTTTTGTAAAGTCGGCCCTTCATGTTCACTTGACCCATGATAACTTGTAATCCCAAAACCTAGAAAGAGAGTGATCTCATATGGTCAAATTTCTTATCGACTCAAGTTCTTTTCTCAGGCTTGCCAGGTGAAGACTACTTAGGGGTTAACTATCATGCCCCAAACATTGTTTGCTAATAGTTCGACTTTGCTTAATCTATCCCTGCTCCCATATTTTTTGAGGAACACATGTAGTTAGATAATGTTGAAGTTCCATCCGAGGATCATTTCATCGATGCTCAAGAAGACAATGAGTCTCAATGAAATCTTTATTATCTAGCAGTTGTGTCTCCTTACACATTCACCACTCGGTCTTTTTCAAAATGCAGAATTCTTATTATCAAAGCATTCTTGGTAATTTGGAAACATGCATTGATAGAATGACTTCTAATTTTGTGGTGCAGAATGATGCAGATCCAACGTCAAGGTCTAAAGGTAAACATATCCAAGAAATCCCTAAATTTGAGAATTTTTCAAAGTAAAGTGGAATCTTTGACAGATTCAAAGAGTAGTTTGCGATGCCAATGAAACCTTTAAATAGAAAAATGAGGCTCATGAAGGAAGGTGTTGTGGAGCTTACAAAAAAGCTAAGTCTATCAATACTTTTATTGGACATGAATCTTTCATGAGACTTTTAAATTTCCCCTTTTACCAAATGGACCCCTTGGCATCACAGACCTTTTTCTGGATTTACCTCGAGCAGTGTTTAAAGTCTTTTACTGGAATCCTCAACACTATGAACTATCTTTCATTGGAGTACATTGGTCACGACACACTAACCATTTAATCCATGCCCATAGTGAAATTCTACAATGCCTATTTTTACTTTTTCTTTTATTCCATATGTCTTTAATAACCTTCCTCTCCCCCCTTTTTTTTAGTGATTGAGTCAACCTCTATCCTTGATGATCAAGGCAAGAAGAAAGAAAAGCAATTTCAAAAGAAAAGAAAAAGTATGGCGGTGGTGTTGGAAAGAAGAAGCAAGAGAAAACAAAACCCAATTCAACAAATAGAAAGTGTCAAGGAAGAAGAAAAAGAAGAGGAAGAAAGTGAAGAAAAAGAAGAAGATGATGACGAAGGTGAAGAAAAACAGGAAGAAGAAGAATTTGAAGAAAACAAAGAAGAAGAAAAGAAGAAGCAGAATGAGAAGAAAATAAAGAAAGAGAAGAAAAAGAAGAAGATGAAGAGAAGGATAAGAAGAAAACATCTGCAAAAAGGGAAAAAAACACAAGTAGTTTCTGTGACGAAAAGAAAAAGGAAAAAGAAGGAGGAAAAAATCCAAAAGAAAGACAACAATAGGGCCTCCTCCTAAGAAAGGCAAAAGTTCATCAACTACTTCAACTAAACAGACATTGTCGAAGGTTACCTTTAAGGGTCGAGTCATCATGCCTTTACCTCTAAAGGTAGCTCCCCCTATTTCACCCTAACTATCTCAATTTGTTAAGGTAATTTTCCACTTCTTTTGTGATTGCATAGTATATATCTATATTTCTTCTCATCCCGTCAATATTTTAGCTTTTATTTTGGTCTACCACAAGTAGCGCTCTGAGTGACCAACCTTTTCAAAAGGAAAAGGAGACTCTACTAATTCTCATGGAAGATCTGCTTCTAAGAAGAATGATTCCTCATGTCAATCTGAGTCCTCCAACACTTGCCAAGATCAAGCTGCCAAGGTTTGTCAAGCCTTTTATTCATCTCCTTCATGTAATATCCTAATAAATCCATACTACACTTAAGTCGTATTACGGTACTTCATTAGTTGTTACTTGTGCTCATGAAAACTAAACTTCATTTATAAATTAAGTTACGCAAAAAATACGGTAAATTTTTTTTTTGAAATAATCATCACTTTGTAGTGTTTTGAAAAGTAAAGCCTTGAGCGAGAAGATAGATATAAACAAGCGTGTCGCATAAATTTAAGTCATAAAATAAGGGGACAATGGATAAATAGAAATATAATGCATTCACCTTACTTAAACAACCATATATAAAGTTTCATAATATTCAACAATACATGAAAAGGAAACTCATGGTCATGCCATGGCCCCAAAATATCAAGCATAAGCAAATATGACAATGTTCGTCACAAAATGAAATACATAAGATAAGGAGCAATAATAAAATAGGGCCAAGTAGACACGTTCTAGTTTCTTTACCCCTTCTGCACCCCTCGATCGGATGAAATCAGGTCCTCGAGTGCTTGGTTCCCCTCGCTGCTCAGCCTCGAGGAATGTAAGGAGTACAGATGATACGAGGGTGCCTACTGATCACCTTTATGCGACGAACACGACGACCCAAAGTACAGCTGGCTAGCAAAGAATGTTCCTCGAAGGGATCCTCTTTAGACATAACAGGGTGATACTTAGGGAGTGGCGGCGAAGCAGCTGCGGCCCTCAGAGTGGCCATGGAACTCATGTCAACCACGGGAATCATAGGTTGCAGCATTGGCTGGTTGTGGGCAGCTCCAGAGACATCGGCTCCATGTCAACGTCTAGCAAGGGACCGGGGGGGAAATCCCAAGGACCTAGCGGTTGTCTAAGGTATGCTGAAGAAATGTGAGGTGATCAAGGAAGATAAAGTAGACTCAATTAAGCAAAGGCAAGGAGGAGATCCTTTAAAAGGATTTGGTGGACCAATCATTGATCCAAAGAGAGCTAAGGAAGCTTTGGGCCAAATGATTTCAAGTTTGTTTCAGGCAAAGCCCATTCAAGAAGATAACGACTCAAGACTAGTCCATTGCATTCACGTAGCTGAACAAGCTTAGTTATATCTTTAGGCTTGTTAATTTTAAGTTAGTAATAATGTAATTGGGCTTGTAATTTCATGTAGCCCATCACTTGTTTTTAGCTATTTAGTCTTTTACTCATTTTTAATAAGTTTAGATTTAATCTTGGGCTAAGTGTTGCAGTCTATTTGCTAAACTTTAGTTTATTTTATAAACCTTGTAAATACCTTTTGAAAGGGATTTTTGGCAAATTGAAATCAAAATACTTTTCAGTTAAAGTGTTTCTTTGGTTCTTGCTCGGAACCCTAGGTCTTATCAAGGGTTTCCAATTACCCTTGTGGTGATCACCCTTGGCTTATCAATCATCCTTGATTGTGGTGCCCTCCAATCTATTTCCATCCTTTGTCTCTTCCATCTTTTGTGAATTTTATTTCTCCTTGATTGAATTACAACCAAAATACACCAGAAATTAGGGTTCATGGATAATGGATCATAACATTTGGTAATCAGAGCCAGTTTTTTCGAGTTGTAGAATTGGTCAGTTTTCTTTGGTTCATATCTTTAGTTTTCCGCATCATATTTCGGTGTTTCTTGGGTCTTTTCTGAAATTCAGAATCTCATCTTTCATCTACTTTTTGAATCGTTGAAATCTGAATTTTGTAGCTCGAGATACAGCGATTTTTTTCGAACTTAGTCTAGTGCGACTTTGCGATTTATTTTCTTTGAGTTCTTGTTTGATTCATCATTTTTACTATGCTTAATTCCTTGATGTTCTTTTAATTTCCATTCCTATCTTTGTTGATATTACATTGGATCAATGGGTTAAAAAAAAAGGTGCAGAATGTTCATCATATGTTTTTGATGTTCTTGGGAATTGTTTCATTCTAATCTTTCTAAGCTTTGTTAGTTTGATGTTTAGTTGTTAAATATGTGCTTGTTTTGATGTAATTCCAGTTGGTCTATTTATCTACAATTATCAAGAACAGATTGAAAAATAAAATAGAATTAAAAAAAATGTAGAATTTGAGGAAAAAAAAAGGCCAAAACATTGGCATGTTTCTTATTGTTCTTCAAACCTTTAGCTTGTTCTTGTCTTATTTAGCCTCTGATTTGAGTGTGCTTGTCCTTGTTTAGTTTTTCTTGCTTGTCTCTTTTGGATCTTAAGAGTTTTGTCTTAGAGTTTTCTTTTGTTTGACCCCTTGTTTGTTTTGTGATTTGACATAAGTGTTTTTTGGAGTTTCTTTTTGAATTGACTTGTGATTCCATTTAAAAGCCTACAAGACCACTTGAGTGGTAAAAGGCAAGAGAGCACCTTACACAAAAGTCTATTAGAGAGCAACAAACACAAGTGATACATCTCTAAGAATGTAAACAAGTGAGAAGTGTGGTGAGGTCCCATTGCTTTCACTTCTATTTTCTTTTACTTGAATGATAGCAGGAACAGGTGGTAGTGGTAGCCCTCCTCCTGAACAAAACAATAGATTGTTAGTGGAGGCTATCATAGCTCAAATGGAAAGGATGATGAGGGAGCATACAGAGGAGTTATATGTGAGAATTAAGCGATTAGAAAATCAAGGACATCATGATGTTGATGGAGGTAGAAGGAGGCTTGATGGAAGAAGGAGGAGAAGAGATAATGAGGGTAATGCTAGGGAGGACACAATTGAGGGAGTAAAACTCAACATTCTTTCTTTTAAAGGGAAAAGTGATCCAGAGGCAAACCTAGAGTGGGAGATGAAGATTGATCAACTTTTTGCTTACCACAACTATACTGGAGATAAAAAGGTGAAGGTGGCAGCCATGGAGTTCACAGATTATGCTCTCATTTGGTGGGATCAATTGCAAAAGGAGCGACTTAGATATGAAGAACCTTCGATGGATACTTCAATTGAAATGAAGAGGTTGATGCGGAGGAGATTTGTCCCTTCTTATTATCATAGGGACCTTCATAACAAGCTCCAAAGACTTACATAAGGTAGTAAGAGTATTGATGAATATTATAAGGAGATGGAGATGTCTTTGATTAGAGCTAATGTGAATGAAGATAGGGAGACTACTATGGCACGTTTTTTGAATAGGCTGAATAATGACATTAGAGATGTGGTTAAGATACAAAATTATGTGGAGTTAGAGGAATTGGTACATCAAGCTACCAAAGTGGAGCAGCAACTTAAGAGAAAAGGTACATTGAGGAGGAGCTTTTCTAATTTCAATTCTTCAAATTGGAAGGAAAGAAATAAGAAAGAGGGAGGTATCTCTTCTAGCAACACCATGGCTGCACCTCCAAGAACTCAATTCAAGTCCAAGGAGACCTCTAAAAAGACAAGGAGTAGTGAGATAAAATGCTTCAAGTGTTTGGGGAGAAGACACATAGCATCCGAATGCCCAACCAAGAAGAGTATGCTTCTCAAAGATAATGGAGAAATCACTAGTGAGTCCTCATCTAAATTTGCCCCAACTAGTGAGGATGAGTATGATGAGGAAATTGCACTCAAAGGAGATTTGTTCATGGTGAGGAGGTTATTGTGCAGTCAAGCAACGAATTTGGATGAAAGCCAAAGGGAAAATATTTTCCACACAAGGTGTATCATCCAAGGGAAGGTTTTGTTCTTTAATTATTGATGGAGGGAGCTGCACTAATATTGCTAGTGCAAGGATGGTCTCAAAACTGAATTTGGAGACTAAACCACACCCACAACCATATAAGCTTCAATGGCTTAGTGAGGATAGTGAAATGACTGTAAGTAAGCAAGTGGAGGTAGAATTCTCCATGAGCAAGTATGATGATGCAGTTTTGTTTGATGTGGTGCCTATGGAGGCTTGCCATTTACTTCTCAGTAGGCCTTGGCAGTATGATAGGAAAGCTCTACATGATAGGTTCATAAATAAGTTTTCATTTGTACATAAAGAGTGCAAGACTATTCTTGCCTTTTCGTCTCCAAGAAAGGTTGGTGAGGATCAATCCAAAATGAGAGATAAAAGAAAATAGGAAAGAAAAGAAAAAGAGAGTGAAAAGAAAAAGGAAAAGGGGAGTGAAAAGAAAAAGGATAAAGAGAGTGGAAAAATAGAGGAAAAATTGCAAAATCTGTTTATTAAAGAAAAAGAGGTGAAAAAGGCTATACTCATGAAAAAGCCAATGCTTTTACTTTTGAGTAAAGACAGTAAATTAAATGAAGCAGTTGCTACTAACTCTCTTCCTTGTGAAGTTTCTTCTATGTTGCAGGAATTTGGAGATATCTTTCCTATGGAGGTACCTCACGGTCTACCCCTTTTACGAGGCATAGAACATCAAATTGATCTCATTCCAGGAGCTTCATTGCCTAATAGGCCAGCTTATAAGAGTAATCCTCAAGAGACCAAGGAGATTCAAAAGCAAGTTGAAGACTTGATGCAAAAAGGATGGGTGCAAGAAAGCTTAAGTCCGTGAGCAGTTCCAGTCATTCTAGTGCCTAAGAAAGATGGAACTTGGAGGATGTACACTAATTGTGGAGCTATTAATAATATCACGGTAAAGTATAAACATCCCATTCCTAGATTAAATGATTTGTTGGATGAATTGCATGGTGCCTGTGTGTTTTCTAAAATTGATCTTAAAAACAGATATCATCATATTAGGATTAGAGAAGGGGATGAATGGAAAACTGCTTTTAAAACCAAATATGGATTGTATGAATGGTTGGTCATGCCTTTTGGATTAACAAATGCTCCTAGTACCTTCATGAGATTGATGAATCATGTGTTAAGGGAATTCCTAGGAAAGTTTGTTGTGGTTTATTTTGATGACATTTTGATTTATAGCAAATCCTATGATGATCATCATGTAAATTTGAGGCATGTTTTGGAAGCTCTTAGGTGTGAGAAATTGTATGCCAACATGGAAAAATGTATTTTTTGTATAGATCATGTGATCTTTCTTGGTTTTGTTGTTAGCTCACAAGGAGTGCAGGTTGATCAAGAGAAGGTGAAAGCTATTCAAGAGTGGCCAACTCCTAAGAATGTTAGTGAGGTAAGAAGCTTTCATGGTTTAGCTAGTTTCTATAGGAGGTTTGTTAAAGATTTTAATACATTGGCTGCACCCTTGAATGAAGAAATTAAAAGGCATGTGGGATTTAAATGGGGTGAAAAATAAGAGCAAGCTTTTGCTGCCCTCAAAGATAAATTAACTCATGCACCTATCCTTACATTGTCTAATTTTGCTAAATCTTTTGAGATTGAATGTGATGCATTTGGTGTAGGAATAGGGGCTGTTTTGATGCAAGATGGGCACCCAATTGCTTATTTTAGTGAAAAATTAAATAATGCTATTCTTAACTATCCCACATATGATAAAGAGTTGTATGCATTAGTAAGGGCATTACAAACATGGCAGCATTACCTTTTACCAAAGGAATTTGTGATTCATAGTGACCATGAGTCCTGGAAGTATTTAAAAGGACAAGGTAAGCTGAACAAGAGGCATGCCAAGTGGGTTGAGTTCCTTGAGCAATTTCCCTATGTGATCAGGCATAAGAAAGGTAAGACTAATGTGGTTGCTGATGCGCTTTCAAGAAGGTATGCTTTGTTTTGTACTCTTGAAACTAAATTCATTGGTTTTGAACATATAAAGGAATTGTATAAGCATGACCCATATTTTTCTCAGGTTTATAAGAATTATGTGCATGCTATCCAAAATGGATACTTTAGGCATAAGGATTATTTGTTTAAAGTGAAAAGGTTATATGTGCCTAAAAGTTCCATTAGAGAGTTGCTTGTGAGATAGGTACATGAGGGGGTTTAATGGGGCATTTTGGGATCCAAAAGACTTTAGACATACTGCATGAATATTTTTATTGGCCACACATGAAAGATGATGTGCATAAATTTTGTGAAAGATGCATTGTTTGTAACAAGTCTAAGTCAAAGGTAATGCCTCATGGACTCTATACTCCTTTGCCAATTCTTGATTTTCCTTGGATTGATTTATCTATGGACTTTGTTTTAGGACTACCTCGGACAAAGAATGGCAAGGATTTTATTTTTGTGGTGGTGGATAGGTTCTCCAAGATGGCTCATTTCATACCTTGCAAGAAGGTGGATGATGCTTGTCATGTAGCTGACTTGTTTTTTAAAGAGGTAGTGAGGCTATATGGATTGCCTAGGAGCATTGTGAGTGACAGGGACACTAAGTTCTTAAGTGACTTTTGGAGGACACTATAGGGTAAGATTGGTACTAAATTGCTATTCTCAATTACTTATCACCCCCAAACTGATGGACAAACTGAGGTAGTTAATAGGATTCTTACTACTCTCCTTAGGGCTGTTATAAAGAAGAATATTAAGTCATGAGAAGAGTGTTTGCCTCATGTAGAGTTTGCATATAATAGAGCTATCCATAGCACTACTAATTGTTCTCCTTTTGGGATAGTGTATGGATTTAACCCCTTGACTCCTCTTGATTTACTGTCTATGCCTAACATTTCCGTTTTTAAGCATAAAGATGTGCAGGCTAAGGTTGACTTTGTAAAGAAGCTGCATGAGCAAGTAAAAGCCTAAATTAAGAAGAAAATGGAGAGTTATGCAAAGCAAGCCAATAAGGGTAGAAAGAAGGTTGTATTTGAACCTGGTGATTGGGTTTGGGTACACATGAGAAGGAGAGGTTTCCATCTCAAAGGAAATCCAAACTCCAACCTAGAGGTGATGGACCCTTCCAAGTCTCGGAGAGAATAAATGACAATGCCTACAAGATTGACTTACTTGGTGAGTATGGGATAAGTGCTACTTTCAATGTTGCTGACTTGTCCTTATTTGATGTAGGTAATGAGGAGCTAAATTTGAGGATGAATTCTCTTGAAGAAGGAGGGGATGATGTGATTAAGGAAGATAAAGTAGAATCAATTAAGCAAAGGCAAGGAGGAGATCTTTTGGAAGGACTTAGTGGACCAATGACTAGATCCAAATCAAAGAGAGCTAAGGAAGCTTTGGGTCGAATGATTTCAAGTTCGTTTGAGGCAAAGCCCATTCAAGATGATAACGACTCAAGACTAGCCCATTTCATTCACGTGGCTGAACAAGCTTCATTATATCCCTTATACTTACACTAGCTGGATAATGTCATGCCTCATGTGAGTCGTGGGTGAGGGGAGCTTAAATTAGGTCACCTTCCCTTTTGAAAGATCACACACTTAATTCAATCTCTTCTTATTAAAACTTATGATGCAAAATATTTCTAAGTCCACAATTTTTGCAGAATTTCGGCAACATAACGGCTAGACCGAAGCATCGCAAAATTATGCCAAACAGAGAATCCAATATCACATATCATTAAGCACTGTATCATCAACATATTATATTCATATCATCATCATCATAGCATCATGTTTGCACATAAACATAGGTATATTCATAAGCAAAGTTTTATAAGTTTAGCTTAATAAATTTGGTGCAAGCTTTTAGTTGATTTTTCGTATTATTCGATACTTTCATTAGTTATAGGGCAAGTACCGCCTATCACTTCTTTTAAACCTTTTTAAGTTAAATTATGAAGTTTCCCTTACCTTAAAATTAGGAGTCTTAGTGTGCTTAAATGAGATTCTCATTAGTGCTAGAAATTTTACCTTAACCAGTTTTTACTTTTACTGTAAGGTAGTAACTTTAAAAATTCACCATAAATTCTTATTTTATCATTTTAACTTGATTTTTGGTAAGGTTGTACTTTCTGAGTCTATTTTCAAATGAAACAAGTCCCACTCAAAAATTCATTCTATAGCCTGAGTTATACACTTTTTTCTTCAACTGCTTCATCTCGGGTCAGTGGCTTGTCAACTCCACTGGGAGTTCCTCACATGGAATTTGACAAAACTATTTTATGAGGTGTTCTCCTATGCCAAAGTTCATGTATTTTATATGTATGAAAAGATCTCTGAGCCTACTTTTACAGAAAATTAGTTTCATCACATTTTGAGGTTTGTAGAATGAGTTATATAGTACCCATTACAGACTGCTAGAATTCCAGCTCAACTAGTTTTTATGTTTTACATTTCAAACTTGTGGAGATGTTGCTATCCCACTTCAAATCACCATTTTTATGTTTTATCTCACCATCATATTCAAGGTTTTAATCACCAAATCAGTATTTTAGAATAAAAATAAAGTAAGATACATAAAAACCATCATACCACATAATCTCATTTTAAGACAATATTTTCAACAAGGCAAGAAAAGCTCATAGAACAGGATATGGTTATGAGACCTTGAAGCAAGTCCTAAAACCACCTAGCTATGAAGAGCTTAGAGGTTCTAGTGCTTGAAAAAGACATAAAAAAGAAGGGTTAGAGTCATTACCAAAGAAAGCTTCTTGAAGAACTTGGAGGGTAAAGAAGGTTGGAGAGAGCCTTCCTCCTTGAAAGCTTGGAAATGGAGCTTGTGTATAGGTTGTTTTGTTTCTCCAAAGACCAAAAATGGTGGTCCTTGAAGGGATTGTGAGGGTGGTGATGGAAATGAGGTAGGAGGTAGTAAGGAGATTAGAAGAAGAGCAAAGAGGGTTGGAAGAACAAGAGAGTGGGGATGAGACTTGGAGAGAGGAGAAAGCTTTGTGTCTTGAGAAAGGAAATGAAAAATGAAATGAGGGGGGAGAGAGGGGGCTGATGGCGCAAGTTGAGGGGGAAGAATGATGTGATTTTGCTTCTTACAACAAGCAAGAGAGTGGGGGAAAACCTTAGGGCAAAAGAGGGAGTTGTGTTTCCTTTGAGTCTTGGCACTTGGGTAAAAACCATACAGTGTTTTTCAAGCTGTTAAAAGCATGACCACTCTTGAGATTGGCTTGGGTGAATATGATCACTCCAAGTGTCACAGAGGAGAGTAAATCTATTGTCTTGACTCAAGGAATATTACTAACATAGACTCTTGATCTAATGGTATATGATGAGAAGGCAAATGGATGGTTGGATATGGCTCTTACCTTGACCAAACTTCAAACAATAATTAAAAGGAAGTTTCTAAATTTTTACAATTGTTGCAATTATCTCAATGCTAATTAACTCAATTGGTTCAATTACATTTTAACACATTTTTATTGAAAAGGATTTTCCTCATTAATTATGTATAGAGGGTATGATGGTTAATTTGTCATGTGATTAAGATGTAATGCTTGTCATGTGCTTAGTTGATAAGGTTAGGTTACCTTGATTATATGTTCTAAATCATGAATTAACAAGGATTGGGCAATTAGGCTCTTAATTGTAACTTTTAATGTATTATGCTTCAATTGTTGAATTTTATAATTAATCACTGACTTTTAATTATCTTGTTGACTTGCCTTTAATTTTCTAAGCCCTTGCTCTCGAGATTAGTCAGTCAGTTCTCAATTAATCGCTAACCCCTCTAATTAGCCGGAGACACCGAGCTAATTAGCTTAGATGAAAATGGGGATGTTACATTTCTCCCCTCCTTGAAAAGAATTTTGCCCTCAAAATTCGTTACTTGAAAACAGGTGGGGATAATCTCTTTGCATCTCTGCCTCGAGCTCCCACGTGTGCTCCTCCAAGTTTCCTCTTCCCTAGGCCATTTTTACCAAGGGCATAGACTTGTTCCTCAGTTGCTTGACCTTTCTATCTATAACTCTCATAGGTGGTAGGTCAAAGGTTATGTCTTCCCATAACTGTACACTTTCTGGCTCAAGAAGATGATTGAGGTCGGAGTTGTACTTTCTCAATTGGGAGACATGAAAAACATTGTGAAGGTTTGACAAATGGGGTGGTAATGCTATTTGGTAGGCAACTATTCCTATTCGTTTCAATATTTGAAAAGGGCCAAGAAAATGAGAGCTCAACTTTTTGACTTTAAGGGCTCTACCAATACCTGTTGTAGGAGTGATTTTTAAGAATATGTGTTTTCCCTCTTGGAACTCGATTGGCTCTCTCCTCTTATTTGCATAGCTCTTCTGATGACTCTGTGCAGTGAGAATCCTTTCCCTTGTCCTCTTAATTTGTTCGGTGGTTTGTCTAACTAGATCAGGTCCTAGGAGGCTTTGCTCACCCGGTTCATACTAACAAAGTAGAGATTTGCACTTTCCACCATACAGGGCTTCATAAGGCACCATCCCAATGCTAGCATGGAAACTATTGTTGTAGGCAAACTTGATGAGGGATATGTGTTTGTCCCAACTTCCGGGTCGGTCCATTACACATGCTCTCAACATATCCTCTAGGGTTTGTATGGTTCTTTCCGATTGTCCATCAGTCTGGGGGTGGTAGGCTGTACTTAACCAAAGTCTTATCCCAAATGCCTTTTGCAAGGCTCCCTAGAACCTAGAGGTAAACCTTAGGTCTCTATCAGACTTAATGGTTGCAGGTACTTTGTGTAGTCATACAATCTCTTGGATGTATAGCTGGGCTAGCTTATCCAAAGGATAATTCGCTCTTATAGATAATAAGTAAGCAGACTTTGTCAATCTATCCACAACAACCCATATGGCATCAAATCCAGCTTGTGCTCGGGGTAAACCTATCACGAAATCGATAGAGATTCCATCCCATTTCCATTCAGGGATCTCTAATGGCTGCTGCATGCTTAAGGGCTTTTGGTGCTCAATTTTCACCTTTTGACAAACTAAGCACTTATTCACCACATCTGCTATGTCCTGTTTCATGCCCGACCACTAAAACATCCTCTTGAGTCTTGGTACATCTTCATCATGCCAGGATGCATGGTGAAATGACCTTTGTGAGCTTCTTCTGCAATCATCCTCCTCAGATCATCCTCAGCAGGTACGCATATCCTCCCTTGGTACCTCCACATGCCATCAACAACTTGAGTAAATCCTTTCAATTGTCCCTCTTTCATCTGGGCTATTATCCTCAAGAACTCTTCATCCTCTTCCTAAACCTGCATAATTTGTCCTTTAAACTCGCTCGTCATCTTGATCAGATTCAACCTTATGCTATGAAGGTTCAAGGCAACTCCGAGGTTCAAGTCTCTAAACTCTCAATCAACTCTGCTTCCATAACCATCATCCACGACACATGTAATGACTTGTAGCTCAGTGCATCCGCCACCACATTGGCCATACTAGGGTGGTAGTTCAAACTGAAATCATAATCCTTCAAGAATTCCATCCACCTCCTCTGCTTTATATTAAGCTCCTTCTGATCAAACAAGTGCTTCAGACTCTTGTGATCCGAGAATACCTCAAACCTAACTCCATATAAGTGGTGCCTCCATATCTTCAATGCAAACACCATGGCTGCTAGCTCCAGGTTATGGGTTGGGTAATTAACTTCATGAGGTTTTAGTTGCCTAAAGGCATAAGCTACCATATTACGATCTTGCATCAGAGCACAACCTAAAACCTCTTCCAGAGGCAACGCAGTAAACCTCAAAGGTTCCCTTAGGATCAGGCAGGACTAGTACAGGCATGGAAATCAACTTCGCCCTCAACTCTTGAAAAATTTTCTCACACTCTACAGTCCAAACAAAAGCAACATGCTTCCTAGTGAGTTTAGTCAAGGGTAGGGATATCTGAGAAAATCCCTTTATAAATCTCTGGTAGTATCCGGCTAGGCCAAGAAAACTCCGAACCTCCATCACTGTCGTAGGTCTCTCCCAGTTCATTATAACTTCCACTTTGCTTGGGTCCAAGGATATCCCTCCCTTAAACACGACGTGACCCAAGAACTTCACTTTTTCCAGCCAAAACTCACACTTCGACAACTTCGCATAAAGCTTCTTATCCCTTAAGATTTCCAACACAATCCTAAGGTGCTTTTTGTGTTCCTCCTTCGTCTTTGAATAGATGAAGATGTTAGCTATAAAGACCACCATAAACTTATCCAGATACGGTCTAAAGATCCTGTTCATATAATCCATAAACACGGCCGGGGCATTGGTCAATCCAAACGACATTACTCTAAACTCATAATGGCCATACCTAGTCCTAAAGGCCATCTTAGGAATATCTTCCTCCTTTACTCTAATCTGATGGTATCTCGACCTCAGATCTATCTATAAAAACACCTCTGCTCCTCTAAGTTGATTTGTCAAGTCGTTCATCCTTGACAAGGGGTACTTGTTCTTCATTGTGACCTTGTTCAACTGCCAATAATCTATGCATAGCCTCATGCTTCCATCCTTCTTCTTGACAAATAGCATTGGGGCTCCCTAAGGTGAGGCACTTGGTCTCACAAACTTCTTTTCTAGCAACTCCTCCAGTTGAGTTTTTAGCTCCTCTAACTCCAAAAGGGACATTCGGTAGGGTGCAATAGATATCAGTCTAATTCCTAGCACCAATTCTATAGAAAACTTTATTTCTCTCTCAAGAGGAAACTCAGGGATATCCTCAGGAAAAACTTTAGGATACTCATTCACCATATGAATCTCATCAAGAGCTTGCTCTATTTCAGCCTTTGATGAATTTTCATCTTAAGTGAAGTAGGATCTATCTAGGACTTGGACACAAGAAATATGATCAAATCAAAAACAAGTTTACGTAGAAAATAGGGCTCCAGACATCTTGTTAAAAAGGTTTCGTATCTGATGCTATAGACATCGGAATTGAGTGATTCCAAAACGAGAAGAAAGATGACGTTCTGAAACTCAATTTAGACTCAAGAATCACCGAAAAACAATACGTATAAATCAAGATATGACCAAGAGATAATTGAGACGAATTCTGGGAAAATTGACGCGAAATTGATGAAAAAGAAACAAGATAAGAATGGTGCCACAAACCTAGTTTCATAAGCCAAGAAGGATCGCCACAAGAATTGAAGGATTCTTGATAAGATCAAAAGATGCAAGGAAGAACCCTAGCAGAGAAAAACTCACAATTTGTGCAACATACGTATTCTGGTCTATTTTGATATCCAAATGTTTTAATACAAATCAGTTTATGAGTTTGCCCCTGAGACTTAACAAAACTAAAAGCAAAACCCCTTAGCATAAGCATTGCTGAGGTGTTCTAGTGGTTAAGTAGACATATTCAGCCTCAAGTGCTTGTGTTCTAATCCTGCTATAGATAATGTATATTTTTTTTATCATTACATAACAATAGAAAAATAAAATAAACAACTAAAGTTTTGCTAATTCAGATTGACTCTTTGGGCTC
Source organism: Pterocarpus santalinus (assembly GCA_031439595.1). NCBI lineage: Eukaryota > Viridiplantae > Streptophyta > Magnoliopsida > Fabales > Fabaceae > Pterocarpus > Pterocarpus santalinus. Next base: position 43,074,867 of record CM062531.1, read on the forward strand.
TTTTTGTCTCACTTCAAGTGGGCTACGCAGGTGTAAACTCTCAGATTTAGGTGTTGGGCTTCATTTGGATATTAGACTTCAAATTGTGTTTGGGCTTCCAACAAGGAGATAATCACATGTTTGACAGCTTCTTGGACCTTCTTTGCTCTAGCTCTTGTCATGGGTCCTCCTAGGCCTTGTATTGGATCTTGGGCTTCCTTTTGGGTTTGAGTCTGAACTTGGGCTTGGGCCTTTGTGTCCTCATCATTCCCTCCTTCTTTGGAAGCATTTGTCCTCAAATCTTGTAAATCATCACCTGCATCATAGAAGGACAAGTCAGCCACATTAAAAGTAGCACTCACACCATACTCACCTAGCAAATCAATCTTATAAGCATTATCATTGATCTTGGCCAATACTTGGAAAGGTCCATCTCCCCTTGACATTAGCTTAGACTTCCGTTGAGATGGAAATCTTTCCTTCCTGAAGTGTACCCATACCCAGTCACCTAGTTCAAAAGTTACTTTCCTCCTTCCTTTGTTTGCATGTTTAGCATACCCTTCCATTTTCTTCTCAATTTGGGCCTCGATCTTCTCATGCAACTTCTTGACATAATCAGCTTTTTCCTGGCCAGACTTATCTTTCAATTGAGAAATGTTAGGTAAAGGCAACAAATCCAAAGGAGTCAAAGGATTAAAATCATAAACAATTTCAAATGCTGAAAGCTAAGTAGTACTATGTATTGCCCTATTATAGGCAAACTCAACATGTGGCAAACACTCTTCCCAAGTTCTAAGATTTTTCTTAATAATAGCTCTAAGAAGAGTAGAAAGAGTTCTATTTACCACCTGTGTTTGCCCATCAGTTTAGGGATGGCATGTAGTTGAAAACAGAAGTTTAGTGCCAATCTTTCCCCACAAGGTCCTCCAAAAATGACTAAGGAATTTAGAGTCTCGATCACTGACAATACTCCTAGGCAAACCATGCAATCTTACCATCTCTTTGAAGAATGAGTCAGCTACATGACATGCATCATCCACCTTCTTGCAAGGTATAAAGTGAACCATTTTTGAAAACCTATCAACCACCACAAAAATTGAGTCCTTTCCTCCCTTGGACCGAGGTAAACCTGAAACAAAATCCATAGAAATATCAATCCAAGGGTGTTCAGGGACAGGCAACGGAGTGTACAAACCATGTGGCATGACCTTAGACTTAGCCTTTTTACAAACAAGACACTTATCACACAACTTATATACATCATGCTTCATGTGAGGCCAGTAGAAATGGTCATGCAAGATGTCATATGTCTTTTGCACCCCAAAGTGCCCCATTAAGCCCCCTTCATGTGCCTCATGAGCAAGCATTTCCCTAATTGAACTCTTAGGCACACAAAGTCTCTCATCCTTTATTAAATAACCATCATGCTTAAAATACCCATCAAATGCAGTATGAGAACATGTTTGATAAATATGAGAAAAATTAGCATCATGCTCATATAATTCCTTAATGCACTCAAAACCAAGAAACTTAGTTTCAAGAGTAGCCAATAAAGCATACCTGCGTGACAAAGCATCAGCTACCACATTGGACTTACCTTTCTTGTGCTTGATCATATATGGGAATTGTTCAAGGAATTCCATCTACTTGGCATGCCTCTTGTTCAACTTTCCCTGCCCTTTCAAATACTTCAAGGATTCATGATCACTATGAATGATAAATTTTTTAGGCAGAAGATAATGTTGCCAAGTTTACAAAGCCCTAACTAAAGCATACAATTTCTTATCATATGCAGGGTAGTTAAGGGCAGCCCCCATTCAATTTTTCACTAAAATATGCAATGGGATGTCCTTTTTGCATTAAAACAACTCCTATGCCTACCCCAGATGCATCACACTCCAATTCAAAGGATTTTGCAAAGTTAGGCAAAGCAAGTATGGGTGCATGTGTTAATTTCTCTTTTAGGACAGCAAATGCTTTCTCTTGTTTCTCTCCCCATTTAAATTCGACATGCTTCTTGACTAGCTCATTTAGAGGTGTAGCAATAGTACTAGAATCCTTAATAAACCTCCTATAGAAACTAGCAAGCCCATGGAAACTTCTTATCTCACTCACACTTTTAGGAGTTGGCCATTCTTGGATTGCTGTTATTTTCTCTTTATCTATATGCACTCCACTAGAATTAACCACAAATGCTAAGAACACAACATGGTCCTTACAATATGTGCACTTTTCCAAATTAGCATACAATCTTTCTTTTCTAAGCACATGCAAAGCAGATTTCAAATGATGCAAATGCTCATCCAAATTTTTGCTATATACAAGAATATCATCAAAGTAAACAACCACAAATTTCCCTAAAAACTCTCTTAAAACATGGTTCATCAATCTCATGAAGGTACTAGGGGCATTTGTCAAACCAAATGGCATTACTTTCTACTCATACAAGCCATACTTGGTTTTAAAAGCTGTTTTCCACTCATACTTCTCTAATCCTAATCTGATTATATCCACTTTTCAAATCAATCTTAGAGAAATAACAAGAACCATACAGCTCATCAAGAAGATCATCTAACCTCGAAATGGGATGTCTGTACTTGATGGTGATATTATTGATGGCTCTGCAATCAGAACACATCCTCCAGCTTCCATCCTTTTTGGGCACCAATATAATAGGTACAGCACAAAGGCTCAAGCTCTCCTTAACCCAACCTTTGCTAATCAAGTCAGTAACTTGCCTTTGAATTTCCTGGGTCTCCTGGGGATTACTCCTGTATGTTGGCCTGTTAGGCAACACAACTCCTGGAACCAAATCAATTTGATGTTCAATGCCTCTCAATGGTGGAAGTCCTGGTGGTATCTCTTCAGGAAATACATCTTGAAAGTCCTGCAAAATAGATTCAACACCACTTGGTAGATCAAGGTTAGAAATAGAATTATGAGTAGGTGAAATGACTTCCTTACTATATATAATGTACATGGATTTTCTTGCCAAAAGGACTCTTCCAACCTCTCTACTTTTCACAAATAGAGCATTTTTCCTCTCTTTCTTTTCTCCACTTTCTTTGAACTCTTTTTCTCTTTTTGTTTCTCTTTTAGCTCTCGACCACTCTCACTCTTTTTACCCTCTTTTTCATTTTCTTTTCTGTCTTTTCTCTCTTGCTTTCTTTTCTTTCTCATTGTATTTTGATCTTCACAAACCTCTCTCAGAGACAATGGAACAAGAGTGACCTTGCGATCATTATGGACAAAGGTGTACTTGTTGGTGTGTCCATCATGGTGAGCTTTCTTATCAAATTGCCATGGTCTCCCAAGCAACAAATGGCTAGCCTCCATAGGAACTACATCACAAATGATCTTATCCACATACCTTCCAATGGAAAACTCAATTTCTACTTGCTTATCCATCTTCATCTCACCTTGCTCACTTAACTATTGTAACTTATAAGGTCTAGGGTGCGGTTTGGTCTCCAAATTCATCTTTGCCACCATCCTAGCACTAGCCACATTTGTGCAACTCCCTCCATCTATGATCAAATAACACAACTTCCCTTGGATAAGGCATCTAGTATTGAAAATGTTCTCTTTTTGGCTTCTCTCATCTTCTTTATCTATCCCTCCTAGCATCCTCCTCACAATGAATAAATCTCCCTCAAGAACCTCCTCTTCTTCCTCACTCTCTTCCTTACTAGATGGATCAGATTGAGAACTCTCACTTGTGATTTCCCCATCATCTTTTAACACCATAACTTTCTTAGTAGGACACTCAGAAGTTACGTGTCCTCTACCCAAACACTTAAAACACTTTATGTCTCTAGACCGAGACTTGTTGGCCACTTCTTTGCCCTTGTTTTGGGTTGGCTGTGATGCTGCCCTTGGAATCATATTAGATGAAGTTCCCTCCTTCTTAAACCTCTTCTTCCATCTAGAGTTATCATAGTTTGAAGCACTCTTCCTCACACTTTTCCTTTTTAATTGTTGCTCCACTTTCATGGTCTGATTGACTAGGTCCTTAATCTCTACATAATTTTGAAGCTCCACTACATCCCTTATTTCTCCATTCAACCCATCAAGAAACCTTGCCATAGTAACCTCTCTTTCCTCCTCAACATTGGCTCGGATCATGGCTATTTCTAGCTCCTTATAATACTCATCCACATTCCTACTACCTTGGGTAAGCCTTTGTAGCCTATTATGTAATTCCCTATGATAATGGGATGGCACATATCTCCTTCTCAAGACTCTTTTCAACTCCTCCCAAGTTTGTAACATAGGCTCTCCATACCTCCTTCTCTCCTTTTGAAATTGATTCCACCATACCAAGGCATAATCTGTGAACTCTAAGGTAGCCAATTTAATTAGTCTCTCTTCAGTTAGGGTATGACAAGAAAAAATTTGTTCTACCTTCATCTCCCACTCTACATAAGCTTCAGGATCACTTTTTCCCCTAAACGGTGAAATGGTAACTCTTACTCCCTCATCTTGGTTTCCTCTTGGTTCTTCCTCATTTTCTCTCCTCCTTCTTCCATCAAGCCTCCTTCTATCTCCATCAGCATTATGATGTCCTTGATTTTCTAACCGCTCAATTCTCACATATAACTCCTCTATATCATCCTTTCCATTTGAGCTGTAATAGCCTCCACTAACAATCTATTGTTTCCTTCAGGAGGAAGGCTACCACTACCACCTGTTCCTACCATCATTCAAGTAAAAGAAAACAAAAGTGAAAGCAATAGCACCTCACCACATGTCTCATGTGTTTACACTCCTAAAGATGTATCACTCATGTTTGTTGCACTCAAAATTGGCTTTTATGTAATGTAACTCTCTCGCCTTTTCCCACTCTTCCTCTAGCTTAAGGTTCTTACTAGATCAAACAATCAATTATCAAGAATCACTTAAGGGTAGCAAACAGAAGACAAGAAAGATAAACACGGACTCTATGGAAAACAAAGATGAGACAAGACACAAGGCACAACTTAAGAAAATGAAAAGAAAACAAACTCACAGGTTTAGGACAGCAAAGGTACAAACTTCAACTAAGAAGAACAAAGGAACACAAATTACTACAAACCAAAGGAACAAGGATATCAACTTAGAAACAAGAAATAGACCAAAGAAACTTAGTTAAAAGAAATTTCAAACCCTCTAAATCCAGAATTTCAAGATAGCTCAAGAACTCAATTTTTTTTTTTTCACCTTCAATTCTATTTTCCTTCTTTCCCCCCTTTTTTTTTAAATATGAATGCAGAATTTTATCCTTCAAATCACTAACAATTGTTCAACAAATCCTAGCCACACTTGATGTAAATTTCAGCACCAGATTCACCTTGAAACAGTTACAATTCAGAATTTGAATTCCCTCAAATTTGGCATCAAACAAGCAATTAAAATCAAGGTTTTACAAGTACCTATTTGCCAGCCAATGCAACACCTCCTTGCAGCCTTCAAGCAATCAAATTTTTGTGTTTTTCTTCTGCAAAAATAATCACCCAAATAGCCCCTTTTCCTCTAAATTCACATCACCAACTAACCTTAGTGACAAGCTCTGATTACCAAATGATAAATTTTCATCTTAAGTCGCTTGAATTAGGATCTATCTAGGACTTGGACACAAAAAATATGATCAAATCAAAAACAAGTTTACGCAGAAAATAGGGCTCTAGACATCTTGTTAAAAAGGTTTCGTATCTGACGCTACAAACATTGGAATTGAGCGATTCCAAAACGAGAAGAAAGATGACGTTCTAAAACTCAATTTAGACTCAAGAATCACTGAAAAATAATACATATAACTCGAGATATGAGCAAGAGATAATTGAGATGAATTCTGGGAAAATTGACGCGAAATTGATGAAAAAGAAACAAGATAAGAATGGCACCACAAACCTAGTTTGACAAGCGAAGAAGGATCGCCACAAGAATTGGAGGATTCTTGATAAGATCAAAAGATGCAAGGAAGAACCCTAGCAGAGAAAAACTCACAATTTGTGCAACATACGTACTTTGGTCTGTTTTGATCTCCAAATGTTTTAATACAAATCAGTTTATGAGTTTGCCCCTAAGACTTAATAAAACTAAAAGCAAAACCCCTTAGCATAAGCATTGCTGATGTGTTCTAGTGGTTAAGTAGACATATTCAGCCTCAAGTGCTTGGGTTCTAATCCTGCTATAGATAATGTATATTTTTTTATAACTACGTAACAATAGAAAAATAAAATAAACAACTAAAGTTTTGCTAATTCAGATTGACTCTTTGGGCTCTTTTTGTCTCACTTCAAGTGGGCTACGCAGGTGTAAACTCTCAGATTTAGGTGTTGGGCTTCATTTGGATATTAGACTTCAAATTGTGTTTGGGCTTCCAACAAGGAGATAATCACATGTTTGACAGCTTCTTGGACCTTCTTTGCTCTAGCTCTTGTCATGGGTCCTCCTAGGCCTTGTATTGGATCTTGGGCTTCTTTTTGGGCTTGAGTCTAAACTTGGGCTTGGGCCTTTGTGTCCTCATCAACCTTACTAGCCAATAGGAGAACGTATTCTTGATTCTTAGTCTTACAACAATATAACACAACGGGTTTCACACTTAAACTAACAGGTTTAGAAGGTATAGAAGGAAACATGATCGACTTGGTGGCACAATCTAACATAACATGGTTGGCTGAAAGCCAATCCATGCCTAAGATTAGATCTAAACCAGATAAAGGAAGGCAGATTAAATTAGACTCGTAGGTTCTACCATCAAAGTGAATTTGACATTTCAAACAACATAGACAAGTTCTAACTAGTTTCCCTGTGGGAGTAGAACCAAGCAGCATATAAGGCATTTCAGAAACAGACAACCCCAATCTACTTACGCAATCATGGGAAATAAAAGAATGCATAGCACCAGAGTTATACAGTACAGTTAAGATGTTACCGTTCACTTCGCACATACCTCAAATGAGATCATCAGACTCCGTGATCTCCTCAGCATTCATGGTGAAGACCCTCCCTTGGCATTGCGGTTTAGGGGCAGGTGTGTCCTTGGTGCAGTTCTTGGTGAAATGCCAGGGCTGTCCACATTTGAAGCAAACATTTTGTCCGGTATAGCAAACCCCTTTGTGTTACTTCCCATACTTAGGGCAGACGAAATTTGTTGTAGGCTTCGGGGGCTAGCCGGTGAGTCTTGGAGGATTGCTGAAGGGCCTCTGTGGTTGCTTGCCTTTAGAACCTTCACCATGGTAGGAATTCTTTTGCAAGGGCTGCTTCAAGTGCTGCCCTTGAGATGCCTGCCTTCTCTTATGGGCCTCTGACCTCTGGATTGCCAATTTACAATTGCATTCCTCCACTACGTGACTCTTATTGACGAGGGTCGCATAGTTTTGAATCTCCAACGGGGCCACAGATGCCAGGATATCAGCCCTCCAGCCTTCTTCATATTTCATGCACTTCCAGTGCTAGTTGGGGTTACGCTGATATAGTATGGAGAACTTACACAGGTCCTCAAACTTCGCAGTGTATTTTGCAATGCTCATACCTCCTTGGTAGAGCCTTAGGAATTCCATTTCCTTTGCACTCCTTACCGACATCGGAAAGTATTTCTCATAGAAAGCTGCCTTGAAGGCATCCCAAGTAATTTCTCTTTGGTCGCTCTCCATCAAGCTCTTCGCTCCCTTCCACCAAAATTCAGCATCCGCCTTCAGCATCCGCCTTCAGCATATAAGTAGCAAAAGCTACCTTCTAGGTCTCCAAGCAAGTCAGCACAGGGTAGATCTTTTCGATCTCCTTAATCCATTCATTAGCTTCTTCAGGGTTGAAAGCCCCTTTGAAACTGGGCGGGTTTGCCTTGTGAAACTTCGAGAACTTCTGATACTCGGTACTTACTCCATTTCTGCCGACGGATTCCTCAGACCTTTGGTTTAGCTGATCCATCATGTATTCGGCTGCTATAGCAAGGCTTGCATGGCATTCGCCATTTGCTGGAAAGTCCTCATGAAATCAGCGATGTTCATGCTGTCACTAGGCTGATTGGCGGTATGTCTGCGAGTTGCCATTAGTTCCTGAACACACCAAAACAAAAATATCGAGTTCATCGGGCCCAATATCAAGTATAAGCATGGCGGCAACTAAAGGCAATCTCACATGACGGTCATGCATTCCAAGTCCTGCATCCCATCATACAGACAAGATCCACAGCATGACTTAACATAGCGCACGTAAAGTTATGCTTGGAAGCATAGTCAGTCCAACCTCAGGCTTTAACAGGATAAATTGCTCTGATACCATAACGTAACACCCTGATAAACCCATACTACGCTTAAGTCGTATCACGACACTTTATTAGTTGTTACTTATGCTCGTGAAAACTAAATTTCATTTATAAATTAAGTTACGTGAAAATTACGGTAAAATTTTTTTTTTGAAATACATTGTCACTTTACAGCATTTTGAAAAGTAAAGCCTTGAGTGAGAAGATAGATATAAATGAGCGTGTCGCATAAATTTAAGTCATAAAATAAGGGGACAATGGACAAATAGAAATATAATGCATTCACCTTACTTAAACAACTAAATATAAAGTTTCATAATATTCAACCATACATGAAAAGGAAACTCATGGTCATGCCATGGCCCAAAATATCAAGCATAAGCAAATATGACAAAGTTTGTCACAAAATGAAATACATAAGATAAGGAGCAATAATAAAATAGGCCTAAGTAGACATGTTTTGGTTTCTTCGCCCCTTCCATGCCTCTCGATCGAATGAAATCAGGTCCTCGAGTGCCTGGTTCCCCTTGCTCCTCGGCCTCGGGGAGTGTGAGGAGTACAGATGATATGAGGGTGCCTGCTGATCACCTCTATGAGATGAACATGATGACCTGGAGCATAGCTGGCTACCTAAGAATGTTCCTCGAAGGGATCCTCCTCAGACGTAATGGGGTGATACTCAGGGAGTGGCGACGAAGCAGCTGCGGCCCTCAGAGTGGTCGTGGAACTCATGTCGACTACGGGAATCATAGGTTGTGGCATGGGCTCGGCTGTGGGGAGGTCTGAAGACATCAGCTCCATCTCAATGTCTGGCAAGGGGCTGGGGGGAAAATCCCAAGGACCCAGCGGCTGTCCAAGGTATGCTGAAGAAATGTCTACCGGGGCTAGTAGAATATCGAGCTCCTCTCCCTCATGTATACAACCCAGGTAAAAGTAGGTGCGGACTATCATGGTGGTCGTAGCCATGATAGCTTAGGCATCAGCATCGTAGGTCCACTTATGGTAGGGAGGGTCCATGCTCCACTCCACCGGGTGCGCCATAGGTATCTAATGATGAAATAAAAAATAACTAGAGTAAGAAATAAGATTTCTCAGGAGGATTCGAACCTAACATGAAAGCGTCATCATCATCATCCCAGCCACTTCAATTTTACAAATGAAAACAGTGAGCATTCATAAGGTTCAATTCTTAGGATTTTTGAAAACATCAATATCCGAAGCGGATTCTGTTTTAAGTACGTATTCTCATATGCTAACATCATGGTATACATAAGAACTTATATGACAATTCGTATCATGCATGAACATCTTGAGAGTTTCATTCTTTACTTGGGTCGGACCGAAGTCCCTTTCTTTTCTTCACTTAACCTTTATGCTAGGTCTTTTTCTTTTCACCCACTAAACATAAGTGGTAATGAGCTCATATCGTGGCCGTCACTATCATAAAATTTCGGTACTTACATTAGCTGGGTCATGCCATGCCTCATGTGAGTCGTGGGTGAGGGAAGCTTAACTTAGGTCACCTTCCCTTTTGAAGGATCACACACTTAATTCAATCTCTTCTTATTAAAGCTTATGATGCAAAATATTTCTAAGTCCACAACTTTTGCAGAATTTCGGCAACATAACAGTTAGATCGAAACTTCCCAAAATTATGCCAAATAGAGAATCCAATATTGCATATCATTAAGCATTATATCATCAATATATCATATTCATATCATCATCATCGTTCATCATCATCATCATCATAGCATCATGCTTGCACATAAACATAGGTATATTCACAAGCAAAGTTTTATGAGCTTGGCTTAATAAATTTGGTGCAAGCTTTTAGTTGATTTTTCGTATTATTCGATTCTTTCATTAGTTATCGGGCGAGTAGCGCCTATCACTTCTTTTAAACCTTTTCAAGTTGAATTATGAAGTTTCCCTTACCTTAAAATTAAGAGTCTTAGTGTGCTTAACTGAGATTCTCATTAGTGCTAGAACTTTTACCTTAACCAGTTTTTACTTTTACTGTAAGGCAGTAAATTTAAAAATTCACCATAAATTATTATTTTATCGTTTTAACTTGAATTTTGGTAAAGTTGTACTCTTCTGAGTTTATTTTCAAATGAAATAAGTCCCACTCAAAAATTCCTTCTGTAGCCTGAGTTATACACTTTTTTCTCTAACTGCTTCATCTCGGGTCAGTGGCTTGTCAACTCCACTGGGAGTTCCTCACATGGAATCTGACAAAACTGTTTTATAAGGGTGTTCTCCTATGTCTTAGTTTTCAAAAAAACTTTGTCCTACTCAAAAATGTTTTGTATAACTCGAGTTATGCATATTTTAGTATTGACTGCCCAAACATAAATACATCTAGAGACAGCCCACTTAAAAAATTTATATCTCCCAGATTTCAAAGCCAAAGTTCACGTATTTTATATGTATGAAAAGCTCTCTGAGTCTACTTTTAATAAAATTAGTTTCATCACATTTTGTGTTTTGTAGAATGAGTTATATAGTATGCATTATAGATTGCTAGAATTCCAGCTCAACTAGTTTTATTTTACATTTCAAACTTGTACAGATGTTGCTATCCCACTTCAAATCACCATTTTTATGTTTTATCTCACCATCATATTCAAGGTTTTAATCACCAAATCAGTATTTTAGAATAAAAATAAAGTAAGATACATAAAAACTATCATACTACATAATCTCATTTTAAGACAATATTTTCAACAAGGCAAGAAAACTCATAGAACAAGATATGGTCATGAGACCTTGAAGCAAGTCCTAAAACCACCTAGCTATGAAGAGCTTAGGGGTTCTACTGCTTGAAAAATACATGAAAAAGAAGGGTTAGAGTCACTACCAAAGAGAGCTTTTTGAAGAACTTGGAGGGTAAAGAAGGTTGGAGAGAGCCTTCCTCCTTGAAAGCTTGGAAATGGAGCTTGTGTATAGGTTGTTTTGTTTCTCCAAAGACCAAAAATGGTGGTCCTTGAAGGGATTGTGAGGGTGGTGATGGAAATGAGGTAGGAGGTAGTAAGGAGATTAGAAGAAGAGCAAAGAGGGTTGGAAGAACAAGAGAGTGGGGATGAGACTTGGAGAGAGGAGAGAGATTTGTGTCTTGAGAGAAGAAATGAAAAATGAAATAAAGGGGGAGAGAGAGGGGGCTGATGGCGCAAATTAAGGGGGAAGAGTGATGTGATTTTGCTTCTTGCAATAAGCAAGAGAGTGGGGGAAAACGTTGGGGCAAAAGAAGGAGTTGTGTTTCCTTTGAGTCTTGGAACTTGGGTAAAGACCATGTAGTGTTTTTCAAGTGGTTAAAAGCATGACCACTCTTGAGATTGGCTTGGGTGAATATGATCACTCCAAGTGTCACAATCTTGATGGAGGAGAGTACATCTCTTGTCTTGACTCAAGGAATACTACTAACATAGTCTCTTGATCTAATGGTGTATAATGAGAAGGCAAATGGATGGTTAGATATAGCTCTTGCCTTGACCAAACTTCAAACAATAATTAAAAGGAAGTTTCTAAATTTTTACAATTGTTACAATTATCTAATTGCTAATTAATTCAATTGGTTCAATTACACCTTAACACATTTTCATTGAAAAGGATTTTCCTCATTAATTATGTATAGAGAGTGTGATGGTTAATTTGTCATGTGATTAAGATGTAATGCTTGTCATGCACTTAGTTAATAAGGTTAGGTCACCTTGATTGTATGTTCTAAATCATGTATTAACAAGGATTGGGCAGTTAGGCTCTTAATTGTAACTTTTAATGCATTGTGCTTCAATTGTTGAATTTTCTAATTAATTGTTGACTTTCAGTTATCTTGTTGACTTGTTTTTAATTTACTAAGCCCTTGTTCTCAAGGTTAGTCGATTAATTCTCAATTAATCGCTAACCCTTCTAATTAGCCGGAGACACCGAGCTAATTAGCTTAGATGAAAATGGAGATGTTACACTTCATTTGTCTCCCTTCATTTTCTACTAGGTATTCATTATCTTGACATTTTACTGAAGGAAAATTTCAAGAAACCTACAAGCAACATGAATCAAGATGAAAAGGAAAAAGTTGCCATTTTTCCTGCAAAGAAAACATATGAACCCATGGTTGTAGATCCTATTGAACCTGCCATCGATGCTCTAGCAGATAGATATGGAAGAAGATGAAGACCTTTTTGTTGATCTAGGAGATGTAGATAAGGCTATTTCTATTAGCTTTACTATTGATGACAAAGGCATAGGTCTTCCTGCTCATTCAGAACTAAAAATTCGAAGTTTCCCAGCCAAATAGTCACTTGCTCTCTCGACAACACCTTCATAATCTATTGATCCAAATGTCCTTACTACTCTAGTCCATCAAGTGTGAAAAGTTATAAACCACTAGTTAGAGGTTTTAGCCATAGATAAGAATTTGTAGCAAAAACTTTTTATCCTTTTGCAGTAGCTTAATATCGCTAAAAACTAGAAACTCTGGCTATAAAAGTTGCTTCTCTTCATGATTTTCATGAAAGTCTTTGTGTCACCTTCCCCAAAGCTCAAAGTGCCATATCTTCACACAAAAAAATGCTGGATGCTCAAGGCAAAATTGAAAAAGACTTGGGGTCAAATACTAAGATCAAGTCTGCTTTCTCATGATCAATGTCAAAGGGAAAAGCCTACTTTGATGAACTGTCAACTGAGATACAGGGCTTGGGGCGTCAGCTTACTAAGACAAAGAAGAACAAAGATAGCCTAGACCGTTCAATTAGAAAAGAATGAGGCAAATCTAAAGAAGGCAAACAAAAGATTTCCAAGTGCCCTCAAGATAAAGAGGACATAGACAAAGCATTGTCGGCCTCAACTAGAGTAGCCGAAGACGCTAAAAGACTCCAGAAAGAACTTGGGATGCGGCTGACAACTCTAAAAAATATTTTGACAGTTTCCATCCTTAACACATTTCAATTTTCATTAAGACCTTTTGATAGTTTTATTGGCTGTTGGCCTGAGTGGCCCTTATGTTTTGTTACACTTTTTGCAGAAGTTCCTTTTTTTTTTTTTTTTTTTGCTTATTATGAATATGGGCTTTGGTAGCCTCTTTTGACTTTATTTACTATTTACATAAATTTATTTCCTGTTACTAAGGTCATATTTGGATTTTTATTTCATCGATGCTTGGTTTGTATGCTTTGAGATACTTACCATTGATCAATGAATCCTTCGACTAGTACTTATATTAATGATTTTGTAGGCATTTCCTGAATAGACTTTGTCAACTCGGTATAGTCCTTCCCAAGTTAGAGACCATTTACCATACACATGAGACTTTTCTTTTCCATAGGCAAAACCACTTTCCAAATGAAGTCTCCTTCATTGACCATTTTAACTTTAACCCATTGATTATAAGCACATGTCATAATTTCTTTTTGTTGAATTATCTTTTCCAATACATACAACCTTTCTTTATCAAGCTCATTTAATTCATCAAACAAAGCATTCCAATACTCATCAATTGGAAGTTCATCTTGTCTTGCCACCTTATTGCTCTGTAAATTAATCTTTATTGGCAAGACAGCTTCATGGCCATAAACCAGTTTATATGGAGTTGTTCCTGTTGAACCCTTAGGGAGTTCCTATAGGCCCATAACTCTTGACTCAAAGTATTGGGCCAATTCTTAGGCTGTCGATTAATATGTTTCTTTATTAAAGTAATAACAATTTTGTTTTCAGCTTCTACTTGACCATTCGCTTGGGCATAATAAGATGTTGATGTTAACATCTTAATATTTCTAGAATTGGTATAATTGATCACCCTTCGCCAAGTGATCATGGCTCCTCAATCAGTATTAAGAGTCTAAGGAATTCCAAACATATGAACGATATATTATTCAACAAAGTCAATGATTTTGTCATGAGTAACTTCTTTCAATGGAATAGCGTCAACCCACTTGGTAAAATAATCGATAGCTACTTGGATAAACTTGTGACCCTTTAAAGATGGAGGATTTATTAACCTAATCAAATGTAAGGCCCATCCTTTAAATGGCCAAGGCTTTATTATTGCATGTAATTCGAACATTGGGATATGTTGAATATTCCCATGCTTTTGACATTTTTCATATGCTCTTGCATACCCAATACAATCCTTGGTCATAGAGGGCCAATAAACCCTTTGTTGAGTAAGTGCCCATTTCATTTTCTCACCTAACTGACAGGCTCTACAAATGCTTTCATGTACTTCATCCAAGGCAATAAAAGCTTCTTTCTCCCCCAAACATGTCAATAAGTTTTCATTGACACATCATTTAAGAGTACATAACTAAAGGATCTATACCTTGTTCTTTTGTCAACTGACACATTTGGGTCTTTTAAGTATTTGACTATAGGCTTTCTCCAATCATTGAAGTCCAATTGCCCAAGATAATAAACTTCTTTTTCTTGGAAAGGCACAAAAGACCTTTTGACAATAATAAACTCCCTAAGTGTCAAGGGACTCACTTTGTAATTAGAGCCTATTTGGGCCAATTCATTTGCTGCTTGGTTAAGCTCCCTTGGAATATGTCTTAATATGACACCATCAAAGTCACAGAGGAGTCTTGTAGCCATTAAAAATATTTCATTAAGTTTTCACTAACACATTTATATTCCCTTGTCAATTATCTTATGACCAATTGAGAATCCCTTAGGATCTCGATATTTTTTGCTCCTCTTTCAAGTAGCAATTCAAGGTCTATGATCAAAGCCTCATATTCAACTTCATTATTGGAGCATTGGTAATCCAATTCAAATAAAAACTTAGTAGGCTTATCATTAGGTGACACAATCAGGATGCCTACACTAACTCCCCTTTTATGGTAAGAGCCATCAAAGAATAACTTTCAAGGTCTTAATTCAACAAAATTTATTGGATTTTTCTTAATGTCGACGCATGGGTGATCGACAAGAAAATTAGTGAACACTTGACCTTTTACTACCTTAGCTGGCACATAGTGAAGTAAGAATTCTATCAAAGCCAACATCTATTTTCAAACATGACCATGTAACATAGGATAAGATAACATATATTTTATTACATCAATCTTAGAAATTACATAGACTTCACTAAGAATTAAATAACACCTAAGTTTGAGGTAGGAAAAATACAAAGCAAGCCATAACTTTTCAACGGAGTTATATCTAGTCTTAACATCATTTAACATGCGATTTAAATAATAAACAACTCTCTTGTTGCCATTTTCATCCTCTTATGCAAGCATGCTTCCAATTGTTGTTTCTGATGCTGACACATACAACTTCAAAGGCTGCCTAATTCGTAGAGGAGTGATTAGTGGTTGATTTGACAAGCATTGTTTGATTTGATCAAAGGCTTTTTGATGCTCTTCTTGCCATTGGAAATCTTTTTCTTTCTTTAACTTTATTAAAGGAGCAAACACTTTAGTCCTTCCTGATAGATTTGATATCAAGCATCGAATGTAATTGACCTTTTCCTAGGAATGCTTGGAGTTGCCTCTTATTTGTCAAAGGGGATGCTTCTAGAATGGCCTTTGATTTATTTTTGTCAACCTCAATGCCTCTTTTCTGTACCAAAAATCCCAAGAAGTTTCTTGGTAGTCTTAATGAACTTGGCTCTTAGCAATCTTTTAATTTCTTCTTTAATTTTGAGGACTACCTCTAGTGCAAATCATTGAGGTGATTGTTTGATGTAACACCCTAATAAACACATACCACGCTTAAGCCTTGTTACGGTAATACTAGTTGTTCCTTATGCTCGCGAAAAACTTAAACATCACTTTTGAAATTAAGTTACGTGGAAAATAAGGTAAAAATTTTTCTTTTTCTAAATACGCCATCGCTTTGCAACGTTTTGGAAAATGAAGTCTTGAACGAGAATATAGATATCGAGAGAGTGTGTTGTATATAATTCATATCACAATATCATAAAACATTAGAGCGATAGATAAATAGTAATAACAATGCATCGCATTACATAGCTAGTCATTCCATCCATATAGGTTCATTATATTAAGGAATACATAGAAAGAGGCTCATGGTCGTGCCACAGCCCAAGTACTAAATATCATATGCAAATTAAAATGACATAGTTCATCACAAAAAGGAATACATGAATATGCAGAGCGACAAAGACTACAAGCCTAAACAAAATGTCTTGGCATCCATGCTCTGGTCCCACCTCTCGGTCCCATGGAGTCAAGCCCTCTAGTGTCTGGTTCCTCTCGCTCCTCGACCCTAAGGTACAAAAGGAGTGCGGATAATGCATGGATGCCTACTGCGTACCTCGATGCGGCAACCGCAGTGAATCAGCTTGGCTTGATAAGGAGCACAACTGGCCGCAGAAGACTGCTCTTCAGAAGGATCTTCCTCAGATGTCGAAGCGACCTCCAAATAATACTCAGGGTATAGTAGAGAGGTAGCTGTGGTCCCATGAGAGGTCATGGTACTAAGCTTGATCACTGGAATCCTGGGTGAAGGCGGGGGCTTGGTTGCTAGTAGCTCTAAGGACATCGGCTCCATCTCGACATTTGGCAAGCGTTCGGGTGAAAAATGCCATGGACCTAATGGTTGTCCAAGGAATGCTATAGGAACATTAGCCGAGGCAAGCAGAATGTCAGCTTCCACTCCTTCATGCATCTTATTAGGGCAAAAATAAGTGCAAACCACTGTGGTGGTCATCGCCATGATGGCCTGTGCTCCGTCATCATACATTTACTCATAGTGTGGCGGATCCATACTTCACTCCGCCAGATGTGTTATCGGGATCTGGTGACAACGTAGAAAAATTGCTAGGGTGGGAAATAATATTTCTCAATAAGACTCAAACCCGACACGAAAGTGTCATCATTATCGTCCCAGCCACTTTGGTTTTATTAATGAAAATAGTGGGCATTCATAAGGTCCAATTGTTGGATTTTCGAAACATGAATATCCGAAGTGGATTAAATTTTAAGTACATATTCTTGTCATAACAATAACATCATGGTATACAAAAGAGCTTATATAACTAATCACATCATGCATGGACATCTTAAGGGTTTCATTCTTTACTTAGGTCAGACCTAAGTCCCTTTCTTTCATTAGATTTGACTTTACCATAAGTATTTTATTTACCACCCGCTAAACATAGTTTGTAATGAGCTCATACCATGGCTATCGCCACTATAAGTTCTTGGTACTTACACTAGCTAGGTCCTTTGCCATGCCTTATGTAAGCCCTTTCCCAGTACTCACACTAGCTGGGTCCATTGCCATGCCTCATGCGAGTCCGTGGGCGGAGGGGGAGTTTCTTATTACGGCTTATGATGCAAATTTATTCTATGTCCAATAACTATTGCAGAATTCCAGCAGCATGCTGGCTAGACCAGAGATTCCCCAAAATTGTCTAACAAAGAGCCCAATCTCACATATAATTAAGCATCATTATCATCATATCAACATTATTATCATCATCATCATGTTGGCATATAGAGGCATACATAACACGCAAAGTCTTATGATTTTAGCTTATTAAATTTGGTGTAAGCTTTTAATTGGGTTGCGTTTCATTATTTCTTTTATTAGGCATAGGGCAAGTTTCATTTTTTATCCTTTTTAAAACATTTGAGTTGAAATATGAAGTTTTCGAATATCTTAATTTGAGGGTTTTGGTCTCTTCAAGCTTGTTCTTCATTAACATTTAAACTTAACCATAACTAGATTTACATTTTATGGTAGGACAGTAAATTCAAAAATTCACCATCATTTCATCTTTTACTATTTTGACTTGAATTTTTGCATGATTATACTTCTCTGAGTCTATTTTTAGACAAAATAAGCCCCACTTAAAATTTCATTTTGTAACTTGAGATATGCACATTTTAATCTAACTGCTCAATCTTCTAGTTTTATCTCGAAATAGTGACTTGTAAACTCTATTGGGAACTCGTCACAAAGAATCTACAAAAAATGTTATGGGAGTGTTTCTCTATGTCTTAGCTTTCTAAGAAACTTTGTGTCACGACCCAACCCAGGACGTGATTGGCGCACAAGGACATGTCCCTAGCAAGGCTACATAAGATCTTTTAAAAAAAAAAATCAAGCATAGTCTCCTTTGTATTTTGGACTATTCCTAAATAAGGATCCTCACCCTGTATAAGCCATACAAACACACAAAATCATTGGGGATCTAGGTATTCTCAGAATGCACCCCACAACACACATCAAAAGAGTTTAAGACATTTACATGTTTATAAAAATATGTATACATATCCATAATGATTAAGGTTCAACTGTTCATACTTAAAAACCATTGTACAATTGCTACAAAACAAGACCAACACAGGAAGAAACCCACCTTTAGGTTAATGGAGCATAACTAGAGATATACCAATATGTACAATATTGAGCTTCTCAAATACAACAACCTCTAGTTACCACACGAACAAAGTGTGGATTGACAAAGAGTCTAACACCTCCGACTAACTATAAAAGCTTGAGCATAAGCTACACCTGTCTAAAAACACAGAAAGAGAGGAGATGTGAGTCATATAGACTCAGCGAGAGATAATATACCTATAACAAGAGTGGGACAAGCTTAACATAAACTTTTAGCAAGATATAACTTTATAAGTTTCTTAAGAACCTCGTACCTCATTTCTTAAGTAAAATATTCTGTCTCTACATCTTAAATACTATAAAATTTTCAATAGAACATACATAGTTCGTTAAATCACCTCTTTAACTCAAATGAATATAACTTCTTTATGAATATATAATCACAATACATATAGAGATAACTGCAATAAATCATGTGTAATAAATATATAAAACTGGGCATAAAGATAGATATACTTTCTCATAACATGAGGAATAAATATTTGCTTCAAACTCATAATAAAACTTAAGGAAGGATTCTATTTCAAAAAATAACTATCTGATTGGGATTGCCCAGCAATAACTGATAAATCTCATGTCTGAGCTTGCCCAATGTGTCTATATCTTCTCGAGATATCAGCCAAACATGCCGGGCTAGCAATCACCCTGCTAGTTGAGTTACTCAAGGTACAACAAGGCTAATGCTACTGCCATTAACAAACAGTTCTATTATACTGTCCTCCTCCCCTTAGGTTCTTTACTCCTTGTGACTAAAACTTCATTTTATCTCAATTCATATACTTTTATGCTCATATCATTGAACGCATAATAAGATTTAGGGAAATTTCCGTATTCTTAGCAAACATGGGTTCAAGTATAATACTTTCAAACTATTTAGCTTAAGGTATCTAGCGCTCTTCCATAAAACGTTAAATTTAAACCATCTTCTGAAATCAAGTCACTCAAAACATCAGCTTTAAGAAAGTCACAATTTCTAATAACATGAAAACTGCACCTTTTTCTATCAAATCAAATATCATAAACCAATTGTTAAAAGAGCTTGTCCCACACATCTATGCTATATATGTATGTATGTATGTATGTATGTATGTATGTATGTATGTATGTATGTATGTATCTATCTATCTATATATATATATATATATAGATACATACATACATACATACATACATATATGTATGTATCTATCTATCTATATATATATATATATAGATACATACATACATACATACATACATACAAATTAGTTTCACTACATTTTGAGTTGTATTGAATGAGTTATTGGTCGCACAATACAGACTACCAGAATTTCCAACTTCAACAATTTTTGTTCTCATTAGTTGTCTTGTAAAAACATTTAGTCTTTTCCTCAAGTGACCACTTTTCTTTTTCAAACCACTTTTATACTTAGAGATCTTGATGATAAATCAATATTTTAAGTTCTAAAAAGTTAGGTTCAAGCAAAGTATGTGCATAACTAGAAATATATTGCAAGAAAAGAACCATAACACAAGAAAATACTTCATAACAAGGAGTATGACCATGAAGCCTTAAAGCAAGTTCTAGAACCACCTAGCTATAGAGAACTTACGAGTTCTAGAGCTTGAAAACACAAGAAAGGAAAAGTATTAGAGTCACTACCACAAAGATTTCTTAGGAAGCTTAAAGGATGAAAGTGTTGGAGATGGCCTCCTTTCTTAGAGCTCAGAAGAATAGGGCTAATGTGTGTTTACTTTGCTTCTCCAAAAACCAAAGAAGGTGGTTCTTGAAGGGCTTGTGAGCGTGGTGAAAGGAAATACGGTTGAATATGGTAAGAAAGTGAGAAGAAGAACAAGAAAGGCTAGAAGAGCAAAAGAGCTAGAATGAAGTTTAGAAAGAGATGAGAGCTTGGGCTTATAGTGAAAGGATGAAAACTTGCAAATGGAGGAGAAAGAGGGGGATGGTAGCATCCTCATCAAGGCATGGGCATGACGTGATTTTACTTCATTCAACAAGTAAGAGGGTTAAGAACTTTGGGGTAAAAGGGGTGGTTGTGTTTCCTTTGAGTCTTGGTTGATAGCAAGGACCATTTTATGTTTTCTCAAGGGATTAAAGACAATCACCACTCTTAGGATTTGCTTGATTGAATATGACTTACCCATGTGGCATGATCTAAATCGTGAATAGCCTTTCTTTTGGTCTTACCTAAAGTGATGCTACTAACACAAGCTTAGCTCTAAGGGTGCAAGATTTAAAAGAAAAATGGAGGGTCGGATTTGACTCTTCCTTGGCCAAAATTTCTAGCCATATTCATAGGGAGATTTTTGAATTTTCAATGCTATTAGAATTTTCAAAGTGTTAACTAATTTAGTTAATTTAATTGTTCTTTTAGTCAATTTCGATTAATCATACTTTTGAGACATTTTCTTCCAAAAAAGATTGCTATTATTAATCAGGTATTGAATGAGTGAAGGTTTAATTTTTTTAAAATTGTTTTAGGTGAAACATTTGTCATGTACTTAATTAATAAGATTATATTAGCTTAATTATGTTTCTAACTCACAAATTAATGGGGTTTGAATGATTAGGCTTTAATTAAAACTTTAGTGCGTTATGATTCAATTATTGACTTTTTCTTATTGCTCATTGACTTTTAGCTAACTTGTCTCTAATTTACTAAGCCCTTACTCGTTGAGATTAGCCAACTAGTCCTCAATTAATTGCTAACCCCTTTAATTAGCTAGAGACACTGAGCTAATTAGCTTAGACAAAATTAGGGATGTTACATTTTTCCCTTCCTTAAAAAGAATTTTTCTCTCAAAATTCATTACCTATAAACAGGTTGGGATAATCTTTTTTCACCTCTGACTCGAGTTCCCAAATGTGCTCCTTCGAGCCTCCTTTTCCTGAGGCCACTTTTACCAGGGCACAGACTTGCTCCTAAGCTGTTTAACCTTCCTATCGATGATTCTCATAGGTGGTAGGTCAAAGGTTTGGTCTTCCCTTAACTGTACACTTTTTGGCTCAAGAAGTTGACTTGGGTCGAAGTTGTATTTTCTCAATTAGGAGACATGGAAGATATTGTGAATGTTTGACAATGGGGGTGGCAGAGCTATTTGGTACGCAGCTGCCTCTATTCGTTTCAAAATTTGGAAAGTATTGAGAAAATAAGGGCTCAACTTCTTGACTCTACGGGCTCTACCTATGCCTATTGTAGGAGTGATTTTCAAGAATATGGGTTCTCCTTCTTAGAACTCGATTGGTTTTCTCTTCTTGTCAACATAACTCTTCTGATGACTTTGAGCAATCACAATCCTCTCTTTTATTTTCTTTATTTGCTCGGTGGTTTGCCTAACCAGATTAGGTCCTAAGAGGCTTTGCTCCCCAGGTTCAACCAACAAAGTAGAGATCGTCACTTTCTGCCACTTTCTGCCATACAAGGCTTTACAAGGTGCCATCCTGATGCTAGCATGGAAGATGTTGTAGGCGAACTCTACGAAGGGTAGGTGCTTGTCCTAACCTTTGGGTCGATCCATTATGCATTCTCTGAGCATGTCCTCTAGGGTTTGTATGGTTCTCTCTGATTGTCTATCAGTCTAGGGGTGGTAAGCTGTACTTAAACAAAGTCTTATCCCAAATGACTTTTGCAAGACTCACCAGAACCTAGAGGTAAACATTGGATCTCTATTGGATACAATGGTTACAGGTACTCCATGCAGTCGTATAATCTCTTGGATATATAGCTGGGCTAGCTTATCTAAAGGATAATTCACTCTTATAGGTAAAAAGTGAGCAGACTTTGTCAATTTGTCCATAATGACCCATATGGCATCAAACCCAACTTGCGTATAGGGTAAACCCATCACGAAATCCATGGAGATTCCATCCCACTTCTATTCAAGGATCTCCAAAGGCTGCAACATGCCCGAAGGCTTTTTGTGCTCAATTTTCACTTTTTGACAAACTAAGCACTTATTCACCATGTCTGCTACATCCTTTTTCATGCCTGGCCAGCAAAACATCCTTTTGAAGTCGTGGTACATCTTTGTCATGCCAGGATGCATGGTGAAATGACCATGTGAGCATTTTCTACAATCACATTCCTTAGGTTACCCCTAGCTGGCACACAAATTCTCCCTTGAGATCTCTACACCCCTTCAGCATCTTGGGCAAACCCTTTGAGTTTTCCTTCTTTCACTTAGGCTACTATCCTAAAAAATTCTTCATCTTCCTTCTGGTTTTGAGCAATTTGTTTCTTGACATCGCTCGTCACTTTTATTTGGTTCAACCTTATGCTATGTGGGGTTAAGGTGACTCTGAGGTTAAGGTTTCTAAAACTTTCAACTAGCTTGGCCTCCTTAACCATCATCCATGACACATGTAGTGATTTGTGACTCAATGCATTAGCAACCACATTGGCCTTACCACGGTGTTCGTTCAAATTGAAATTGTAGTCTTTCAAGATCTTTATCCATCTTCTCTACCTCATATTAATTTTCTTTTGATCAAATAGGTATTTTAGACTCTTGTGATCCGAGAATACCTAAAACCTAACTCCATACAATTGGTGTCTCCAGATCTTTAATGCAAACACCATGGCTGCTAGCTCTAAGTCATGGGTAGGGTAATTTACTTCATAAGGTTTCAGTTGCCTAGAGGTACAAGCTACCACATTGTGGTCTTGCATTAATACACAACCTAAACCTCTCCTAGAGGCATTATAGTAAATCTCAAAGGCTCCTTTACGGTCGGGTAAAACTAGTACAGGTGCTGAGGTCAACTTCTCCTTCAACTCTTGGAAACTCTTTTCATACTCCACAGTCCATACAAAAGCAGCATTCTTCCTAGTTAGGTAGGTTAAAGGTAGTGATATCTGAGAAAATCCCTTTATAAACCTTCGATAATATCCAACTAAACCAAGAAAACTCTTGACTTCCATCACTGTTGTTGGTCTCTCCCAATCCATCACTGCCTCTACTTTACTTGGATTGACGGAAATTCCTCCTCTTGACACCACATGGCCCAAAATCTTTAATTCTTCCATCCAAAACTCATACTTCGATAACTTAGCATAAAGCTTTTTGTCTCTTAGAATCTCCAATACCATCTTAAAGTGCTCTTCGTGTTCCTCCTTTGTCTTTGAATAGATAAGGATGTCATCTATGAAGATGACTACAAACTTATCCAAATACAGCCTAAAGATTCTATTCGTTTAATCCATAAACACAGCCAAGGCATCAGTCAATCCAAATGGCATAACCCTAAACTCATAATACCCATACCTCGTTCTAAAGGCCATCTTAGGAATATCTTTTTCTTTTACTCTAATATGGTGGTATCCGGATCTCGGGTCAATCTTTGAAAACACCTTTGCTCCTCTCAATTGGTCTATTAGGTCATCTATCCTAAGCAAGGGGTACTTATTTTTCATTGTGGCCTTGTTTAACTGACGATAATCAACACACATCTCAACCTTCCATTTTTCTTCTTGACAAACAACATCGGAGCTCCTCAAGGTGAGGCATTAGGTCTCACAAACTTCTTCTCCAATAGCTCCTCCATTTGAGTCTTTAGCTTCATTAGCTCCAATGGGGACATTCTATAGGGCGCCACAAACATGGATCCCATTCCCGACATCAACTCTATGGAGAATTCTATCTCTCTCTCATGGAAAAACTAGGAGATATCCTCAGGAAAAACTTCGGGGTAATCCTTAACTATAGAAATCTCACTCAAAGCTTGCTCTAGATCAACCTCACTAGCTGATAGGAGAACATATTCTTGATTCTTAGTCTTACAACAGTACAACATGACAAGTTTCAAACTTAAACTAACAGATTTAACAGGTGCGAAAGGAAATATGACAGATTTTATAGCACAATCTAACATAACACGATTGGCTGAAAGCCAATCCATACCTTAGATTAGGTCCAAACCAGATAAAGGAAGGTAAATTAAATCAGACTCATAGGTTCTACCATCAATATGAAATTGACATTTTAAACAACACGGGCAAGTTCTAACCGGTTTCCTAGTAGGAGTAAAAACAAGCAGTATATGAGGCATTTCAAAGACGGACAATCCTAGCCTACTTATGCAATCATGGGCAATAAAAGAATGTCTAGCACCAGAGTCATACAGTACAATTAAGATATTGGATGAGATCATCAGACTCCGTAGTCTCCTCAGCATTCATGGTAAAGACTCTCCCTTGGTGTTGTGGTTTGGGGTCAGGCGTGTCCTTGGTACAGTTCTTGGCATAATGCCCAGGCTGTCCACATTTGAAGCAAACATTTTGTCCGGCATAGCAAATCACTTTGTGTTGCTTCCCACACTTTGGGCAAGTGAAATTTATTGTAGGCTTCAGGGAGTGGGCGACGGGTCTTGGAGAATTAGCAGAGAGCTTTTGTAGTTATTTGCCTTTAGAACCTTCACCATGGTAAGGCTTCTTTTGCGGGGGCTACTTTGGGTGTTGCCCTTGAGATGTCTGTCCTCTCTTATAGGCCTCTAATCTATGGATGGCCAGCTTCTAATTATATTCTTCTACTACGTGACTCTTATTAACAAGTGCCGCATTGTTCCTTATCTCCAACAGGGCCACCGAGGCCAGGATGTCGACCCGCAGCCCTCCCTCAAACTTCATGCATTTGTAATGCTCACCGGGGTTCCGTTGAAAGAGCATGGAGAACTTACATAGCTCCTCAAACTTGGCTGTGTATTCGGCAATGCTCATACCCCCTTGGTAGAGCCTCAGGAATTCCATTTCCTTCGCATTCCTCACTGACATCGGGGAGTACTTCTCATAAAAAGCAGCCTTGAAGGCATCCCAGGTAATTTCTCTTTGGTTACTCTCCATCAAACTCTTCGCTCCTTTCCACTAGAACTCGGCGTTCGACTTCAGTGCAAAAGCCACTTTTTGGGTCTCTAAGCAAGCTAGCATAGAATAGATCTTCTCGACCTCTTGATCCTCTCGTCAGCCTCATCAGGGTTAAAAGGCCCGTTAGAGTTGGGCAAATTGGCCTTTTGGAATTCTGAGAACTTATGGTACTCGGCATTTACTCCATTTCTGCCAACAGACTCTTCGGACTTTTGGTTCAGCTGGTCCATCATATACTCGGTAGCTATAGCTTGAGCTTGCATTGTGTTTGCCATTTGTTGCAAAGTTTTCATGAATTCAGAGAGGTTCGCATTGTCGCTGCTCTAGTTGGAGGTACGTCTGCGACTTGCCATTAGTTCCTAAACACAATAAACAAAGATATCAAGTTGATCAGACCCAATATTAAGCATAAGCATGGTAGCAACTAAAGACAATCTCACATAATTGTTATGCATTCTAAGTCCTATATCCTATCATACAGGCAAGATTTGAAGCATGACTTAACATAGCGTACGGATAATTATGCTTGCAAGCATAGTCAGTCCAACCTCAAGCTCTATTAGGATGAATTGCTTTGATACCATAATGTAACACCGTAATAAATCCATACTACACTTAAGTCATGTTACAGTAATTTATTAGTTATTACTTATGCTCAGGGAAAACTTAAACATCACTTTTGAAGTTAAATTATGTAGAAAAGAAGGTAAAAAAATTTTGTTTTCTAAGTACGTCGTCATTTTGCAATGTTTTTGGAAAGTGAAGTCTTGAGCGAGAATATAGATATTGAAAGAGCATGTTCTATATAATTCATATCATAATATCATAAAACATGAGAGCGATAGATAAATAGTAATAATAATGCATTACATTACATAGCTAGTCATTCCATCCATATGGGTTCATCATATTAAGGAATACATAGAAGGAGGCTCATGGTCATGCCATGGCCCAAATACTAAATACCAAATGCAAACTAAAATGACATAGTTTGTCACAAAAGGGAATACATGAAGATGCAGAGAGACAAAAACTACAAGCCCAAACAAAATATCTTGGCGTCCATGCTCTGGTCCCACTTCTCGGTCCCTTGGAGTCAAGCCCTTGAGTATCTGGTTCTTCTCACTCCTCAGCCCCGAGGTACAAAAGGCGTGTGGATGATGTGTGGATGCCTACTAAATACCTCGATACGGCGACCGCGGTGACTCGGCTCAGCTTAATAAGGAGTACAGCTGGCTGCGAAAGACTGCTATTCAGAAGGATATTTCTCAGATGTTGAAGTGGCCTCTGGATGATACTCGAGGTATAGTGGAAAGGCAGCTATGGTCCCACGAGAGGTAGTGGCGCTCAGCTCGATCACTGGCTGGGGCAGGGGCGCGGCTGCCATTAGCTTTAGGGGCATCGACTCCATCTCGATGTCTGGCAAGGGTTTGGGCAGAAAATCCCATGGGCCTAGTGGTTGTCCAAGGAATGCTGCAGGAACATTAGTCAGAGTAAGCAGAACGTCAGCCTTCACTCCTTCATGCATCTGATTGGGGTAAAAGTAGGTGTGAACCACCGTGGTGGTCGTCGTCATGATGGCTTATGCTCCCTCATTATACATCCACTCACAGTCTAGTGGATCCATGCTCTACTCCATCGGATGTGCTATCAGGATCTGGTGACGATATAGAAAAATTGCCAGGGTGAGAAATGATATTTCTCAGTAGGACTCGAGCCCGACACAAAAGTGTCATCATCATCATCCCAGCCACTTCAGTTTTATTAATGAAAATAGTGAGCATTCATCAAGTCCAATTATTATATTTTCGAAACATGAATATCTGAACTGGATTAAATTTTAAGTACGTATTCTCATCATAACAATAATATCATGGTATACATAAGAGCTTATATAACTAATCGCATCTTGCATGGACATCTTAAGGGTTTCATTCTTTACTTAGGTCGGACCTAAGTCTCTTTCTTTCATTAGACTTGACTCTACCAAAAGTATTTTATTTACCACCCACTAAACATAGTTGGTAATGAGCTCATACCGTGGCCACCGCCACCATAAGTTCTTAGTACTTGCACTAGCTGGGTCCTTCACCGTGCCTCATGTAAGCCTTTCCCCGATACTCAAACTAGCTGGGTCCATTGCCATACCTCATGCGAGTCCATGGGTGGAAGGGGAGTTTCTTATTACGACTTATGATGCAAATTTATTCTAAGTCCATAACTTTTGCAGAATTCCGGCAACATGACAACTAGACCAGAGCTTCCCAAAATTGCCAAACAGAGAGTTTGATCTCACATATCATTAAGCATCATTATCATCATCATATCATCATCATCTTATTGGCACATGGAGGCAAACATAACACGCAAAGTCTTATAAGCTTAGTTTAGTAAATTTGGTGTAAGCTTTTTAATTAGGTTGTGTTTCATTGTTTCTTTTATTAAGCTTAGGGCAAGTTTCATTTTTTATCCTTTTTAAAACCTGAGTTGAAATATGAAGTTTTTGAATATCTTAATTTGAGGGTCTTGGTGTCTTCAAGCTTGTTCTTCATTAAAATTTAAACTTAACCATAACCAAATTTACTATTTATAGGGGGTAATAAATTCGAAAATTCTCTCTAATTTCATATTTTACTATTTCAATTTGAATTTTTGTATGATTATGCTTCTCTGAATCTATTTTTAAACAAAAGAAGCTCCACTCAAAAATTTATTTTGTAACTTGAGATATACATGTTTTAATCTGACTGCTCAGTCTTCTAGTTTTATCTCAAAACAGTGACTTGTAAACTCTACTGGGAGCTTCTCACAAAAAATCTGCCAAAAACGTTTTATGGGGTGGTGTTCCCCAATGTCTTAGCTTTTTAACAAACTTGTCCCACTCAAAAATGTTTTGTATAGCTCAGGTTATTAAACTTTTTGTACAGACTGCCTAGACAAAAACATATCTTGTGACAACCCAATTTAAAAATGTGTATCTCCCTCGTTTTAAGGCTAAAATTCACGTATTTTATATGTATAAAAATCTCTATGAGTCTATCTTCGTTTAAAAATAGTTTCATTGCATTTTCAGTTGTATTGAATGAATTATTTGTCATACAATACACACTGCCAAAATTTCTAACTTCAACAGTTTTTGTTTTCATTAGTTGTCTTGTAACAATATTAAGTCTTTTCTTCAAGTGACTACTTTCCTTTTCCAAACCACTTTTATACTTTGAGGTCTTGATGATAAATCAATATTTTGAGTTCTAAAAAGTTAGGTTCAAGCAAAGTATGTGCATAACTAGAAACATATTACAAGAAAAGAGCCATAAGACAAGAAAATACTTCATAACAAGGAGTATGGCCATAAAGCCATAGAGCAAGTTTTAGAACCACCTAGCTATAGAGAGTTTAGGAGTTCTAGAGCTTGAGAACAAGTAAAAGGAAAATGATTAGAGTCACTACCACAAGGTTTCTTGGGAAGCTTGATAGATGAAAGTGTTGGAGATGGCCTCCTTCCTTAGAGCTTGGAAAAATAGGGCTAATGTGTGTTTACTTTGCTTCTCCAAAGACCAAAGAAGGTGGTCCTTGAAGGGCTTGTGAGGGTGGTGAATGGAAAGAGGGTTGAATATGGTAAGAAAGTGAGAAGAAGAACAAGAAAGGTTGGAAGAGCAAAAGAGCTAGATGACGTTTAGAGAGAGATGAGAACTTGGACTTGTACTGAGAGGATGAAAACTTGCAAATGGAGGAGAGAGAGGGGGTTGGTAGCATCCTCATCAAGGCATGGGCATGATGTGATTTTGCTTCAAAGGGTTAAGAACTTTGTAGTAAAAAGGGTGGTTCTATTTCCTATGAGTCTTGGTGCATAACAAGGACCATTTTGTGTTTTCTCAAGGAGTTAAAGGCAATCACCACTCTTGGGATTTGCTTGATTGAATATGACTTACCCATATGGCATGATCTAAGTGGTGGTAGCCTTTCTTTTGGTCTTGCCCAAGGTGATGCTACTAACACAAACTTAGATCCAAGGGTGCAAGATTTAAGAGACAAATAAAGGGTTGGATTTGGCTCTTCCTTGGCCGAAATTTCTAGCCATACACATGGGGAGTTTTTGAATTTTCAATGCTATTATAATTGTCTAAGTGCTAATTAATTTAGTTAATTTAATTGCTCTTTTAGTCAATTTCGGTTAATCACACTTTTGAGACATTTTCTTCCAAAAAGGATTGCTATTATTAATCACGTATTGAATGTGTGAGGATTTAATTTTTCTAAAATTATTTAAGGTGAAATGTTTGTCATGCACTTATTTAATAAGATTATATTAGCTTAATTATGTTTCTAAATCATAGATTAATGAGGTTTGAATGATTAGGCTTTAATTAAAATGTTTAGTGCATTATAATTCAATTGTTAACTTTTTCTTATTGATCATTGACTTTTGGCTAACCTGTCTCTAATTTACTAAGTTCTTACTCGTCGAGATTAGCCAATTAGTCCTCAGTTAATCGCTAACACTTCTAATTAGCTAGGGATACTGAGCTAATTAGCTTAGACAAAATTGGGGATGTTACATTTGACAAGTCAAATATTGGCTTATAATGGTAGCCTATGCTCGACCAAATCTCTGCTTACCTGGCATTTCATCATAATCCCAGGCGAAACAATCTTTGTACTTCTTTAGAAGCTCGATTAGTTCTTTTTTGAAATCATCAAGTAAAAGCTTACGGACATATGTAGGGTGAGCGTAACCTCTATCTCTAATATCAATCTCTTCAAGAGGATCCTACACCTTAACTTTCTTTACATTGTTAGTGATATTCTTTTTGAAGCCTAACGGACTTAAGTCGTAAATATAATCATAAAGTGCACCCTCATGGGCACAATTTTCCCTGTCTACCAAATAGGCCGACAGTCGAGCCATTTGGCTTTCATCGACTCTACCTCGGCCTTAAGCACAACATGGAAACCATTATACCTAATCTGACACTTTTTGATGGATTCAGGGTTAAAAGTATCGATATCTACCAACAACGGCTTCATCCTTGGATTGTACATTTTAAAGTCTGCAACTGCTCATAATAGCAGTTACTATCATCAGGCCCAATATCTTCAATTTCACCATCTTCATTCCAAAGGATCATCCTTTGATGAAGAGTTGAAGGAATAGTACCATCTCCATGGATCCAGTCTCTATTAGTAATAGGTTTTAACTTTCAATGGGACCACAACAAACATGGTTGGTCTGCTAATGTTTCCCACTTTGATATTGAGCAGCACAATAGCTTTCACAGCAAATGTCTTACCATTGAAATATGTTACAGCAACATTGGTTAGAACAAGATCCCTTGATGTCTTCCCCAACTTACCTAGCATATTCTATGGCACTAAGTTAATAGCAACACCACCATCAACTAGCACATAGTTCACCAACCGACCCTCCACCATTGCTTTGATATGAAGAGGACAAAGGTGAGTCTTTGTTACTTTTGTTAGGTGCTCAAAGATTCCTCCTCCCAAGAAATAGGCATTTATGCCTAGGGAAGGCGTTAAAGCAATCTTCCTTTGAATATTCTATGTCTTGTTCTTGTTCAAATGCTGATGGCAACATTGAAATGACTCTAACTTTTTATTCCTAGAATTGCCTCCAAACTGTCATCAAAACCCGTATCAAAGTTCTCCGTAATCAAATCATCTTCATCTGCTCTTAGATTTTGACATATATTATCTTTCTTATCTTTGTTTTGTTCTAGGTTAGAAGATGACAATTCTATCTACATTGGCCTTGTCAATTCGCCAATACAGACAAAATCGACATATGAACCATTAAAGTTTGATAGTGTTACATATTTAGGATACTTGCTCTAAGACTCCTTTGAAACTTGTAGAGGACTTTTTGGGACATACATTTGATCGACCGAGGCTGTTTTGGCTATTGTTGCCATATTTGTGGTGGGTTCTGGAAGTATCTAGCCATGTAGTTCTTGTTTTTCACCTACTTATTCCCCCTCTATATAGGAAAAGGCATAAGAGAAACAAAAACATTTTTTATGTCGTACTTATTGTTTGCGACATTTGCAAAAAGGACTCTAGTCTTCACACGCACTCCGTCTAGCATACTATTGGCTATCACCATTGTCTTTATCTTTTGCTTGACTAGATGTACTTCAAATGGCCTTAGATAACTTAGATTAAAAGGACCAAAATCAAACATTTTTTGCTTACATGCTAATTTATGCTTTAATTCAGCCCTCTCAGCCTCTTTTTTGGCAATTTTCTTTTCAAATTCTTGCTTTTGCCTCTTTCTGCTTCTCATAAGTTATCACTGCATTTCTATCAACACAACATTGCATCGAGGATGCATAGCAACTTTGGCATTCCCATCCCTTTGCTTGAGATGGAAATCCAATAAATCTTCCCTTGGTATAGGGTAACTTGACTTTTTAGTATTCTCAAACAAATCAAAGCTCATATCATCTTGGAGCTTTCTTTCATCACCTTGCTGACTATCAAGACCAACCATTGCTATTGGCACTATGATAGGTTCAACACAGTTGGAATCAACATCAAAAGGCTTATTGTCAACTTTCATAGGAGTGGATTTTTCTTCAAACCTTAACCTCCCATCTTTTACTGCCTTCTGTATCAAATTCCTGAAATGCACACAATTGTTAGTAGAATGACCTATAGTTTAATGAAACTTACAAAATTTTCTACTTTTAATTTCATCAACAGAAGGCATCTTTTCCCCTTCAGGCAAAATTATTTGCTTGTCTTTTAACAAAACATCAAATATTTAATCAGCCTTAGTTATGTCAAATGAATATGACTTATGAGAGGTTAAGTTCAATTTCTCTTTTCCTTTGACAGGTCTTAAAGAGGCACATACATAAGGTGGCCCAGCTTGTAATTCAGCAGCATGAATTTCACTTTCATCAAAATCCTCTTCAGGCTCGACACACTCTACATAAGCTATTCTTTCACACTTAAGACTGCTTTTAAGCCTTTCTTTTTCTGCTCTCAATTAGTCAATCTATTGAACTTTCTTATCTAATCGAGCGAGATCTAAAAATTGTTGATTGACCAATTTCTTCCCAATCCTATAATCTGAACCATTCATCGCCATTTTGGCCACCTCAGCCTTAAGGATAGGGGTAAAACACTTGTTTTTCATATTGCAATACCTCAAGCAGTATGTGTATAATGGCACTATTAAATAATTAATTATTAGATAAATTATAAATATGAGAGAAGATAATAGAGCAATGTTAACCATAGGGTAATGTGGTCATAAGTTTTCTTTGTAATAAAATAATAATATTTTACTCGAGCAGAGAAGACTTTATAGGCAGTTTCTTATAACACAAAAAATTGGCCCAATAAGGACTTCTAATATAAGAGAGTTAATTATCAGGAGAGTGTACATGTCAAGAACGAGCCACATGGCCAAAAGTGGTTAGAAGCGATGTGAACCATATAATTGAAATGAAACATAATTCACTCTTTTAAGAAATTAATATAACAGTAGTGGGATGTGTAACGTCCGAAAAATTTTATCATTAACAACTAAGTTGTTCGGTTTTTATCGAATAAGTGGGTTTAATCAAAATTTGATTAAACATTTACTTAAAACCAATTAAGTATGATTTAAAAAGATTAGGCTTGATGGAATTAGATTAGGAGCATAGGAAACCTCATAGAAATTTTTAAAACCGGTTTACTGATTTAAGAGAAATCGGTAGGATTTCGGTATTTTAAACTATCGTAACCGAACCAATAGAAATTTTTCTATGAGTACCCTAGGATGAATAGCTAAGATTTAGCCAAACCATCTCCTCATGTGGTGCCTTGATCAGCCATTGAGGATGGGAAGCCAAGCTAAATTGGAAGATGAGGTGAAATCCACCAATCACTATGAACCTTGCTTCCAAAAATCTTCACCTTTTCTTTCCTTCTCTTTTGGTAAATTTTGGCCACCCCATTTGTTGAAGCTCCTTTCATTTCTCTTCTCCTCACTCCCATCTTCACTCCATTTCCACCCCTTCTTCAAGTCTCATCAAAAGTTGCTTCCATCAAAGACACTAAATCAACCCAATTTCAACTAGGCAAGGTAGGAAATCCTACTTCTCTTCTTACTTTCTTTGGTTTGGAGCTGCATGGGGGTCATGTATAATCTATGACATTGATGTTATTTAGAGTGATGATGATGGTTTATGATTAATTTTACATGTATGTTGTGATTAAAATTGAATTTGATAGCAAATAGCTTGAAGAATAAAGAACAATTTAAGAAGCTGGAGGGTTTTCCTCGGCGGTCCGTACGACAGAGTGTACGGCTCTGCCTACAGCCAATTAAATTTGATGAACCCATTTTTAGATGAAAATAGACATTCAGGGATTTCCATACATATAAAATATAAGGCCATTGGATTAGTATGAATTAGTTATGAATTTTTGAAGTTTAACCTAGAAATCTGGATTCTTATCCGGGCAGTATAAGTTGAGAAGGGTATAACTCACCCTATACAACTCCAAATTGAGTGACCCTAAATTTTTTTGAAAGCTAACATATAAGGAAACATCCCATAAAAATTTCAGGATCGGGTTCATTGCCATTTGATCCCAGCACACTAATGAATTTGACTTAAGTTTAAACCAGGCTAGAATAGGGTAGTCCAGTAAAGTCAAGTTTCGGGACTCATAACTCAGGATATACTCATGCAAATGACATGAAACTTATTTCTTGAAAGCTTGTTCTGTTAGCTTTAATTTGATATAAATTTCATATGATTTCACCTAGATTTCTATTTTTAGTGAATTTTCACTTATAAGAGCACAATTATATCTAAGAATTGGGCAGTCTGAGGTAAAATACTTATATCTTGAGTTATATAAATCAAAATAAGATGGGACCAAAAGGGTTGGAAACTAGACATATGAGGCTATGACATATAAAAATTAGATTTAAATGAATTGAATTGAACTAAGATTAGAGTATACCAAACTCGGGCAGAACAGGGGAGTATAAACCAAAAACCCTATTGATACTTGAATTGAAATTGATATATGATGCTATGAATATATATATATATTTGCTGGTCCATAATGAATTGCAAGTTTGTATAATTGTACTAGTTGCCTGGCACTATTCATGGGGAAGCAGACTCAATCTGTTATACTGTCGAAATTTTGGCTAAATTTCATATGTTGTGTAAAATTACAATAGCATGAACACTTGATGTTTGAAGGAATAAAGTTAGTTGTGCATGCAATTCATAGATATCGCAGAGGATTCCATATTACTTGGGCCAACCCCTGAACAAATTTAAGGGGAATAGATCAGTGGGAAGGTTGGGGAAAGTAAACCGACAATCCTGTGTAGGAATGAGCTCGGTCCTGAAAACCAAACTATTACCCAGGAGTATATGGTCAATAACTCCCAAGGGACCAAGGATGGAAATAAGTTTTAAGAGGCGAAAGCCTTCAAGGATAAGATGCATTTCCTATTTGCACATTAATATGTATAGCATTATACTCCTCAATTGATTGTTCTAATTACCTGTTTACTGTTCTTAATATATTATTATTTTCTTATAGTTGTTGTGCTAATTGCATTAGCATATCTATTACCTAAAATTGGGATTGTTACGGTGCATGTTTTATAAATAAGTATTTAAGTAAATATTACTATTGTGTCGTTATATTTTAAATTATGGAAAACCGAAACAACTGAAAATGATAACGATGATAGAGATGTAGAAACTAGGAATTCCTACTGAGAAATCTTTATTTCTCACCCTATTGTATATTTCCGCATCATTCTCAGACCATGAAGAACGCAACAACTGGAGTTCTGTTCATTGAGTTCGTCGAGATCCATATCCACCTCGACCCATTCTTGGACTCTGTATATATATCCGGTAGATATCAGTTTGGCTTTTACTTTTTCTTCTAGAGAGATTTTGATGTACCGCTCATGCATCCGCTTTTTGATCCTGCTGTGCTTTATATCGCCATTCCCCTCTATATGGCCCATCCATTTCCACCTTCACCAGCAACAGCGCCAGCAGCAGTAGCAGCTCCAGCTCCTATGGCCCCTCCTGCCTCACCACCGCAGCAGACGCCCTCAGTCTCGATGTCTGAAGAGGATCGTTTGAGGTAGCGAGTTCCTCTTCCTCGTCCTCTACTTCGAGCGTGGACCACCCTCCTATAGATGCCAGCATAAATTTCTTTCTTTGGATTCCGTTTAGGCAATGTGTATGCTGTAGCAGTAATAGATGTACAGAATGGCCTTTTTTTAGCAATCTAGGTCATGGGCAGATGGGTAGGATTTAGGAGTTGTACATGAAATGTCCCATGGGGACCAACTAGGGTACTGTTCATAGGAACCGGTCGATTTATTTTGTGTTAGTGGCCTTATTTTTTTGTTACCCTGTGTCGTTTTATGTATCGTTTGACAAACTTTGAGAACAGACGCCTATGTATATATTTATGATGTATTTCGCAATAGTTCTGCCTATATTGCATTTTGATTTATGTTATGTTATTTACGGTACAACAATTAACTAGCATTTATTCTGCCGTCAAGTAGAAAAAAAAAATTATTACGTGAATAGTCATCTCTATTTGGGTAATTAATAATGAGACAAAAAGCAGAATTTAATTAGCTCACTATATGTTATCACTTATCAGATAATTTATTATGACTTAAGCATAGTACTTTGTCTGATAAGGTGTTATAGGATGATCATCCAAACCCTCAAAATCATCTTCATCTCCTCTCTCCTCCCTTCACATAGCCGAAACCCCTCTCCCTCATTGCTCCTCCATTTTTGAATCTTCAATCTACCCAAAATCTTGTGTTTCACTTGCTTTTACTCATACTATTCAACCTTTTGGCTTATTCTCCACCAAGAAATTTATACACAAGCCAAAAAACTCTCCTTTTGGACCATAAATTTTTGGCCCTACAAGGAAAACAAGGAGGCTGGTTGGTGGTTGCTTGATTTGAGAGTCTAGAGCATCAAGGAGTTGAGTTTGAGGGTGATTGCTAGCTTGGAGACAAGGTGGGCTCCTAAAACTTGTTTGTATCATAGGGTTTCTTATGAGCTAGGGCTTTCCTTAATTCACTTTGCTTCACTTATTTTGAGGCTAGTATGATGTTAATAAGACTTATTCTAGTGATTTAGGGCAAGTGAAACTCGATTGATGACGAGAAATAAGCTGGAGAATCAAGATAGCTCCAAATCAGAAAACTGCTACTAAGAAACCTAAGGATAATGTGTATAACGAAGAAAATATCTCGAGCTATAAAATTCAATTTAAGAGGAAGCCAAATTTAGATGAAAGCTTACTTGAAGAGGAACCTAACTATATAAAATATAGACCCATTGGACTTAGGATGAGGAAGTTGTCTATTTTTCAATTTGGCTAAAAACTAGAAACCATAACCTAAGTAGTACATGTTGTGATGAGCATAACTTGCACTATACAACTTCAATTTAAGTACAACATTTTTGTTTGAAATCTAACATTTAGAGGATCATGCCTATAAAATTTTAGATTTAGATTCTTAGTGGATTGCTCCCAATAAATCACTAAATTGCCCTATGCTCTATATAGGCCAAATTAGGGCAGTTCTAATGTGGAGCTCATAACTTGAGCTATGCCTACTCAAATTTGGTGGGAGCTTTTTGGTTCAAAAAAGGGTTCTTATGGGTATCGTCTAGGAAAATTTTGGGGCCAAAAGGGTCTAATATGGATTTTTAGTGGTTTTCTAGTTTTAAGTATGAAAGTTTGTCTAGAAACAGGGTAGCGGTGAGAAAAATTTTAACAACTTAAGCTACACATCGAAATTTAGTGAAACTAAAGAGTTTAAAAGTAGACTAATATAGCTATATTTCAGTGAAAATTTAGGTTAAAATGAGCTAAAACAGAATTTTGATGCCATTTATAATTTCCAGGTAGATTTAGGGGAATTGAATCAACTTGTGAGTTAAGTGGTTTATAGGTCTCAAAACTATATGGAGCCTAAATTGAATGAGAGCTTATGCAATTATATGCCAGGTTGACATATATTGATGTATTACCTATGATGTAGCCATGCATTGGGACTTCTATGCCTTTGTGATGATAATTATGCTTGAATTCCTATGGTGTAATGTTGGGATTGCTATTTCTGTGACTGGTTGGTTGGTATTTCCATTGTCAACTTTGGAAATCTTCATATTAAAACTATCATGCTATAGAATTATCGGCATAAGTATGTTGCGGATGAGCTATGTCGCACAATCATGAGCATATCAAGCATTTTCATGTAAGAATACTTGAGCTTATAAGATGATTTTAATTCCATATTACATGGGCCAGCCCCAAAATAAATTTAGCGGAATAGATTGGTATAAGGGTCAGAGAAAGTAAATTCAATAATCATGTATAGAAATGAACGCGGTCCTAAAAACAAACTATTACCTAGGAGTTAGAAAGGCCAAATACTCCCAAGGGACCAAGTATGGATGCTCATGATACAAGTTAAAGAAAGAACAGAAAAGACAAGTGCAGTTGCATAATCAGTTTATTTGCACCTGCATTTGCATAAGTTTTATTCTTTTATTGACCTATCATTACTACTATGAAATTGCTCTATTAATTGTCAAGTGTGTGAATGAAAGAAACCTGTTTTAAATAATGAGTTTTCAAGAACTTATCAACTAAAATCCTTATATTTTTTGTAGCTGAGAATAATAACAACATCAGTGTGTGTGAT
The DNA here is from genome assembly GCA_031439595.1 of Pterocarpus santalinus. Classification (NCBI taxonomy): domain Eukaryota; kingdom Viridiplantae; phylum Streptophyta; class Magnoliopsida; order Fabales; family Fabaceae; genus Pterocarpus; species Pterocarpus santalinus. Next base: position 43,113,076 of record CM062531.1, read on the forward strand.
AAACTAGGAGACCCTATTGAGAACTCAAAATTTTCATCCCTATTATGTATATACCCATATCATTCTTAAGCAATGACAATGCCGGCGACATTATTCTTTGCCGAGGCCCTTAAGTGGCAATGCCATTACAACCATGCCCTAAACTCTTTGTACCGAGCAAGTAGCTGGCACTTCCGTGTGTTTATATTTTTCCAGTGTTTGATTACAATTTTGGTTTTAAGACCTTTCTTTGATCTTGAGGCACCATTTGATGGGATTCCTCTGTTCATGGTGCATCAGCATTTGCCCCAGCTCAGCCTTCACCCCCAGCATCCATGGAGATCGACCCATCTAAGGAAAGCTCCTAGTCTTTTTTAACTCCTTCTTCTGAAGGTAGCAGGCATCCACCCGGCAATCCCGGAGCTTTAGGTATTCTAGAGAACAACTTCCATACCCCTAAGTTGGATTACGAGAATATGAAGGACTTTTTGCAAGGCTATTCAACTATTGTAGGGATTAGCTAGTATTTCATGTAGAAGGTGGCCCTCTTTTGAAACTATATGTTATTTAGACCACAAGCATAGATATAGGTTTCTTTTGCTCTCATGTATTTGATAGGTGTCCCTAAGTGGACTTTTTGAGTGTTGATTACCTTAATGTGGGTTGAGTGCAAGATCTAGTTGGAGGTCATATATTTGATGCCTGATGATTGATTTTTTATCACACTTTATTTTTGCAATTGAATAATGATCTTGGGGCAATTTAGTGTGTAAATATTGGTTTTTGGTCTAAATTGGATTTTGAGCTTTTAAGTGGAATTAATTATAAATTTTGTTTCAGGTTCCCGATTAAAGGCCAAATTCGGACAACAAGGCAGTCATGAAATGCTGGAGCAAAGTTTAGCTAATTAAGTGTCCAAATTGGAAGGGACCAAAGCCATTAGTTTTCGATTTTTTGTATGGTCCAGTTCTTGTCCTTTGAACCGATTTATTTCAGTTTTTAAGAGTTGGAAAACGAAGGGACTGGGGGCTGTTTTTTTTTCCAGAAACTTTTCATTTTTAGGAGATTCCAATTTTTTTCAGATGTTCATTCCATTCAACCTTTTCTTCTTTATTTTCAGTTTTTGTTCTACCATGGTTGGCTAAGGCACTAATGGACCAACCCACGAATTGAGTTTCCGCCTTCAATCCAGAGGACGTTTTTGCCTCATACTGAGTTCATTCTTTTCCTTTTCCTTCTGTATTTCGATTCTGGATAACTTAAGGGAAGGGGTGTTGAATGTTAGATTTAACATTTAGGTTGATTAATCGAAAGGGCTTAAAATCAAAATGGGTTTAAGTGGGCACTGTACGTTGAATGAGTGAACACGCCGGGTTTCTGATAAAATGCTAGGTGATCACCTAGTAGATTTGTTTTTCTAAATGAATGCAGGGATTCCAATTTGTTTAGGATCAACCATGAATTCAGTGATTCATTGTCCAATGACGGATTTTTAGGAACTCAAGTCTGGGTTGGTTGCTTTAAAATTGTTAATTTCATTTTTCTTATCTATTATCTGTTATCTGTATTGAAATTAAACAAAACCCCCCCTTTTTCGTTTCTGTTGCTAATTACAGATTGTCTTTGTTTCCAATTGAGCAAATTGGTTCATTGCGAATTCCTTGGGAAACGATTCAGGTTGCTCTATATTACAAGTTTTTCTTTATAGCTTGATTAATTTGAGTGAGTTTGACAGTCACATCAATGTCCTCAGAAACTTGTAGTTAAAATACATAGGATATGTATATATTGGATAGAATGTTATGTAATTATCTGCCATAGTTACCTTCAATACATTTCTGGTCTCCTATTTTATTGCTTCGATTATGTATTTCTATTTGCACTCATGAGTTTGTACATGTATAGCACAACGAACAAAAAAATTCTACATGTATGCCTTTAGTAGAGCAAACATAAATGAGACCTCCACATGTGGCAACTCCAAGCTATGGTATTATGACTTAAGCATAGTATTGTAGTTAGAAGGGTGTTATATTTTTGGTATCAAAGCAGGTCATCCTAGTAAAGGCCTAAGGATTGGACTGACTGTGCTTCGTGCATACTCTAAATCTTTTGGGTACTATCATGCATTGAATCTTGTCTACTTAGGTAAGATGTACTGCCTAGTTATGTGAGCTGCTATTTACTAACACATTAAGCTTTGTATTGAGCTTGATTAGCTCAATGTTTTTTTATTTGTGTGATTAGAAACTAATGGCTTCTGACACACATAGAAGAGGGCAAGAAGAACCTAGCCCTAAAGATCCTGCCTAATTTATGGGCATGTTGCAGGAAATGGCTTATGCTGTAAGGGAACAAGCTACAGCAACATATTGGATGATGGACCAAATGGGAAGGCAACCTGAAGAAGGCCATGGAGAAAATCCAAATGGAATCGAAATTAATTTAGAGCATCTAAAATTTACAAAGTTTAGGAAAGCTAATCCATCAAGTTTCGAGGGAACTTTCAACCTAGATAAGGCTAAAAAGTGGATAAAGACTATGGAGAAGATCTTTTCGGTTTTGGCATCCACCGAGTACCAAAAGGTGATGTTTGCTACCTACATGTTGGAGGTGGATACAGAATTTTGGTGGGCTAGTGCAAGGAGGCTGCTCAAGGGGGCTAAGACTAACATCACCTAGGAAGTGTTTAAGGAGGGGTTTTACTAGGAGTATTTCCCAACTTTTGGTAGAAACGCTAAAGAGTTGGAGTTTATGCAACTCCAGTAAGGAGGCATGAACATGTCATATTACATTACCAAATTTGAGGAGCTTTGCACGTTTTACACTATTTACTAGTGGAATCTAGACGAAGCCTGGAAGTGCGATAAGTTCAAGGGTGGTTTGAGAGACGACATCTTGGCAGTAGTAGTACCTATAGAGATTAGAGATTACACTGCACTCATGAACAAGTGTCAACTTGTGGAGGAATACAATAGGAAGTTAGTAACTACCAAATCTACTAGAGGTGACTTCAAGAAGGGACTGGTGCCTCAAGTCCCAAAGTTCAAACCCACTTACCAATAAAAGAGGAAGTTCCAACCAAGTGGCAATAGAAGGAATCAGCCCCATAAACTATTCGTGAGATAAGAATGTCCACAATGCGGGAAGAACCACGGTGATCGACCATGTTTAGTAGGGTAAAACGTGTGTTTCAGCTATAGCAAGCCGAGGCACAAGCTCTATGAGTGCTTGCCCAGAAGTCAATGACATTCTGCCAAGCCACAATGCCAAGGATGGGTTTTCACTCTAAATGCGGAAGAAGTTTCCCAGTTTGAGGATCTAATCCGAGGTAAGTGTAAAGTGAGTGATAAAACTTTAATTATATTGTACAAGTCGGGTGCCACTTATTCTTTTATATCTCTTGATTGTACGACAAAACTATAATTACCTATATCTGAGTTTACTTATGATTTGCTAGTTTCCACCCCTACTAATAAGCTTGTTAGAACTAGTCAAATCTGCATGAAACTTCTCTTTCAGATTGATGGTAGGACCTTTGTTGCTGATTTAATTTGTCTTACATTATCTGGTCTTGATATAATTCTGGGCATGAATTGGCTTTCAGCTAATCATGTCATGTGAATTATTCTGATAAAACCATTGTATTTCTTTCCACACTACCTTTTGAATCTATAATTCCCATAAGTCTCTGCTTAAACTCCTTAGTGATAAACTATTGTGAGACTGAAAGTCAGGGATACGTTCTCTTATCGGCAAATATGTTGGAGTACGAGCAAAAGTTACGTGAGATCCAGGTGGTTAGAGAGTATTCGGATGTTTTTCCTAAGAATATCCCAGAATTTTCCCCAAAAAGGGAAATTGAGTATTCTATTGAGTTAGTACTGAGAACGGGACTAATATCCATCGCCCTTTATAAGATGTCACCTTTGGAGCTAGCTGAGCTTAAGAAGCAGATTGAAGAACTTCTTGAGAAGAAGTTCATTAGGCCAAGTGTTTCGCCATGGAGAGCTCCTATTCTTAGTGAAGAAGAAAGATAGTGGCATGAGGTTGAGTGTTGATTACCAATAGTTGAACAAGGTAACAATAAAAAACAAGTATCCTCTACCTAAGATAGACAACCTCATGGATTAGCTACAAGGGGCAACGATGTAACATCCTTAATTTTTCTCAGATAATTAGCTTATTGTTAATGAGTAATTAGGGTAATTAGTAAACTAGTCAAGGATTAATTCACTAATTAAATAAGCAAAAACTTAGTAATTAGAAAAAGTCAACACAGTTAAGAGAGGGAAAAAAGGAAATTTTAATTGCTAAACTAGCTTGCTAAATTAGAAGTTAGAAAATTTAAAAATATGATGAGAAAACCTTAGGGATACCCATGACTAAGCTATGGGAAGGAGCATGCAAAAATTTAATGATCAACTCTCCAATCATGAAAAATATTCATCACATTTAATCATACTCAATAACCTTTAATCACACTTAATTTCAAAATGTAACTCCTCACTAAAATTCTAATGTAACCCCCCATGCACATAATTGGAACAAGTTCCAAATTTATGGTGATGGAGACAAAATAGGAAAGACCATAATGTTATTGAATACAAAAGAATCAAATCAAGAAAAACACAATTCTAAACCCCCTAAACCCTAGTATAGCTGCGACCTCCCGTCCCCCTCGGTCACTCATTTTCATTTTCACTCACTTGCCAAAACTCTCTCAAAAAGCAAAAGCACTCTCCTTTTTCCTCTCAAAGTTGCGGCCACCATCAGCATCATTGGAGGAGATTTTTCTTCTTCAACACTAGGAGCTAGAAGACTATAGTGAGCCACTTTCTCTAAGGTAGGATTCTTCTTCTAATATTCCTTTAGTGTTCATATGACACAATAGTAGGAAGCTCTAGTCCTTCCATCGCTAAGAGTAACTAACTTGGTCAAAAGTTGTCTTAAACACTGTTTTAATCGATGAAAAATGTTCTTTTCATAGTTCTAAGGAATCCAATCGGTTTAAAATGTTTCTAAGAAAATTAATCAGTTAAAAGAATTTCTCTTAGGTCTTTAAGAAAATTAAACGGTCGAATTCATCCTTTAGGGCCATTATTTGGTTAAAAGTTCCTAAAAAATACTAAAACAAGAGTTCTTGTATGAGAAAAAAATGCAAAAGGTTACTTTCGAATGATCATGGCTTTGACCATGCTTGGTTTAAAGGGAGAGAATTTGAATTTGAAATTTTAACAATTAAAGTTGAATTTCCAATAAAATTTCAAGTGCGTTAGTAATAAAGGATACAAAAATTAAAACTTGTATGAAATTATTATATACATGTGGCTTTAATATACTAAAAAGAAGGGGGAATGTTTTTAATTTGTAAGGATGAACAATAACACTCTTATGAACTAGAAAAGTACTGGGAGAAAAATCAAGAAATATGTGTTAAAAGAATCCATATGTGGTTTTGGCCATACTAATTCAAAAGGGGGAAAATATTGAAAATTGTAATAACCATGAATAACACTCCTAAATAATTAATTAGATGAAGTGATAATTCCCTAAAAGAAAAATGAAGTTTAAAGATTAGCGAAGGCTTAAGGATTAGGCCATGGCCTAAGTAATTTATTAAGAACAAAAATAAGACTTTCAATTTGCATAGGAATTAAACTAAAGTTCCATAATATATTAATTAAGAAAACATATAGATTGCTTAAACAAAATTGAACCAATAAGCTCTTAAGATAAATGGAGTTTTAAGGATAAGTTTAAATTAAAAGCTTGTACCTAGTTATCTAAGCTTTACTCGTAAGACTTTATTATGTGGATAGTTTGCAACTATCTATTGTTAGTATATGATTGAACATATGAATGATAATGCTTATGCTTATACGTAACTTGATGTCATGTGACCACTTAGGTTACATGCTAGTTCAAGTTGCAACTATTTTATGCTACTCATGTATGAGTCTAAAGTCTTGTGTTGCTTATATTGAATTGTGTTATCGACTATGATGCTTTGGGGAAGCTTTGGTATAACCATTATGTTGCCAGATTTCTGTCAAAGTTTAGAACTTAGAAGTAATTCCTGCCTCATTCATCATGAGAAATCCACATGCCAAGTAAAAAGAAGTAATTAAGTTATATGTCATACATAATAAGCATTAAACAAGAAAAGAAAGAACTAAGGGTGTGATCCTTTGTTAAGTGAAGGTGACCCTTAAAGACCAAATTAATGGATGTGATCCTTCAGTAAGGGAAGGTGATCCCCAAGCTTTGGCATGATCCTTTGGTTTAGGGTAAGGATCCTTTGGCACGATCCTTTAGTAAAGGAAGCCGATGCCTAGGATATGATCCTTTGGTAAGGAAAGGTGACTTCGATTTCCCTCTCTCCCGTAAGGGAACCCCAAGGTGGCGATGACCACAGTATGAGCTCATTACCATCCAAGCTAAGGAGGGTAAACTAAGTAAAAGACTATGATAAAGTTAAGTTAAAGAAAATCAAGAGGCTAAGGCCTAAGATCAAGTTAAGAATAAGAAAGTAAGAAAGTGCATAAGCATTCCTATTATCATTTATAGATTTTCCTTATCTATTATTACGTGATGTGTCATTAATGTTAGCATGGTGTCCATGCATGTTATGTTTATGCGTAAAGTAAAGAAGCATGCCTAAAAGAAACATATTTCGGCTAATTATGATTTTGAACTTTAATAAATGGACTTTATGTTTGCACACCTTTTTATAATAAACCTGAAGTAGGTGGGATGATAATAAAGACACTTGATTGTCTTGTTAGAATCCTACTGAGAAATTATCATTTCTCACCCTTACCTTCCATATTGTCTTTAGATTTAGATGGCATCACTAGTGGAGCACCAAGTGACTTTTTCAATAGTTGAATGGTACTACAACAAAGAACACGATGCCATAGTGGTTACAACCACCACTAAGGCCTACATGATACTGCACTTTGGTTGTCTTAATGCTACTGTTACACCACCTGGACTTGCAACTACTGATCTTCCGGGTTTCTTTGGCCTCCACTTGTAACAACCTCTATCATATAAGCCATGCTCAAGTCATAGAGTTATATTAAAAGGTTATCATTGTGCTAAAAAAATATTTAAAATGTGAAAAATATAATACATGGCCCTTTAACTGCACACTTTATTACTAACTAATAGTTCATAAACTTCATCATCTCTGATACATAGAGGATAAAATAATTACAATTTAAAAGAAATTATGACTAACATAATACACAGAACTTGCTTTCGACTAGTCGCTAGCTAGCTTTAATAGTCTCTTGGTCTAGTTTGTGCAAGAGTCTTGCTCAAAAAATGTCCCGGTACTCTACCTCGCACTTGATTTCCAACTTAGGTGCTGGAATGTTTATGGAAAAGAAAAACATATAAGCAGGCAGTGAGAACCTAAGGTTCTCAGTAGATAAACTCGAACTATTACTCATATAGTGCCATCATAAACATTCCAGCCGCTTCGATTTCTTATGAAAATATGAGCACATATACGCAAGTAGTGGTTCAATTTTAAGTTGAAAATATCTATCTCGAAGCTGGTTATATTTTAACAACCACTTGGCATATTATATGATAGACATAGAAACACGAATAGTGTAATATACTTCAGTAAGAATCATAACAGCATCATGACATAATGAGATAATTAGAAATGCACATATAGATGCTTGTACTTGATTGTATGCAAGTGCACTTGACTTAATTCATCTCTTTCTTTAACTTGCAACTTGATCTTGCTCTTCTGTACTTAGTCCCCTGAAAGTGAATGACCTCTCTCACCCCTGGGTAATAGCCTGCTTTTCAAGTCCGAGCTCGTATCTATACATAAGTGACAAGTTTATTTTCCCCGACCCTCACACCGGTCTATTTCCCTTAATTCAGGTCGAGGGCTGGCCCAAGTCTTAGATAATACCGTTCTGACCCACGTTAGTTGGGTCTATGCCATGCCTCACGTGGTAGCTTAGTACGTTCTTCTTGCAAGTTCTTCTTATATTTTCCTTTCCATATCTTATCATGCATGCAGATGCTTTGCATATTCATGGATATGTCTCACACCTTACTTCTCACATCAAATTCTAATTATACTTGCATGCATGATATACATGAACATGACATGTAAATGTAAATATATCCAAAGTATAATCACCCATAGCATAAGTTCTCATAAATTCCTACCAAAAATTCGATAGTATAATGGATAGAGTCTGCTTCCTCGTGAATAGTGTCAGGCTACCAATACAATCAATTAAGTATGCAATTCAACGTAAAGCAGCAAGTTATAGCAACATCATTAATCATATGGTATGTCAAAATCAATAGAAATATCAACAGAGTTTTCCACTCATTCTACCCTTTTCAGCCTAAATTTTGTAAAGTCCACCTTTACTCCTATTCAACTCATTTAGACTTGTATTTTGGATATGTCATAGCTCTATGTGTCTAGTTTCCAACCCTTTTGATCCCATCTCATTTTGATTTGTATAATTCAAGTTATTAGTATTTTACCTCAAACTATCCTGCACTTGGCCAAAAGTGCACCCTTATAAGTGAAAATTCACTAAAAATAGAAATCTAGGTGAAATCATACAAAATTTATATCATATTAAAGCTAACAAAACAAGCTTTCAAATGAAAGAAATTTCATATCATTTGCATGAGTATATTTCAAGATATAAGCCTCGTAACTTGACCCTATTGGACTACCCTATTCTAGCCTAGTTTGAACTTAAATCAACTTCATTGATGTATGAGAACAAATGGCAACAAACCTAATTCTAAAATTTTTATGGATGTTTCCTTACATGTTAGCTTTCAAACAGCATTGGTTTCACTCAATTTAAAGTTGTGTAGGGTGAGTTACACCCTTCTTAACTCATACTGCCCAAATGAAAATCCAGATTTCTAGGTCAAACTTCAAAAATCCATAACTAATTCTATACTAATCCAATGGCCTTATATTTTATATGTATGGAAAGTTCTGAGTGTATAGTTTCATATAAAAATGGATTCATCAAATTTAAATGGCTGCAGGCAAAGCCGTACACTCCGCCGTATGGACTATCGAGAGAAAAACCCTACCAGCTTCTTGAATTCTTCTTGAATTCATGTTTTCCTTAAATCAATCCATCCAATCTTCAATTCAAACTCACATATACACCTTAAACTAACCTTAATTCATCATCCCCACCCCTCACAACATCAGAATCATGGATGAACAAAAGACCCTAGGTAGCCCCAAATCAAAGAAAAGAAGGAGAAAGTTGAAATTCCTACCTTGATGGTGTGAAATCTTGGTGGAACTTGATCTTGGAGTGAAGTTGATGCTTGAGCTTGGGGATGAGAGGAAGTGGAAGAAGATGAAGGAAAGTGGGAAAATGAGGCCGGCTTGCATCTATTGTGGGTAGGCTGAAAATTTAAGAGGAGAAGGAAGAAAAAAAAAAATGAAAACTTATGAAGGAAGCTAGCTTTTGATTGGTAGACTTTAATCCTCATTCAAACTTGGCTTAGCTTCCCTCTTTGTGGCTGTTGGTGGCGCTATTTGTGAGGGTGTGGTGGCTAAATCTTGTCCCCTCTATCCTAGGGTTTTCACAGTATAATTTCTATTAGCTCGGTTCCGACAGTTTAAAATACCAAAAGCTTATCGTTTTCTTTTAAATCGGTAAGCTGGTTTTAGAAAAATCCTATAAGGTTTCCTATGGTTCTAATCTAATTCCTTCAAGTCTAATCTTTCTAAATTGGACTTAATTGCCTTTAAGCGAATGCTTAATCGAATCCTAATTAATTCCAATTATCCGATGAAAATCGAACAACTCAGTTAATAACAATAAAATTTTTTGGACGTTACACTCTCCACTCACTTGGCAGCTAATTGGCACCATCCATAGGGGTAGAAGTGGCTCAATTTTTAGCCACTCAACCTAGTGGCGTTAGTGTAAAATTCTACTAATTCGGTTCTGGCGGTTTAAAATACCGAATCTTTGCCGATTTTCTTCAAATTGGCATTATGGGCATTATGGGAATAAGTCTTTGGGGTTAAAATATAATTTCTAAAAGTTCTAGGCATTACTGCAATTAACAAAAGTTTACAGGGACACTTTTATCATTTCCTAATTTTTAATATATGGCAATGACATATTTTCAATGGCAGTGTTACACTATCCTATAATTCTGAGTGTGAAGATCGTTATAGCATAATGCTATCTGAGAAATTCTCACACTGCCTAAGGGAAATAATTCAAAGTTTCCATTATGTTTTGTTTACGAAAGTGGGGATGTTACACCACCTGCCTTACCAGAGTATGAGCATATGACAATGTACGAGCCTATACTAGAGTATGAACCTATGTCTCCTTATTTGCCCCCTTTGGAACTTATTGTTTTAAAGGTGTGGTTACTGAGATTAGTTCATCTAACTCTCCTGCCCCGGCATCAGAGTCTTATCTGGCATCGGATTCATTTGAGTTAGATCCATCTAAGGTGACATCTACTGCTGCCAATCATGTTTGTGAATTTGGACATACTTCTAGACCCCGCTAAATTATTACCCCGTCATCCCTCGCGAACGTGGTCACCATGGACATGGTCACTGAATTCAACTCTAGACTAGTTTTGGAGGAAGATGGATTCTTTTACATTTCAATAGTTATGGTGCCAACTTTATAAATATGTTTATGATATTTGTGATGTTTTATTTTCTTGTTCTTTCTTTTATTTTATTATTATCTATGTTGAATTAGGATGTTAAGGTTGGAGTTTATAACCAACCTAAGTTTATGCGTATTATGAATTACTGGTATTTATTATGGTGTTGTATGGCTATTTAATTTACTATTTCAATGTCTCATCTATGCCTATCTTTTGCTGACACATTGCTTATGAGTGTTGATTCCATGGCTAAGGCTCATGTTTTCAATAGAGGTTTTTTTAAAAAAATATATATAGTATCTGCTATTTTCAATAAAATTAATTTCAAGAACAAGTTAAGTTTTTTGCAAAGCTAAAAGGTAACAACTAATAAAATCTAAATGCGACTTAAGCGTAAGTTGAAACTACTAGGGTGTTATATTTTGGTATCAAAGCAATTCATCCTAATAGAGCCTGAGGATTGGACTGACTATGCTTCTAAACATAATTCTATGTTTGATAGTTATGTCATGCCATGAAACTTATCTGTATGATAGGACATAAGAATTAAAAATGCATAACTATCTAGTGGTGTATGTCATTGGTTGCTACCACACATAGCATTATGTTGAGCTAATTAACTCAATAACTATTGTTTGGTGTACAGAAACCAGATGGCAAGCCATAAACATACCAAGAGCGAAGCTGCAATGAGCGACGATATGATAAAGTCCTTTAGAGCAATGGCTAGAGCAGTTAGGGAGCAAGCTGCTAGTGTAACATCCGATTTCCGACTTCCGATTCCATCCAATGTTGAAAATTCCGATTTCCGAGTTTGTCTTACAATTCTGCTTCCGACCTCAGTAGTATCTTCGACTTCCGATTTCGTTCCAAGGCCTACAAGGACTTATTCCGATTTCCGATTTCATGCTCAAATAAGAACGAACGTGATATCCGAGTTCCGATATTAAGTGATTCAAGATAGAAACGAAATGCGACCTACGAGTTTAACTAAATTGGATTTCGAGTTCATTACCAAGATCTTTTCTCTCTTTACCGAGTTCTGAGATCGGGTTGGGGTACCAGGTTTTATGAATTCCGAGTTCCGGGTACACAGCATTTATGTTTTGAATCCTTATATTCGGTGCTATGCTTAAAAATCGATTCAAGGATGACCCACTTAGGGTTTAAGTGTTTTGGTTTCACGCTTGGCCCCGACTTTCGCTTTTAAAGTAGTCAGTGCCTTGCGATTCCGGATTACGACTTCATGCCCAAATTCTCACTGAATGTGAAGATAGTTACGAGCTCCGACTTCATCCAAATAGCAGTGCATGGATTCCGACTTTAACAATCACACGAGTTGCGATCTCACATTCCTATACGCTGGCAATGAGTCTCACTTCTTAGCGGCGTGGAGAGCATTTTTGTCACACAAGAAGGAGACATGGCTGAATATTACCCACAAGAATTTCACCCAATCAAAGCCACATATCCTAACTACCACTTCAGAGCTTCGTCTATATATATCCTCCTCCTGCCTCTTCAGCTCCACTCTTCCCACGTTGTTTTCTCTTCTTGAATTCAACTCTCTTTTCTCTTCTCCACTCCATCCAGCTCTCATTTCAACGAGCTCCACCTGATCATAGAGGTAGAGGTTTTCTTCTTGCTTAATTTTCTGACTCTTGGATGATTGATGGTGATTCAAATCTTTAATTTTTGATATGTTAATTGATTGATTATGATGAATTATAGCTGGTTTATTGGTTGTCTATGAGATTGAAACTGAATTAGACACAAAGAAGGATGAAGATAGGAAGAGTTGAGAGGCTGGAAGACTCAAAACCCTCGGCCGTCCGTACGGCGGAGTGTACGGCTCCGCCGTCCGCCGTTCAAAATTAATGAAACCATTTTTAGGTGAAACTAGACATCTAGGGCTTTCCACACATATATCATATAAGACCATTGGAGTAATATTGAGGGAGATATGAATTTTTGAAGTTCACCCTAGGAATCAGAACATCCACCCGGGCAGTATGGGTTGAGAAGGGTGTAACTCACCCTATACAACTCCAATTCGAGTGAAACCAATTTTGTTAGAAAGCTTACACACAGGGAACACCCCAATATAAGATTCTGATTTTGTTACCAACTCAGTCGTTCCCAGTGATTCGAAGAAGTGACCCTATGTCCAAACCGGACCAACACAGGGCAGCTCAGGAAGGCTAAGTTTCGGGGCTTGTAACTCGAGCCCTACTAAGGAAAATGAAATGGAACTTTTTGTATCTGAAAGGTTGTCCTGTTAGCTTTAATATGAGGCCAATTTCATATGATTTGAGCCAGTTTTCGATTTTTAGTAGATTTTTACTTCTAAGTGTGCAATTCTGGCCACCCACAGGGCAGGCCGGGATAAAACCCGAATATCTTGAGTTATGGTTATCCAAATCAGATGGGACCAAAGAGGTTAGAAAATAGACACATAACCCTTCAACATATCCAAAATTTAGGTCCAAACGACCTAAATAGAAATCATGGCATAATTTACAAGAACCGGGTTGAATACAAGCAGTGAGGCAGTAAGCATATTCTAAAGTGCAATACTTATGTCTTGAATTTAGGATTGAAGCGTGAATGAAATATGTTGATTTATGTATGAAACGAAGTGTTTCTCTTGACAAATTGATATGCTAAATACTGGCACTATTCATGAGGAAGCGGACACGTTCCGTTATGCCACCAAATTGCGGTAAAACTCATGCATGAATTATGAGATACATGTAGAGGCATGTGCATTTCCAAGAAAGCTATGAAAGCTATGTTATGATGAATTCAAAGAACATGATATGATGAGATTTCCATGCTACTTGGGCCAGCCCCGGATAAACAGTTAAGGGGAATAGATCGGTGGGAAGGTCGGGGAAAGTAAACCCGGCATTCCTGTATAGGAACGAGCTCGATCCTGATAAGCAGACTATTACCCAGGAGTCTAAAATGGCCAAGAACTCCCAGGGGACCAAGTGATGGAAAATGATGAAAAGTAAGAGGAAAGGTTATGAAGAATGAGATTTGCATAACCACATCAAGTGCATGGGTGCATTTAACATGTCATTGCATATTGTTTACAGCTTGTCCGTGTGTTTACTCGTGGTTGTATATACACTATCTTGCTCTTTTGTCCTATGTATTAGTGTTGATGGTTTATTCTGTTTCTTATGTTATTTAAGTAAAATTGAACCTTGCCTCGGACTAGACATTTTTCGCAACCTTACTAAATATGTGTAGTTAAGTTTAATCTCATGTATTAAGAAAATTTCATAAAACCCGAGGCAACTGAGAATGAACGCGAGGTCAGTATACACTATATGCAAACCCTACTGAGAATTTCTCCAAATTCTCACCTCCCTTCGCCTTTCCGCTTCATTCTCAGACGTGGACGATGGACACGACAGCTACCCTTTTCGTTGAGATTCCAGACTTGCAGCTCCACCATGATCCGGCAGTAGGCTCACCGTGATATAGCCTGGTTCTTGCCGCTTCACCGTATCTATTTAGTGATAGAGATTTTACTGTCCCCTTACATCATCCTGCCTTTGATCCTACCACCCCATACGTCGAGGTCCCCACAGACGCGACATCCTCCACCAGCCGCACTGTAGCCCATGCCTGATCCTCGCACCGAGTCACCTCCGCAGTAGTACTGCACATCCCGCCACCGAGAGCGACCCTCTGAGGCCACCGCTCATCTTCCTCCTCCTGGATCGCTCGACTACTCACCACCGGGCCCGGTCTGGCCAACGGCTACCTGACTGAGTAGGTCAGCCACAAGCCGTATTATGCAAAGATGACCACTGTTTTGGTAGTAGGCGGCTTTGGGTCATACAGGCAGTAACATAGTTGAAAACGTCCACTGAGGACCACGTAGGATTGGATCGACTGACATGGGTCTTATGTTTCTTTTGGTACCTGACCCCACTCATGTATCCTATTTTGAAACTGGTCTGTAAATTAAAACAGTGGTTCTTGTCTATATATATATATATATATATACTTATATACAGTTGATAGTATGTGTGTTATTTATGCTTACTGTGTGGTTATGACGAAATAGACTCTATCATGTTCATTGTATGATTAACACAGTAACACAAACTACTTAATTTTTTTGCTATGACTTAAGCATAACATTAAATAAGTAGGGTGTTACATTTTTGGTATCAGAGCGATTCGTCTAGCTAAGGCCTGAGGATTGGACTGACTATGCTTCGCGCATATTCTGTGTTTTTAGCTGATGACATGCACTAAATCTTGCCATTATGGTTGAGATATAGTGGTGCATGTGTATGAAGTGTCTGACCGTGTGAGCCATTATTTACTAGCACATTAGGCATAGTATTGAGCCTGATCAACTCAATAACTTTTGTTTTGTGTGCTCAGAACTTAATGGCTTCCGGAAGGCGAGGTAGGCCACGTTCGGAGCCTGCTTCGAGGTCCCAACTGACTTCATGGCCACAATGCAAGAAATGGCCCATGCGATGCGGAACAAGCCACGGTAGCTCACCAAATGATGGAACAACTAGCGTGCGACACGCAACCGGTTGTGAAGGGAACCCACATGGCCTAGAGGCTAACCTGGAGTATCTTAAGTTTGCTGAATTTAGAAAGGCAAATCCGCCAAGTTTCCGAGGGGCGTATGACCCGGACAAAGCTGATGAATGGATCAAAACCATGGAGAAGATTTTCTCTGTCCTAGATTGCTCGGATCACCAGAAGGTGACTTTTGCCACTTACATGCTTGAAGCAGACGCCGAGTTTTGGTGGAACGGCGCACGAAGATTGTTCGAGGGATCTCAAACGATAGTCACCTGGACGATGTTCAAGGATGTATTTTACCAGAAGTACTTCCCTGCTTCAGTTCGAAATGCCAAGGAACTTGAATTTATGCAGCTGCGCCAAGGAAATCGGACAGTATCTGAATATATTGCCCGATTTGAGGAGCTATGCAAATTCTCCACCATTTACCAGAGGAATCCAGATGAAACCTGGAAATGTATTAAGTTTGAAGGAGGATTGCGAGAAGATATTCTTACTGCAATCGGGCCAATGGAGATTAGAGATTTTCCCACGTTGGTAAACAAATGCCGACTGGTGGAAGATTGCAACTCGAAACTAGTGGCAGCCAGGGCATCTAGCGGTGGATTCAGGAAGAGGTTAACCCGGCAAGGCCCAAGATTCAAGCACAACTTTGAACAACATAGGAATTTCGCTGACCCAGAGGGAACAAAAAGCGACGACCTCAAAGGCCCCCTCCGAATCCAACTTGCAGGAAGTGCGGTTGGAATCATGGCGATCGGCCGTGCTTGGCAGGCCAGAATGTTTGCTTTGGGTGTGGCAAGCCAGGCCACAAGGTTTATGAATGCCCAGCCAGGAATCCACCACAGTCGTCCCGACCACAACGCCAAGGACGAGTCTTTACTATGAATGCGGAAGAAGCCGATAAGTCGGAAGGATTGATCCAAGGAAATTGTGATGTGAATGGTGAGACTCTAATCAGATTCTATGATTCGGGTGCCTCCCATTCATTTATTTCTCATAATTGTGTAGCTGCTTTGCAATTGCCAATTTCTGAATTACCTTATGATCTATTGGTTTCTACTCCTACTAATGGGCCTGTTAGGACTAGCCAAATATGCCCCAATGTCCCTCTTCGAATGGAGGGTAGGACTTTTGCCGCCAATTTGATCTGTCTTCCTCTATCCGGACTTGACATAATTCTAGGAATGGATTGGCTTTCTGCCAATCGAGTTGTACTCAATTGCTCTGATAAGACAATGGTACTTCCCTCTGTCTCACCTTTTGCCTCCCAGACAAAGAACACTCCTCTATTTGAATTCTTTTGGGCCAAAGAAGCAAGGGTATATCCTCTTGTCGGCTAATGTGACTGAAGCTGAGCAAGAACTAGAGGGAATTCCCGTTGTCAGAGAATATCCGGATGTTTTTCCAGAAGACATCCCTGAATTTCCTCCAGAGAGAAATTGAATTTACCATTGAGTTGGTTCCTTGCGGGACCAATATCTATAGTTCGTCATCAGAATGTCACCTATGGAGCTGACGGAATTAAAAAGACAGATCGAAGAGCTTTTAGAAAAGGGATTCATACGACCAAGCGCGTCGCGATGGGGAGCTCCGGTCTTGTTGGTCAAAAAGAAGGATGGAAGCATGCGCTTATGCGTGGATTATAGACAACTGAACAAAGTGACAATTAAGAACAAGTATCCACTGCTAAGGATTGATGACCTCATGGACCAACTACAAGGTGCAGCAGTATTTTCCAAGATCGACTTGCGTTCTGGATATCACCAAATTCGGGTTCGGGAACAAGATATTTCTAAGACAGCCTTTCGAACTCGTTACGGACACTGCGAGTATACCGTAATGTCGTTTGGCCTGACGAACGCACCAGCAGTATTCATGGATTACATGAATCGAATATTCCGCCCATATCTGGACAAATTTGTAGTAGTCTTCATTGATGATATACTTGTTTACTCGAAGACGGAGCAAGAGCATGCGGAACACTTACGGTTAGTTCTTCAAATTTTAAGAGAAAAGAAACTCTACGCAAAATTATCCAAATGTGAATTTTGGATGAAGGAGGTAAGATTTCTCGGCCACGTGGTGTCATCTGGGGAATCTCTGACCCAAAGCAAAGTAGAAGCGATTACGACCTGAGAGGCCAACTTCGGTCTCTGAAGTCAGAAGTTTTCTGGGCTTAGCTGGATATTATAGGCGATTCGTTAAGGATTTCTCTCGAATAGCCTTGCCCTTGACCAAGCTAACCAGAAAGAATGTCCCTTTCGAGTGGACGCCGGAGTGTGAACAGAGTTTTCATGATTTGAAGAGAAGGTTGACCACGACACCAGTTCTAGCTTTACTGCACCTCAAGGACCATTTGAGGTCTATTGCGATGCTTCCCAACAAGGGTTAGGATGTGTGTTGATGCAAGTGGAAGGGTGGTCGCTATGCCACCAGGCAATTGAAGCCACATGAAAGGAATTACCCGACTCATGATCTTGAATTAGCAACATTGGTGTTTGCTTTGAAAATATAGAGACATCACCGTATGGAGTAAAGTTGAAGTCTTTTTCCGATCATAAGAGTTTGAAGTACCTTTTCGATCGAAAAGAATTGAATATGAGGCAGCGTGAGATGGATGGAACTCCTTAAAGACTACTTAATTTGAATTGAAATACCACCCGTAAGGCGAACATCGTGGCAGATGCGTTAAGCAGAAAATCATTGTCTGTCGCGTGGATGATGATTAAAGAGACGGAACTTATTGAAAGTTTCCGAAATCTTAATTTGGGAATTCTTATAACTCCCAAGACTCTTCACTACACCAGATTCGTATAATCGTAGCTTCAAGGACCAGATTCGCAAGCTCAGCAGCAAGATGCTGATCTCCAACGTATGATCAAGCTCGTGCAATCAGAAAAATTAACGGGTTTTACTCAGGATAAAGAAGGTATCTGGCGACATCATGATAGGATCTCAGATACCAGGGGACGACCTCCTAAAAGAATCTTGGAGGAAGCACATAAGGGGAGTTCATCGCACATCCTGGCATTACTAAAATGTACCAGGATCTCAAGAAAATGTTTTGGTGGCCAGGCATGAAGTCGGATGTAGCGAACCGTGAAAGCAAATGCTTGAGTCTGGCCAAAGGTGAAAGCGAACATCGAACCCTCCGGATGCTTCAACCTTTGAAATTCTCGAATGGAAATGGGAAAGTATTTCCATGGATTTTGTGATGGGATTACCAAGAACACCAACAGGATACGATGCCATATGGGTCATCGTGGATAGATTGACTAAGTCTGCCCACTTCCTACCCATCCGAGCAAATTATCCGTTGGAAAAGTTGGCACAATCAGTATATTCAAGAGATTATAAGGTCGCATGGAACCCTTCAAGCATTATCTCCGATCGAGCCCCAAGGTTTACTTCGAGGATTTGGGGAGCCTTACAAAAGGCATTCGGTGCTAAGATATGTCTAAGCACTGCATACCACCCGCAAACAGGCGGCCAAACAGAAAGGACAATTCAAACCTTGGAGGATATGTTACGAGCTTATATACTGGAGCAACGCGGAATTGGGATCGATATTTACCATTGGCCGAAGTTCGGATACAACAATAGCTATCATGCTAGCATTGGTATGGCTCCTTATGAAGCATTATATGGGCGAAAGTGCCAATCGCCCTTATGTTGGTATGAGACAGAGAATCAACTCTATTGGGGCCTGATTTAGTTGAGCGGACTAACGCAGCATCAAGAAAATACGAGGCAAGATGCTTCTTTGCTCAGCCGCGAGAAGAGTTACGCAGATACCAGGAGGAAACCTCTGGAATTTCGTGAAGGAGACCATGTATTTCTCAAGGTTACTCCTACCACGAGGGATTGGTAGAGCTGTTAAAATCAAGAAGCTAAATCCTCGCTTTATTGGTCCCTTCCAAATCTTAAAGCAAATCGGTCAAGCATGCATCGAGTCGCTTTACCTCCACATCTATCAAACCTCCATGATGTTTTTCATGTCTCCCAACTCAAGAAGTATCAACCTGACCCTACGCACTCCCTAGAACCCGAATCAATAAAGTTGAAGGAGAACCTGACTTTCCCTGTTCAACCAATACGGATTGTAGACAAAAGCAGCAGACAACTCCGAAATAAATCTGTGCAACTAGTAAAGGTAGCATGGGGAAAAGAAGGTGCTGAGGATTACACTTGGGAACTGGAATCATAGATGAGAAAGGGATATCCTGAGTTATTCACAGGCGCTAAATTTTGAGGACAAAATTTTTTTTAAGGAGGGTAGTAATGTAACATCCGATTTCCGACTTCCGATTCCATCCAATGTTGAAAATTCCGATTTCCGAGTTTCATGCTCAAATAAGAACGAACGTGATATCCGAGTTCCGATATTAAGTGATTCAAGATAGAAACGAAATGCGACCTACGAGTTTAACTAAATTGGATTTCGAGTTCATTACCAAGATCTTTTCTCTCTTACCGAAGTTACGAGATCGGGTTGGAGTACCAGGTTTTATGAATTCGAGTTCCGGTACACAGCATTTATGTTTTGAATCGTTTTATCCGCTGCTATGCTTAAAAATGGATTCAAGGATGACCCGACTTAGGGTTTAAGTGTTTTGGTTTCACGTTTTTGGCCACGACTTTCGCTTAAAGTAGTCATGTGCCTTGCGATTTCCGGATTACGACTTCATGCCCAAATTCTCACTGAATGTGAAGATAGTTACGAGCTCCGACTTCATCCAAATAGCAGTGCATGGATTCCGACTTTAACAATCACACGAGTTCCGATGTCACATTCCTATACGCTGGCAGCGAGTCTCACTTCTTAAGCGACGTGGAGAGCATTTTTGTCACACAAGAAGGAGACATGGCTGAATATTACCCACAAGAATTTCACCCAATCAAAGCCACATATCCTAACTACCACTTCAGAGCTTCGTCTATATATATCCTCCTCCTGCCTCTTCAGCTCCACTCTTCCCACGTTGTTTTCTCTTCTTGAATTCAACTCTCTTTTCTCTTCTCCACTCCATCCAGGTCTCATTTCAACGAGCTCCACCTGATCATAGAGGTAGAGGTTTTCTTCTTGCTTAATTTTCTGACTCTTGGATGATTGATGGTGATTCAAATCTTTAATTTTTGATATGTTAATTGATTGATTATGATGAATTATAGCTGGTTTATTGGTTGTCTATGAGATTGAAACTGAATTAGACACAAAGAAGGATGAAGATAGGAAGAGTTGAGAGGCTGGAAGACTCAAAACCCTCGGCCGTCCGTACGGCGGAGTGTACGGCTCCGCCGTCCGCCGTTCAAAATTAATGAAACCATTTTTAGGTGAAACTAGACATCTAGGGCTTTCCACACATATATCATATAAGACCATTGGAGTAATATTGAGGGAGATATGAATCTTTGAAGTTCACCCTAGGAATCAGAACATCCACCCGGGCAGTATGGGTTGAGAAGGGTGTAACTCACCCTATACAACTCCAATTCGAGTGAAACCAATTTTGTTAGAAAGCTTACACACAGGGGAACACCCCAATATAAGATTCCGATTTTGTTACCAACTCAGTCGTTCCCAGTGATTCGAAGAAGTAACCCTATGTCCAAACCGGACCAACACAGGGCAGCTCAGGAAGGCTAAGTTCCGGGCTTGTAACTCGGGCCCTACTAAGGAAAATGAAATGGAACTTTTGTATCTGAAAGGTTGTCCTGTTAGCTTTAATATGAGGCCAATTTCATATGATTTGAGCCAGTTTTCGATTTTTAGTAGATTTTTACTTCTAAGTGTGCAATTCTGGCCACCCACAGGGCAGGCCGGGATAAAACCCGAATATCTTGAGTTATGGTTATCCAAATCAGATGGGACCAAAGAGGTTAGAAAATAGACACATAACCCTTCAACATATCCAAAATTTAGGTCCAAACGACCTAAATAGAAATCATGGCATAATTTACAAGAACCGGGTTGAATACAAGCAGTGAGGCAGTAAGCATATTCTAAAGTGCAATACTTATGTCTTGAATTTAGGATTGAAGCGTGAATGAAATATGTTGATTTATGTATGAAACGAAGTGTTTCTCTTGACAAATTGATATGCTAAATACTGGCACTATTCATGAGGAAGCGGACACGTTCCGTTATGCCGCGAAATTGCGGTAAAACTCATGCATGAATTATGAGATACATGTAGAGGCATGTGCATTTCCAAGAAAGCTATGAAAGCTATGTTATGATGAATTCAAAGAACATGATATGATGAGATTTCCATGCTACTTGGGCCAGCCCTGCATAAATGCTAAGGGGAATAGATCGGTGGGAAGGTCGGGAAAGTAAACCGGCATTCCCAGTATAGAAACGAGCTCGATCCTGATAAGCAGACTATTACCCACGAGTCTAAAATGGCCAAGAACTCCCAGGGACCAAGTGATGGAAAATGATGAAAAGTAAGAGGAAAGGTTATGAAGAATGAGATTTGCATAACCACATCAAGTGCATGGGTGCATTTAACATGTCATTGCATATTGTTTACTGACTTGTCCGTGTGTTTACTCGTGGTTGTATATACACTATCTTGCTCTTTTGTCCTATGTATTAGTGTTGATGGTTTATTCTGCTTTCTTATGTTATTTAAGTAAAATTGAACCTTGCCTCGGACTAGACATTTTTCGCAACCTTACTAAATATGTGTAGTTAAGTTTAATCTCATGTATTAAGAAAATTTCATAAAACCCGAGGCAACTGAGAATGAACGCGAGGTCAGTATACACTATATGCAAACCCTACTGAGAATTTCTCCAAATTCTCACCTCCCTTCGCTTTTCCGCTTCATTCTCAGGCGTGGGCGATGGACACGACAGCCTACCCTTTTCGTTGAGATACCGGACTTGCGGCTCCACCATGATCCCAAGAGGCTCACTTTGTATATAGCCGGTTCTTGCCGCTGGCCAGATCTATTTAGTGATAGAGATTTTATCGTCCCTTACATCATCACTCGCTTTGATCCTACCACCCCATACGCCGAGGTCCCGCCAGACGCGCACATCCTCCACCAGCGCCCGCACTGTAGCCCATGCCGATCTCGCACCGAGTCACCTCGCAGTAGTACCGCACATCCCGCTCGGCTCGAGAGCGACCTTCTGAGGCCATCGCTCATCTTCCTCCTCCTACGGATCGCCTCGACTACTCACCACCGCCCGGTGGCCAACGGCTACCTGATCGAGTAGGTCACCACAGTCAGATTGTACAAAGATGACCTGTTTTGGTAGTAGGCGCTTTGGGTCATACAGCAAGAACATAGTTGAAAACGCCCACCGAGGACCACGAGGATTGGATCGACCGACATGGGTCTTATGTTTCTTTGGTACTGACCCACTCATGTATCCTATCTTGAAACCAGTCGTAAATTAAAACAGTGCTTCTTGTCTATATATATATATATATATATACTTATATACAGTTGATAGTATGTGTGTTATTTATGCTTACTGTGTGGTTATGACGAAATAGACTCTATCATGTTCATTGTATGATTAACACAGTAACACAAACTACTTAATTTTTTTGCTATGACTTAAGCATAACATTAAATAAGTAGGGTGTTACAGCTAGCACCACCCTCATAGCCCAGTAAATAATAAACAACAATGAAAACAAGAATGGCAACATCCATGGCAACGGCATAGGGAGGTGGACTATGAGTATATGAAGTTTATGAAGTTCTGAAAAGCAAATTTGTCCAGTTTTCGAGGCACCTTTGACCCCGACACTGCTGATGAATGGATCAAGGAGATAGGGAAGATATTTTCTATCCTAACATGCATTGAGGAATAGAAAGTTGCATTTGCTGCTTATATGTTGAAGGCAAATACTGAGTTTTGGTGGAGTGGCACCAAGAGCTTGTTGGAGAATACCAGTACACATATCAAGTGGGAAGCATTTAAGACGGCCTTCTATGAGAAGTATTTTCCTGCTTCCGTTAGAAACACCAAGGAGCTGGAGCTCATTCAATTATGGCAAGGAGGGAAGAATATTGCTGAATACATAGCCAAATTTGAGGAGTTGTATAAGATAACCACAATTTACTAAGAAAATCCTAATGAATGGTAGAAGTGCATAAAGTACGAGGGAGGACTGAGGGCAGAGATTTTATCATTCGTAGCTTCATTGGAGATCAAGAACTATGCGACCTTAGTGAACAAGTGTCATGTAGCAAAGGACTGTACCAAAAGGATGGTAACAAAGAGGTCCAAAGCATACAAAAAGAAGTAGGCATCCTAAGGGATAGTCTCAATAGCTACCACAGAAAAAGCCCTTCCATGGTGGAGGCTCCAAGGGAAAGCAGCCCTTGAAGTCTGTTGCAAACCCCCAATGGCCTATCCTAACCCTCTGAAACCCACAAAGGTCTACACCTGCACTAATTGTGTAAAGCCCAATAAGGGAACATGCTTAGCAGGATAAAATGTCTGTTTCTGATGTAGAAGGCCCAAATACTATGCAAAGGGCTACACTACTGTCTCCTCTCAACCCCCTGCCTCAAAGCCATGACACCATGGATGGGTCTTTGCCCTTAACAATGAAGTGGCTAGCAAATTTGGAGATCTGATCGAAGGTAAGTGCAAAGTGAATGGCACACCTTAATTGTTTAAAATATCAGGACTAGCCAAGCTTATTTGCAATGTCATTTTAAAATTATTTATAGGTATAGCCTAGCTGATTTAATATGTCTTCCCCTATTTGGCTTAGATATTATCTTGGGTATGAATTGGCTTTCAGCTGATTATATCGCATTAAATTGTTCTAACAATACTGCCTTGTTTCCTTTTTTGTCTTCTCAAGCCAAAAAACTTGTAAGTCTGTTTTTGTGTTCCTCAGAGTCGAAAATGGTAGGAGTGGGAGTCAATGGTACATTCTTCTGAAGGTAAGTGAGGTGAATCTTGAGCAAGCTATAAGCGAGATCCTAATGGTGTGAGAGTACCTTGATATCTTCCCTGAAGATATACCCGAATACCTTACTACTAACTATTATCATACTGCTTAATTTACTATACTTGATCCTCATAATAATTAGCTAGCAAAGCATTACTAAACTTACTACCTTGATTCTATGCAGGTATCTTTTTTTTTTTTTTTTTTTGCCCATTTGCTCTTATCAATATTACCTTTTTTTAGTTAATTATTTATGCAGCAAGATTGTTACTATCATGCACTAGTAAAAAATTCCATAGTTAAGGGCATCTATCACATACAGAAAGCATACATCCATACTATACTATAGCATGTAGTATAGTACATAGAGTAGTTATAACACATAACTCAAAATAAAGAAAAGAAGTAGGATGCCTGTACTAATACTAATATCTAATCATCCCTACCCGACCTAATTACAACCCATCAAAATGCTAAACAAAATATGTCGAATGAAGATGCCAAAAAGGGGCATCCTACGCTACATCACAACATCTAATTTTGAGTCATTAATAATAGTAATAGTAAGTGTATGATCCACAATATGTAAAAGAATCCTATTATTCAGCAAATCAGGCTCAAAAGTCAATCTATCTCAATATTTAGAATGATCCGTGCCATCTGGAAACACCAAAGAAAAAGGGGTAAGAGAAATCTTCCCGTAGGGTGGTGCTCCCAGGGGAGTTCTGTATCATCCCAAAAATGCTATGAATGAAAACATGAGTGCAGCAATATGTATAATATATAGTCAATTAGATCACCAGTAATATATTAGAACATTTAGCAGCAAAATAAACCACAAGTACTTATTAAGATAAATTATCATTCCCAGCCATTTATTAGTATCAAGCAAGATGGAAGAGTATCAAAATAAAAGTAATAAAGCAGTAAATATAATTAATCAATAAGTAAAAACAATAATAAGTATATTGTTAGTCCATATAACCACTTCCTATTTCCTTTTTTGATGGCTGAAGTCTATAGGGTCTATATCAATTATTCAAATCTATGACAGCTCTTAATTCTAGGGCGTTCCCTAGTTAGATAAGTGAATTGTCATGTCCTTATTTGCTATCTTGGCAAGGCCCAAGGCAATCACATAACAAACACCATGTCCTTATCCACTATCTTGGCAGGGCCCAAGGTGCCATTTCAATCCATTACCAGACTCAATGATCACATGTCCTGGTCCACTATCTTGGAGGGGCCCAAGTTGTCACTTAGTAAAATGCATGGCTTGTTCATTACACGGTGGACGCACGCATTCATTTATTCATTTAATTATCACACAGCAGCCATTCACAATATGCACATATATAATTTCATTCATATATTTCTCATTACATAAATAAGCATAATCAAATCACAAAGTGCATGTAATACAAATTATTTCTTTTATAACATAGAGTGCACATGATTTTATCTTTAACTATAATGCTCTCGTGCCATAATCAAAGCACATGTTAATAATAAGTATATTCATGTGCATACCATAGTCATAATAAGAAAATGACATATAACTCATAAAGGTATTAGACATAGGATATACAAGAATTGGAATGCATATTGTAACACATGAATCACTTAATCATTCATACATAGCACAAGAACACATATAAGTCATCCAAACTTTCGTGCATAATTTTGAGACTCGTATGAACGAAAATGAACATGTTCTTATGTAAAACAAGGTTCTGAAGACAATTCTTCAAAGAATAGTTTAAAACACATGTTCTTAGAAAACCATTTCAAGCAAGGAATTAGCTACCTCATATGACATTTTTAATGATACCTTAATTTAAATCTTCATATTTAGGGTTCTTTAGTGTGTTTACGGTTGTGATTAAGTCCAATTTCCGAAGTCCAAGGTCCATAAGTCCATATCCAAGCAAAGGTCCTTCCCATGCATAGGTATGACCTTAAAAGGTCTAAAGAGGTCTCATATGAGTCTCAAAATGTCATCATCTTCTAAATAAGTCCATACAAGGTCCATATGCATAGGTACATGTACACAATGTCACAACTCCAAAGCATAGGTCATGGGTTATTTTTAACAAGTTTTTACTATTTTTTTAGTGTCTTATTAAGGCTTAATAGTCGCAAAAGAAATTATCACATAAATACACTAATTCAAACATGCTCAAAGGTTTGAAAACATATTAATATAGTAAATCAATTAAAACAACTTTCTAGTCGAAAAGAGCTCATGGGCGAAACCATGTTTAGGAATAAAAGCAAAGTATTTTGCTTCAAAACTTCTCAAATTTGTGCATAAAGATTCATCAAGTGAAAATACATGTTTCACGACATTAAAGTAAGTTTATAATATACTAAAATAAGATAATTAAAAACAAACTGTATGCTGTCCAAAACAAGGCCAAAAATAAAATTTAACTTTTAGCTTTTAAAACAACTCAAAAGTGCATTAAACTTAACATATAAGCATATAACATGTTCATATAAACTCTTATCCATCAAAACAACATTTAAATGCATGAAAACATCTTCAAAAACATAGATCACGGCCAAAGGTGCAGAATTTTGAACTCACATGTGTTTATATGCATCAAGTGATTAATATAGGAAAATAAAATGTAATCTTGGATACACTAACTGAAAATTTTATTCTAATGAAAACCCATCAATCAAGACATAAAACCAACCATTTAGATGCTCCAAATACATGATGCAAAAGAGGTTTAGTTTCTACCCAAAACAGGGCAGCCTACATAATCAAGCAAAATACAAGTTTCTTATGCTTAAATTCATGTTTCATGTGCTCAAATTCATGTAAATTTAACATATAAGCATGTATAATTAAACCATAGGTTATATAACATCAAACTAACAATTTTACACACTTTAATATGTGAGAAAACTTGCTGGAAAGTTATGCACAAAACTGAATAGCATATATACACATAGAGAAAGTCACAAATTACATGCTCTAAATTACATCTTCATGAGAAATAAGCTTCTATAAAACAAGTGCAACATACCAAAACAATAATTCATCATCTAAACATTCTAAAACACAAAAGAGCACATGAAAAGGAAAAGAATTACCCACTGCCCATAAAGAGGCCGTGGGGTTCTTAATCATTCAAAACTCATGTTAATATGTTTTAATACATATAGCATCACTAAAAGAACATGGAAACCTCATAAAAATTAATCAAACAAACCAAACAGCCTCAGCCATCATCATAGTTGTGAGCTTCAAGGTGGCACACAAGAGGATTTAATTCAAAAACTTGCATGAAAACACATGTATTCATAAACAAGACTTCAAATCAACAAAGAAAATCATCAAAACCCCAATCTTTCATGAACATATTCAGACTTCAAAACTGAGCTTTTGTTCTGAAAAATATAGTTAAAAGCTTCATTTAACACAAATAATCACACAACATATATGTATGAAACCTAAAGAATGAAAAAGATAACCCCACTTGTGAGTTGATGTAGAAAATAAAAAATCACAAGGCTGGGGTAGCAACCTAGCATGCCTTTTTGCTCTTTTTTGAAGGCTTGGATGTGAGCTTTGGGGGTGTGGATTGATAAGGTATGGGTTGGTTAGAAGAGGTGAAGTTTTGGTGGTATTTTAATGGAGTTTTGTTATGTTTTTGGAAGGCAAAGGTGGAAGAAGATGAAGATGATGGTTGTGACTTGTGAACGTTGTTTGGGGCTGATACTTAGGCTTCTAAAGTGTGTGGAGGTCTGATGGTGTAGGTGGTTTTATAGATAAAATGTGGTTTTAATTAGTTTTAATCATATGATTAGTTATTGACCTAATTAGGTAGTTTTGTTAACTAATTAAACAACCAATGATTAATTAATCTAACCACCACACCAAGCTGATTTAGACATGATATAGTACTCATATTATATGGTGATTAGGGTTTAAGAAAAGATTAAAATGGTTTATTGCTTAATTAGTGATTTTTCTAAAAACTAATTTAGACAATTTAAGCTTTACTTAATAAAATAATTAGCAAACAATTAAATTTATTTAATCTGTTATTAAATCTACATTTAATTATGTGTTAGGTAACATTCAAAATTTTTCCAGAATTTTCTACAACTTTTAGTATTTTTAGTGAATTTTAGCTTTAAATATGCTTATTTTGGGTTAATTAACCTAATTAACTATCTAATAATTATAATTAAAAAATCCTTCAGTGCCCCATGTGCTTGGATGCCACTATCATCAATTCAAGGAGACAAAATTGAGTTAGTAAAAGATTTAGTCAAAATTGGAAAGATTTAGTAAAAGTTATTAAATGTAAAGTTAACCTTGAAAGTGACAGTTTGGCTAAAACCCAATTTGGTTAGAGCTGAACCAAGGGGTTTTGGGTCAGGTTGGGATGTGGTTATGGTTTGGTTAGGGTTAGGGTTAGAATTTTTTATTTTTGTTTAATTTATTTTATGTTTTATGATTTAATTTTGGCTTTTTTGACATAATTAGGCCCAAAATTCATTCAAAAATTGTGCAGCCCATTGCTGCAGTTGTCAAGGCTCAATTAGTGGCCCATTCACATGGTCCTTCAAGTCCAGGGCTGGATCTCCACTGATTCTTTGCCATATCGCAAGTCAAAGGGGTCTTATTAGATTTTTGGGACCTGTTTTGTATCCCGGTAAGATTATTTATTGTGTAATTGTGTAAATATTGCTCAAATTTACTAAAAATTAGTATTTTTCTACATAAATATATTAAAAATATATTTTTAATTTTTTCAGGAATTTTTCAGGATCTTTCAGGTAATTTTCAGCTTTACATAAGCCTTTTATTATTTTTTGTCAAAGTTTCTGCTATATTTTCTGTTTTCTATAACTAATGGCATTTTCATCAAGTCCAGGGGCATCTCATGTTATTTCACACTTAGATATTTTCGTGGCTCAATTGGCTGTGATTTAGGTTTCTACGATTTTGCTAGATGATTCTGCTCCATTTATAACCCTTTTTCTGCTAATTCTAAAGATGCAGGGATCTAAATATCATTTTCGAAAAAGTTCTGAGGTTAATGTGGAAGTAACATTTGGGGTCAATATGTAACTACTAAAGGTTCTGGGGCAAAACTGCAAATAATAAAAGTTTACACTACAGGGGCATTTTCATCATTTTCTAATTTTTAGTATACAGCAATGCCGTAATTTCAATGGCAATATTACACTATCCTAAGCACTAAGTGTGAGGATTATCATGGCATAATACTGCCTAAGAAATTATCATACTGCCTAAGTGAAATAATTCAAAGTTTTCCAGTACGCTATATTAAGGAAAATAAATATGTTACAGGACCTATATCTATAACACCTTATAGAATGTCCTCATTGCAGCTAGCTAAGCTAAAGAAGCAATTCGAGGAATTGTTGAAAAGAAGTTTGTGAGACCCAACGTGCCCCCATGGGGAGTCTTGGTGTTGTTTGTGAAGAAGGAAAATAGAAGTATGCGCTTATATGTGGATTTTCGACAGTTGACAAGGTAACCATTAAAAATAAATACCCCTTTCCAAGGATCAATGACCTGATGGACCAACTGTGAGGTGCAGTTGTGTTGTCTAAGATTGATCTTAGGTTAGGATATCACCAGATTAGGGTAAACGGAGAAGATATACCCAAGACGATGTTTAGGACTAGATATGGGCAGTATGAGTTTATAGTCATAACTTTTGGTTTGACCAGTGCCCCTATTGTATTTATGGATTACATGAATAGGACCTTTAGACCCTATTTGGACAAGTTTGTGGTGGTGTTTATAGATGATATTCTGGTTTACTCATAGTCGGAGGAAGAACACGGGAGCATTTGAGGTTAGTATTGAAGGTGTTGAGGGAAAGGAAACTATATGCAAAATTGTCTAAGTTTGAGTTATGGATGAAATAAGTGAAATTTTTGGGGAGTGAATAGCTATAGATCAAAGCAACGTTGAAGCAATAATAAGTTGGGAAAGGCCAACAACCATAACTAAGATAAGGAGTTTTTTGGATTTTGGGGTTTATTATAGGAGATTTTTCAAAGGATTTTCTCCGTTAGCCTTACCTTTAACCAAGTTAACTAGGAAGAACACCCCTTTTGTTTGGACACCTGAGTGTAAGAAGAGTTTCCTTGAACTGAAACATAAGCTGACCTTAACCCTGGTGTTGGTTTTGCCCCATCCCGAAGGTACATTTGAGGTTTACTATGGTGCCTCTGGGCAAGGTTTAGGATATGTATTAATGCAAAACCAAAACGTAGTAGTATGCCTTTAGGCAGTTGAAGACCCATGAGGTAAATTATCCAACCCATGACCTTGAGTTGGCTACCGTAGTGTTTGCCCTGAAGATATAGAGACATTACTTGTACGATGTATGGTTTGAAGTACCCATATACTATCATTAAGTTTCTGGATAACATAATAATTTGTGGTTAATTTCAAAAAGTATGTTTTCAAATTAAAAATTGAAATTAAACAAAAATACATACAAATGCTTATGCGCTTTCAAAGTTTTTATTTAAAATAAAAACTTTTCTTAAGTATTGGTTTGCCATCATCAAAAAGGTGGAGATTGTAAGCTCCAATACGTTTCAGAAGTCACTAAGTGGTCTGAGATATATCAAGCTATGGGTTTGAATAGATAACAAATCAATCCTTAATAATGAGGTCTAATGGTTTGTTCAAATATTTGTTCGTACTAGCACTAGATCACACTAAATGCTTGTTGAAGAGAATTGGAACATACAATATTTCATTTCTAAACAAACTCTCTAAAGGTTCTTATGTATCTCGTATATATAATCATAAGAAAAGAACCCTTTTAAAAGGGAATCTATGGTCTTAAAAATTTTGTCACAAAAAGTAAATCAAAAGCATCAAAAAGATGTCTTTATGTCATCAGAAGGATACCAAGTTATCGAAGGATCACAAACATATTAGAAGGATGATCTGTTTAGAAGGCTTTGACTAGTAGGGTGATTTTTAGAACATTGATCTACATAAAGAAGACCTTACTCTCAAAGTTCACTATGCATGATTCATAGATCTCTTCTAAAGGTCAAACTTAACAAGACAAGATCCAAAAGAAGTGCTAACACTTTGAAAAGTTGGTAGACCCAATCAGCTAGTTTTCCTCTTTGATGATATACTTACATACTAAAAAAGAAAGTAACTTACTTTTCTCTTCAGTTTTAGACCAATGCATCTAAAAAGCTTTGGGCTGAAGGACTTAAGCTTCAACAGCTAGATTTTGAAGTCTATATAAACCTTGAAGATGAAGAAAAAGTGGCTAGAACTTTGTTGATTGAAAATCTTTTCAAACTTTCATCTTTCTTACCTTTTTGAATTCCAAAAGTTACTCTTTGTAACTTTTCTTGATAAAAATCTTCTCATTGCATTGTAATAGCTAATATTTCTCTTTGTGAGATTTGTGAGAAGTCACGCCACTCAGTATTTAATAGGTTCATATACCTTGAGTGATTTAGTGTGAGTGTTGATCAATATAAACCTTTAATCTCTTACTATAACTTGACCCGATAGTGATCTTTGTTAGCTTGGAGAGGCTAGGGCAATACTACTTGGTATGCTCAAGCTTGGAGAGGCTAGAAGAAAACTACTTGGTTGTAAGCTTGGAGAAGTTTGTACAAAAGAATATTTAAGTTTATAAAATCTCAACTAATTTGTTGAGTACTAGACGTAGGTAAATTGTTTGGCCGAACTAGTATAAATTTCCTCATGTGATCTTCTAGCTCTATTTCTCTTTATAGTTTTTATAACTTTGTTTCATTTTGTGCACTTAATCTTTTCATTGCCCAACAAAGTTATTGTGAATACAATAACGTCTGTTTCTAACATAAAAGGCTTTCGCAATCCAAGTCCAAAGACTTGAGAAAGTTTATTTAAAGTTTTCAAGTATGAAAGAGTTTTTCAAAGCATAATTCAACCCCCCTTTCTCATACTACTTCCAACTTCAATTTAGATGTGGGGGAAGAGAGAATGAGCGAGTGAGAAAGTTTTGGTGGTATATTATGAGGAGTAAAGTTACTAATGAAGTAATTACAAAGGTGGCCATGCATGGAAATGACATACAAGCATGCATGGGACCTTTACACGTCATAATTTCATGCAACATTATTTCCTTTGATTTATCATGCCCAAATGAATTATAATGTCATTCCTAAAACCAATCTCAAATAATATAGGACTCTTGAGAATTAATTCAAGATGTCCAGTCATTATTTTGGGTACTCGAAGTTACCCTATATGATTTGGATCCTCTAAAGTGAGTGTCCTTGTAAAGTGAGAAAGAGAAAGACTAACTATCCTTGGATCTTCTAATGAGACCCATGTAACACCCTCTCAAGTATAATACTATGCTTAAGTCATAGCACCACACTCAAGAGTTGTTACTGTTACCTGAATGGATCTTGTCTGATAACAAACTCTGATCGTCCCTAATATTCCTTGAACTATCTGGAGATAATACGAAAATATAGTGAGAATTATAAATTCTCAGTAGGATTCAATTAACTATCACATACCATGTCATCATTATTATCTCCAGTTGCTTTGATTTATTATGAAAAAGGTGAACATGTTAATAGACTTTTTAGTTTTATAGTTCGAAAACATTATTTGAAGCATAGTTCATTTTGGTCGTCCACTTGATAAACAGAGATGAACTTCAAACAATTAACTTATCAACATGAAGCACAAGTAATCATAATGTGATGATTCATAATAAGATACAGCACAATTGAATAACATGCAGAGATGGATGCAAATAACTTCTTGATGTAAGCGCATTCATCTACCTTTAGTTTTTTTTACTTTTTTTTTTCTTGGCACACCTAGGCATTATGTATCACTATCCCTAAGGTGTGAGCTTAGACGTGCCTCTAATTGGAGGGATCTCATTTTGACCACATGCCTCTAATTCAGAGGGATCTCATTTGGCTACATGCCTTCGAGGTAGAGGGATCTCATCTAGCCACGTGCCTCCAAGTAGAGGGATCTCACTGTCATGTCACATGCCAGAGTATGATTGCCATGTCATACCCCACCGGGGTGTGATCACTATGTCACACTCCTTAGGATGTGCAATCATTATCACATCCTTAATCATAGGGTTCATGGATGCATATGCTTCATACCTTATTTTTAAACATATCATACTTGCATGGTAATCATGTACTCATCATATGAACATCCTTAACTCTCACATATTTCTACCAAAAATTTGGCAGCATAATGGATCAAATCCATTTTCCCATGAATAGTGTCAGTTTCAACAGACAGTTAGTCACAGTAAGAGATCAAATATAATGTGTTAATCTTTCAAATACCAACATAGAATTGCAACACTTAGACTTTAATTGAACTCATATATGCATTAAAGTGTCAAATCCTTTAATTTTGGAAATCCTGCTCATATTCTTCAACTCTACCCGTTTTTAGAAATTAAGCCTTAAATTCATTTTAACTCATTTAGATCTGAATTTTTGTATATGTTGAAGTAGTATGTGTTTAGTTTCTAACCTTTTGGTTCCCATCAAGTTTTGATATATGTATCTCAAGTTATTAACATTTTACTTGGGTATGTCTTGTTACTAGGCAGATTTGCCTATCAAAAACTAAAAATTTACTAAAAATAGAAAATTGGTTGAAACTATACAAAATCTACATTGTTGTAAAGCTAACTGACCTAGCTTTTATTTCCAATAAATTTCATCTCATTTGAGCAAGTGGAACTCAAGTTATGAGCCCACGAATTTGGGTAACCTTCACTGCCTTATTCTATCCTGGCTAGGACTTAAGGCAACTTTCATGAATTACTAGGAACAATAGGGATTGATTTATGTTCTAAAATTTTATGGCATGTTAGTCTATGTCTTAACTTTCTAAAAAAATTAGTTTAACTAAATTTGAAGGAGTATAGGGTAAGTTATGCCCTCGAAATTTAGTCTGCTTAGAATCAGGGTTAGAATCTTAGGGTAAACTTCAAAAATTCATATGTCACTCAGTACTAATCTAATGGCCTTATATTATATATGGTTGGAGAGCTCTAAATGTCTAGTTTCACATAAAAATAGATTCATAAAGTTTTGGAGGCTGTAGGCAGAGCTGTATACTCCGCTAGTACGGACGCCATAAGATTTTCTAGGTTTCAGATTCTAGTTTGCTATCTATCTTGTTTGTCATGCAAGATTCAATCTCAATACCATCAAATGCTTGATAAACCAGCCATAATTAATCACATAACCATCATATATCATCAATTACATAAATAGCGAATAACTTCCTAATAGCTATCAACTCAATAAACTCAAGCAAAGAAGCTAAATCCTACCTTTAGTTGATGTAAAACTAGCTAGACTTGAGCTCTTGGTGTAGGAAGTGGGTGGAGCTTGGAGATTTGGGAAAGAGAAAGTGAGAAAGAAGAAGAAGAAGGAAGAGAAGTTAGCATGAAAGAGAAGCACGAAAATGAGGGGAGTTGGAGGGAATTTGGTATTTTAAAACTTGAGGAATGGCTTGCGATTGGTGGAGAGGTATGTGGTGCATGGAAGACCAAATCTTTCCTCTCCATGGGCACCATATGGCACCACCTATATGGGGGAAGAGTGGCAAAGTTTTAGCTACTCATGTTAGAATTTTTAGTGTGGAATTCTACTAATTTGGTTCTGAAAGTTTAAAATACCAAATTTTTACCGATTTTCCTCAAATTGGTAAAACATTACTAAGTAAACTTGTGAGATTTTCTATATCTCTATTCTAATATTCTCAAGTCTAATCTCTT
The DNA here is from genome assembly GCA_031439595.1 of Pterocarpus santalinus. Taxonomy (NCBI): domain Eukaryota; kingdom Viridiplantae; phylum Streptophyta; class Magnoliopsida; order Fabales; family Fabaceae; genus Pterocarpus; species Pterocarpus santalinus. Next base: position 43,148,041 of record CM062531.1, read on the forward strand.
TAATTAACACTTAATTAACTCCTAATCAATATTTAATTAACTTCTAATTAATCCTACATAGTCAATAAAGTCAGATAAATAGATTAATATCGTAATTTAAATGTATTTTAATTCCGGACGTTATACTGAATAATTTTTCATAGTCTTTTACATAACAATCTAAATTTCCTTTAGCTCTAGTATTTTAATTCATCCCTAATTATTCTTATTTTTCTAATAAATTGATCAACAGTGCAAATCAATTGCACCTTTTTTTTTTGGAATTGTTATATTTTTGTTTTTTCGTAAATTCTTTAGAAATTTCTATTTGGTTTTTGTAACTAGTGGCATTTTCGTAATATTGAGCAAATCTAGGGGCATCTCATGTCATTTCATATATGAATACCTCCGTGGCTCAATCAGCCAAGGTTTAGGTTTCTACGTTTTTACTACGTGATTCTACTTCATTTAAAACCTTATTCTACTAATTCTATTGATATAGGGACTTAAATATCATTTTCTAAAAGGTTCAAGGGCAAGGTTATAAATAATAAAAGTTTGCCCAAGGACATTTTTATCATTTCCTATTATGTTATATGGGGATGTTACAATCTACACATAATGGAAGTTATTGATTCAACGATAGTTAGCCCCTTACTTTCTCACTTTATGAGGACAGTCACTTTAGATGATCTAGATCCATTATTTATGCAGGTGAGTAATTTCACACTTTTATTAAAAATAATATACATTGAATATCATTTATAAGGTCATTACAAGTATATTATTTATATACTTGCACCCTGGACCCACATATTGTAGAATCGAGATTTTTGCCCCTCCAACAACTAAAGTTGTTAAATTATCATTTTACCCTCTATAGCTATATTTCAACTTATTACCATTTTGCACCTATTTCGAGATTGGATTGCTTTTACACTAGGCTGCTCTTAGAGTTAAGCATGTTATACGTTTTAGGTGGGTTAGGACTCGGTAGAGCAAGTTGGCCCACTTCACCATCGCTATATTAAGTATCCCCATATACTCAATCTATTTAAATTGCCTATAAGATTAATTCTCATTTAAAAACAAAAATAAAGGTTAGATAATTTCTTCATAAAAATTGAATTCATGTCCTCTTTTAACTTTGAAGAGATTGCTTAGGATCTCAGTTAACCTATTGTAGGTTTAAATTTATGTTTCTTAATCTGTAAATTTTTCTTTTAAATTAATAACAGACAAAAAATAATGAATGAATAAAATTTTTCACTTTTTATTTAAAAATACTTGCAATAAAGTTGGATAGAATCCACAAATAAGTAAGTATATATTTTGAATAAAATTAGTTACATATAATTTTATCATGAAATTGCTTAAATATGTGAGAATAAAGTTTTAAATTGATCCTAGGAAAAATATAATCAGATATATTTATCCTTAAAAAGTATTTTAACATAGCCTTTAAGAATTAAAAATATGAGTTAAATAGGTTCTTTTAAAAATAAATTTTTCATCAGACATAATAACCTCTTAAAAAATTTATTTTAATCGACAATTTTTATTTTTATGGTTATAATAGAGATTTGCAAATTTTAAAAATAAATTTATTTGATGATTTTTTCCCCTGAGCAACAACCGGGAGATAGAGGTTTAGCTTGAGTTAGGTTAAATTTATTCAACAAATATATAATTAGTCATAATGGTAGATACTTTTTTCTTGTAACAAAATATAAATCTATTCTTCTTAACAAATAGTGTTGAGTTAAAATCTTGGATATGGAATAATAGCTATTGAAAGCATAACATCCCTTATAAAATCTTAAATACGCAAATAGAATTCCTTCAATGATAAGTATATCATCAATTTTAAAAAAAGAAAAAAAAATAGATTTATTCAACGATCTTTCCAATATAAGTAACCCGAATATTGCTAATACCATTGGTATTAGCAAAGGCAGAATAAATCTCGTGTTTCTTTATTCAGAAATGTTAAAAGAGTTTATTTTTTTTTAAAATATTATATCGACTTATTATTTATTTATTATTAAATAAAGTATAAACTTTATTTATATCTAATTATAAGTGAATGGTGAGTCGACACGTATTCTAGAAAGAGTGAGACTCAGTCGCTTCATTTCTTTATTTTATCAGGCTGCTCACTAAATGTAGAAATATAGAAATAAATTAATGCTTGTGATTTTGACCGTGGCTGGCAGAGTAAAGCTGCTTCCTCTTCTAACATCATAGACTCAAAATCAAAATCAATCGGAAGCTAACCCCTCCAAGTTTCCACCGAGAATCTCCTCACCGATGGAGGAGTTGGCATCCCCATCGTCGCCGCCGCCGCCGCGCCCGATGGCCGTCGACGGCGCCGACCTCGACATGGCCCTGGCCAAGTCCCGTTTCCTGACCCGGCAAGAGCTCCTCCGGAGGCGGCTCCGGCGAGCTCGTCAACTGGCCCGATGCTACCGGGCCCACTATTGGGCCCTCATGGAGGACCTGAGGTCCAAGTACAGACACTACTGCTGGACCTACGGCAAGAGCCCCTTCCGGGGCCATCACACTAACAACAATAACGAGGCAACCGCCGAGAACACAAACGGCGTCGTTTGCGATGATGGTGATGACATCGTGCGGTGCCGTTTTGGGGGTTGCAAGTCCAAGGCGATGGCCTTAACCAGGTTTTGTCACGCTCATATATTGTCCGATTCCAAGCAGAAGCTGTATCGGGGATGCAGAACTGTCACCAAAAAGTAAGTCTTTTTATTTTATTTAATTTTTCAATATTTTCTCCAATTTCTTTCTCCTCTTACTTAATATGTTTGTCCACGTTGATGTGAGTTTGGTAAAAAGTGGGATTTTAGGGTTAGTTTTCTTTTGTAGTAGAAGAGATGGACGTGATATTCTTTTTTTTTTCAATTCCCTCTTTTAAATGGATTTTGTTTTCAAAATTAGATGGGTAACTGTGGGCAAATTGAGGATGACTTCTCTGGTTTCCGTATCTGGATTTCTTTATAAATCTGTTTATACACATTGAAGTGAACATCGAAAATAATGTGATTGGGGTCAGTTCTGCTTTGTAGAAGGAGTAGAGACTGAGATTTTTTCTTTTTTCGTTTGTGGATTTTTTATTTTTCCTCAAAATTGGCTGTGTGGCTGTGAAAAAATTGAGGTTGAGTAGGAGTGTTGAGCTAGTTGGCACATGAGTTTACTGTAAAAAAGTATAAATCTTAACTGTGTCAAAAGTTCGGTTATTTTTTCCACCGATTCATGATTTCATGCAGTATGTGTAGAATCAGTGTTAATTTTTTCGCTGTATATATGCTTGCTGTTTTCCTTTCCTACTGAAGGCGTAATTTCTTTTCCTGTTTAGTGTTGGATAATTGTTGCTAATTAATTCATTTTTTTAAAAGGGAAAATATAGATATTTAATTTGTGTTTCGAGTCTTCCGCTTATGAGACATAAAGGGCGCAGTGATGCTCATTGACCTCAATTCATTTATGCCCCTCTAACCGTTTCTCAGTTCTTTAACCAAAACAAGATGAGGCCAAATAGCAATGGTGAATCCACTTTGTTATAGGTAACCTCCATGTAAAATGAAAAGTTGAGTTCTGAAAACGAAAAGTGAAAATATCACATTTAACTGTGCTTTTCTGGTTGCTCCTATTTGCAAATCTGTAATGTTAAATTAATTTTTTAGCTTGAAATCCATTTCCCACAGTTAAAAGAGATGTACATGTTAATAGTTTAAACATTAATATGATCTATAATAGAGCGCTAAGCATCATTTGATCCATGTAGCCGATCCCATTTAGCGGGAAAAGACTTAGTTGTTGTTGGTATTTAAATTCGTTTGCCAATCTTGTGCCAAAATTGCTTTACTTAACAAAACCTACCTGGTGATTAATTATGTCTTTTCAAGTTTATCGATTTAAAATCAGCTTGATCTCTTTGCCTGAGGGATTAGTTTGATTCAAAATTCTTGAGAATGTCTTTGATATTTTGATGTTTTTTTCTTTTTTAGCTATTGTTCTTGTAAAGAGGATCGCTTGTGCATTTACATCTTTGTATTCTTCCGTCCTTTTTCTTCATAAAATTATTCTTTTATCACCAAAAAAAAAAAAAAGGAATTCTTGATAATGTCCATGTATTGCACTTTATGAATGGGCCACGTCTTTCAGAGATTGGTATGTTAGCTTACTTCTAGAAATGTCACGTGTAGGACTTTTAACCTATCTGTAGAGTTCTGTAATGATAAAAATCCGGAAAATATATTTTATTATCCTAATGTTATCTTCGAACATCAGAATATCTTAAATGATCTCTTTGGAGTAATTACCATATTTCCATATATTTTGCGATTTGTTTCCTTATAAAGTAGGATTGGAAGTTTGATATAATGGTACATTTAGTTTGGGGGTGGCATCTGTGGTGGTCCTTGAATTGGTGGCCTTCCAAATTCAAATCAATGGTAGAGGTTGATTTAGATTAAAATTTTTTATAATATAAAAAAGACCCTATAACATCTTGTATTTACATTTTGATAATTACACAATCACCCGAATGACTAAAATGGCAATTTTAAAAATTTTTATCATCTTCCTGCCCCCCCTTCCTTACAGTCACATTTTCTGGCGCTGGTCACCTATTCCAATGTTATAATGTTTAGAAATTTCATCAAACACATGGTGTGCAGCTTTCAAATGGACCCACAATCCAAATGAATCGAATTCCACCATACCTTCATCAACATTTCAGATGCAGGGTAGGCAAATCAGAAGCAGCAAGCACTAAACATTTTAAATCAGAAGCAACAAGCACTAAACAGTTTAAACCGCCACCACAATTCCTTCAAAGCTTTCATAGATCCCTTCAAGATACAAGAACCTTGCTGTGACACAAGCTCAGCAAGCCCTCACTGGTTACCTACACACCACCAGGTGCCTGCCCTATGCCTACGCTGATCAGACTGCCACAAACTCCCACTCTGTCTGTCCAACCTCAGTGGGATTTTCAGCTTCAGATATCTCCAAGAACTTCAACAAGCCCGGCATGATCTTGGGAGGGCTGGTGCGGTGGGTGCCACCATCAAAAGAGAAGGAGGGGTAATGGAAGGAAAAAAATAAATGAAAAGGGAAAATTAGTACTAAGGACCAGGACCAATTTAAATAATATTTAAGGATAAGGACCGAAACCTCTTTTTAGTTAGAAAATTAGTACTAAGAACTAGGACCAATTTAAATAATATTTAAGGGTATTATTCTAAACTAAGGTTTTGGACCTCTTTTTATTTAAATTGGTCCTTTTTAATAATTTTGATATAATTAATCCTTTTTATTAATTAACCTTTGTTGACAGTCCTTATTACTAATTTTTCCAAATAAAAAAGTAACCCCTTTACAATTGATTATTTCAAAACAATCTCACGGTCCATGGTGGTCTCTAACTTAATAAGGGCCACTGTAGAAGCCGCCTTAGTCGGGGCAAGGGGAGGAAGTTTTTAATGGAATAAAATTTCATATAAAATTAGATGTTTGATAGACCAGGAAAGGAAAGATTAAGTTTTACAGGGAGGAATGTTCTCCAAGTGGAACTAGGGTAACATTTTCCTTCTCTTGCAATCTCTAATCACTCTTTCTGTTATTTGTGTGTGCAATGGCACCTCCTCCTTCTCACTGCTGTCAACTATAGCCAGCTTCTTTCTGGCATATCTTCTTCAGAAACCACACTTTTCTTTTCTGTTCTCCAATGTTGCTCCTTACCTACTGGCTAGTTGGGTCTCATAATAACATACTTGTAAAAGAAGTGTTCACTAGTTACCTCATCAATGAACCATGAATGCTTATTTTTTACTGAATTCTTGTTTTCATGCCCGTAATTGTTGAATCAATCTTTTTCCCTGTTCTATTTACATGTATTGCATATTGCTTCCATATTTACCATAATTACCATTGTCTAGAGCAGACAGATTTACTCATAAAGTTTTCGGCTTTATGCAGTTTGCCAACAGGGCCTTCTTTTTGTAATAAGCCAGTATTGAGGTCTGTGGTTCCTCCTGAGTGCCCTACTCATTACCAATTGGGTGAAAGGTGTTTGGTTCGTGCAATAAGAAGGGCAGGGGTAGGGAATACTATCCCAACTAACCGTAAGCCTAATCTGAAGTTACATGTTATAGCTTCTGAATTTGTTCGCCAAATTCAAAATAAACGAAAAGTTGCATTTGCATTGAAGCAAACTGTACCTAAAACTGAGAAACAAGATTAATCTCTTAAGTATTGAAGATAGTATTTGTTTTCTAGAGACTTTGCACAGTAAATAGAGTGCACATATTTCAATATCCAATAAATAGGATTATGATTTGGTTGTCAAGCATAAGGTGCCCATAAGAAACAGTTCATTTTCCTTAGATGCCTGTAAATTGTCAGTACATTGGGTATGTCTGTTATCTTGTTTGTCCTTGTTCTTTCTTGCTTATTCATATTTCATATCCTATGATCAGCATGACAATATATTCAATTGTTGCTTGTTCTTAGAGTAAGAAGTTGTATCTGATTTGAACCTTTGTTTGTGTGGATTGGGAATCTAAATCCTAGAATTTTGATTCCTGGAGATCATATTGCCGAACAGCCAAGGTACTTAATTGTGGTGCCTGGGCTTCTTGATTTGTTTTAAATAAATGAAAATTTAAATCATGAATGATTTTATTTAATATTTATAACTAGATTTCCATTATGGCTCTTTAATGAAAGAATTTTAAGATCTTATTCATGTGAAAATGCAAAAAAGAAAAAGGGGGGGGGGGTGTGTTTGGGTAGGACAGGGAATCTTTAACCTAGTGGAATTATCAAAGCTGTGTTTTGATTAACTACATTTTACGGACATGATAGTTCTGTTATTTTTGTTTTTGCATTTCCAAGTAATTTCTCCTGTCATATGACTTGAGGCTTTTTAATGTTATTTTATTTTGTTTTTTTAACACTTGTGCCTCTAAGAATAATCTAGTCTGATTGCATTGTCTAATGTGGTCTTTCAAAAATATCAACGAAGGCTATTATTCCACTCGGAGCAGCATGTAAAAAGTACTTTCTTGTTATTTGAGTGGTATCTTTTCTTTTTTCTTTTTGGACGGCAAGTTGTATCTGACAGCATTCTCTGAGGCTTTTCTTTCAAAGAAACTGAGGACCCAGCCTGAAGACTGTATTGCAATATCTTGTTGAAATATTTTAATTAAACTATACTCAAATAGAACCAAGAAATCATTGTGCAAAATCATATTTGTCAGTACTGTTATTTTGGATAAGAGGATTTCACTTTTCTTATGCAAAAAGATTAAGCAAAGCATTAATGATATATAGGTTAAAAATAATGACTAGTTTGACATTTTGCGTTTCAAATTTGTGGTAGGACTTTTTGACAAATTTTGAGCCTGCGTTGTACTTTTAATTGGCCTTGATATTATGTTGGAAAGCTCATGCTCCCACTGGCGTTTACAAGAGTTATACTAAAAAATCCGAAAGTTATAATTAAACCCCGAGACGAGCATAGGTGGAAAGGAAAAAGAAAATCTGTACATGTTACCAGAAATTTAGTGCTTCTACAACATAAGAGTAGGAGATAATACTTCTGTTTATTAAACACAAGCTAGATCTAGATGTTCTGGTTTTGATAGTGCGCCAGAGTGGTGCTGTCCTACAGCAAAGTGTTCCATGCTCTCTTTGGTTATTGATGCATCAGTTGAACCAATCTAATTTTTCTGTAAATGGAATATTTACTTCTCGATCTATTCATGGTCATGTCATTATCATTCTGTATTGATCCCGACAAAGATGAGCTTGTATTCTGAAATGTGAATATATATGTTAAGGTATAACAAAATCAAATTGGGTCCTTTTTGGAGTGTATTGAGCTGGTGATACTTTATATCACTGACCTGGGATACTTTCATGTGTGAACTTCGGTACTCCAAGTTGGGATATGGAATTTAGGTTCCTTAGATAAGGATACTAGGCATTGGCAGGGAATATCTATTATTGTCAGGTTGGCATGAGTTGAGTCTCGATCGAAATGGTGGGTATGTAAATTGGGGGTGCAAGGGGACTAGTTGGGCTAGTCCTTGAAGAACCAACCCTTAGAGGAAGAGAGTTAAAAAGAAGTAAAGTTCAGTTTTTTTCTTTTTGGTTTTTTGAGATAAGCTTAAGCTCTCTGAAGGCACCATTCGTCATAGTCCATGTCTCAGCCATCTCTTGACAAAGTATGTACATGATTTCGTAAAAAATGCCCAATGGTACCACACTTTGGTGACTGATATTCCTTAATGTCAACTGCATACTATTAACTAGTGCTTGGCCAGTGGGATACAGATTATCCCCCTTTAGAACTTGTTATTGTGCTCCGTTCAGGGCTTTGGGCATAATAACAGTGGTCCACTGTATCCTTTACTTCTGTTCTAGATATACTTTATATTGATCATTATGTGAAGCAATAAATTGGTTTCGCTTGCAAAATGTCATGATTCTTTTTGATTTTGAGATAAGGTGGAGATGGGACTCTTGCCAGAAACAATAAGAAGCGTGGAAGCCCCAGGACTTATACATCAATATTGTCATTTATCAAGTCTATCTTTTGCCTGGTTCTCTTGCTTGTGTTACAGAAGTAATTTTGAATTGCTTTTACAATCTTCCCCACTTTTATAACTTTGCATGTTCTAAGTGTTATCGAATTCAACGATTTATTTTCCTTCTTTCTATAGATGGGTGATGCTACATCTGTTGACTGTTTTTGGGAAAATTTGTTAGTTTAATATTCACAGAAAAATGTTGGTTAATGAAGGGCGAGAGCCAGGTCATCGTAATAGCAGAACCTGCCAAATGCTTTGGTGATGGCTTCCTGTTATTCAGGATTGTGTAACTACCAATTAACACGTCAACTGGCACCAACTTACCTGTAATTAGTTTATGTTTTAACTCAACCGTCAAGTAGATCGAAATTCAGTAAGGGAAGCTGGCGTCTCAAAGCTGTCTTCCATCAGATTGTGGGGATAAATAGACCCTACCTCTGGTGTTTTTATGCAATGTTAAATATTTCGCTTGGTTTTCATTAATAGCTGATTGAGATTATGCGGTTCTTAGCCAAGAGTAAAACAGTAGCAAATCCAAATATAGTACCAGCGGAACAACTATTGGTGCGAGCTCGAGAATTCTGTTAATGGATTTTTTTTTCTGTTGTTTTTGGTTGTGAGTAATGGATTAAAATTCAAGATAAAGATTATATATCCAAAAAGTGAGAGCTTTGCTTGCTGGTTACCGCTGCTGTATGGAGTCCATGGGTATTATTTCTCAAGTCTCTAGATAAACCGCTGTCAGGGATAAGAGAACTTAAATGACATTGTGTTTTTTTTGTTAAACTTGAAAACTAATGTTGCTAATGCTGATTCTGTTTTGCTGCTGATTCTGTTTATCAGCAAATGAACTGATGAACTTAGGCCATTACGGTCACATTTAATGCAACCTGTTGAAGTAACCCACCTATTTTGCGGGTCGTCATCCTTAACTGTTGTTGGGTGATTAAGAGATCCGGCCTCTCGCTAGAAGTGTGGCTGTATGGTAAAACTGCGGATATTTCCTAACCTTGACCTCATGGTTTTGTTGACATGAAAATACTAGACTTTCATTCGTTGTTAGTAGCCAAAATGTCACGGAGTACAATGCTGTTAATATCAGCGGGTACAGACTAAATCCTAACCATATCATCATACCCGCTAGCTAGTTTTGCTAGATTACGGGCAACCTTGTTTCCTGTTTGTAAACCTGGAATTATTTCATCAAAATCGGAGTTCTAGTTCATTCCTGAGCTTTGGGCCAGCATCAGGTGCTAGCAGTTTGTGTCTGCTTCGAACTCCAAGAAGTTAACATCGGTTGCTAAATTGAGGCCGAGTCTCATTGCCATAGCCTAATCTAGTTTTTCTTCCCAAGCACTTGGAACCCTGCACGTTGCTGAAGCTATGGCATTGCCTTACCCATTTGTAACTATTGCACCAACTCCCCATTGTTCGTTGCCCAACTTTGCAGCATCAGTGTTGAGCTTGTGAGTGTTAACTGATGGCGGTCTCTCGCTACTACTGATGTTACTCTGATTGTAGCCTCATCAGCAAATGTAGGTACTAAAATTGACGGTGCATTGGAGATAACTAACTGTTTTTGATAATGATTTTCCTTCAGAGTTTAATTTATTCCGTGCATCACCATTATCTATACTCCGTCAGGCATAGTTGCTGCACTTCCCAACCACCTATTATCAATTTGGGCTTCTGTGTGTTGTCTATACGAAGATCGAGAGTGGATAGGAAACCAAGCTTCCCTCACCGACGGGCAGTCCCTATAGCATAGGCTTGTGTTTCCTTATTCGTATCATGCCTTTGGCACATGTCTATGATCCATCCTCTCTTTCTAGAGATTTTGTCACTGGCAAATACCATTAAGTACTCTCCACACAAAATGTATAGATTTGGGAGGTACGTTGATATTTCAAACATTCGACGGATTGAAGGTCGAAGATACCCCTCCAATAACACTGATAGATGCGATGCTATTTTGTTCACGATTCTTGATGAAGTGATAGTTATCGTTGACCTGCTCTCATCCCAGATAAACTGATCCTCAATTCGCCATGACACCAACGGGATATTTAAAATTTCAGAGGTTTTAAAAGGCATGAAAATGGAATTTTAGTTGTGAATTCCATTCCCGTCCCATAATCCTTTATTAACCGGATTGTTTTCAGGGTTTATTTTTTTCTTCTTTGGTTTTGTTTTTGCTAGAGAGGGGAAGGGGAACTATGCGCGATAGCCATTTTGGTGAGGAAGCCACCCATCTCGCCAAACTCTTATATTCTGTCTTTTATTCACCCTTCAATTACCCCTTTTTTTCTAGCACCAATCTATCTCCATGCGAGCTCCCCCATGTAAAGCTAAGCATATGCCCCTAGTTGTCTTCAAGAACCCTTTCCAGGGAAGTACTTTGCTTGCAGTACCTTTAAAATAACGGATTGCTGAGAGTTTAGGAGGCTCTCGCCTTGCTTTGCTAGAAGGCGGTGTCTGCAATGCGCTTCGCCATCCAAGGTGCTTAGTGCACCTTGTGACTGTAGCACATTGGGTGGTAGTGATTTATGAGGTGTATCGATATACTAATCACCTATAATACATTATAGTAATATATTAATTTTAAAAAAATTTAAAAATATAGTTAAATATATTTTAGAAATTAATTTTTTTACATTGATAATGTAAAATAACACTGATAATATAAAATAATTTTATACTATCAATGTAACATTACACTAACAAACAGTATAAAATTATACTGACAGAGTAAAATTATATTGATAAAATTTTTATAATTAATTTTTATACACTGATAATATAAAATAATTTTACATTGTCAGTGTAACATCTCTACTTTCGTAAACAGAACGTGATGGAAACTTTGAATTTTTTCATTAAGGAGTGTGAGAATTTCTCAGGCAGTGTTATGCCATAATGATCTTCATCCTTAGAATTATAGAATAGTGTAACACTACCGTTAAAAATATGGCACTGCCATATGTTAAAAATTAAGAAATGATAAAAGTGTCCCTATAAACTTTTGTTAATTGCAGTGATGCCCAGAATTTTTAGAAATTATATTTTGACCCCAAAGACTTATTCCCACAATAACCCTAAAATTTTTCATGAAATGATCTTTATGTCCCCACATCTGTAGAATTAGTAGAATGAGATTTTAAACAGAGCAGAATCACGTGATGAAACTATAAAAGTTTAAATCTCTGCCGATTAGGCTATAGAGGCATTCTGGTGTAAAATAACGTGGGATGCCCCTAGACTTGCTCAAAATTACGAAAATACCATTAGCTATGGAAAATAGAAAATAGAAAAGTTTCGAATTTGCAAAAATGATTATTTCACGTTAACAAGCAATTTATTCGATCTTATTGACTAAGTAAGGTTAATTAAGAGTTAATTAGATGTTGATTAGAGGGATTAGGCTTAGGAACAATTAGAATAGAGATATAGAAATTCTCTTAGAGTTATTTAATAAAGTTTTGTCGATTTGAAGAAAATCGGCGAAGATTCGGTATTATAAACTGCTAGAACCGAACCAATAAAGTTTTCTACTGGAATCCCTCACTTAAGTGGCTAAAATTCAGCCACTCCTATCATATATGAGTGGTGCCAAATATTGCTCAAGATAGTGGAAAAACTTGGCATCACCTCCACAGGATTTTTATCATTTTTGCCTAGTTGTTCGATTTTATCAACTACTTGAGATTAATTAGCATTCGATTAAATATTTACTTAGAGTCAATTAAGTATCATTTAGAGAAATTAGTTATGAGGGAATTAGATTGAAAGTGTAGAAAACTTTATAGGATTTTTCCAAAATCGATTTACCGATTTAAAGGAAATCGGTAAGATTTCAGTATTTTAAAATGTCAGAACTGGACTAATAGAAATTACATTATGTGAACCCTAGATCAAATGGCACAAATTCAACCACTTCCCCCTTGAAGAGTGGCGCCACTTGTAGGCCAACTTTGTGGAGAGTTATGGCTCAATTTCAGCTATTCAACCATCAACCAATCATATTGTTTGCTTTTCCAACACCCTCCTTCTCCCTTAAGGATTTCTGCCTTAAGTGTGTAGACCAGCCCCCCTTTGTTTCATTTTTCTTCATCTTCTTCATCCTCCTTTATCTCATCTCACCCATAGGTTCAAGCTCCAACCATCAACTTCACTCCAAGATCAAGTTCCACCAAGATTTCACACCACCAAGGTAGGAATCTCAACTTTCTCCTTCTTTTCTTTGAATTGGGCTGCCTAGGGTATCTTGTTTATCTATGATTCTGATGTCGTGATGGGTGGGGATGATGAATTAAGGCTAGTTTAAGGTGTATAAATGAGTTTGAATTAAAGATTGGATTGATTGATTTAAGGAAAACATGAATTTAAGAAGAATTCGAGAAGCTGTTAGGGTTTTCCCCTCGACGGTCCGTATGGCAGAGTGTACGGCTCCGTCTATAACTATTTAAATTTGATGAATCTATTTTTATATAAAATTAGACATTCAGGGCTTTTTATACATATAAAATATATACCCATTGGATTAGTATAGAATTAATTATTAATTTTTGAAGTTTGACCTAGAAATTTGGATTCTCATCTGGGCAGTATAAGTTGAGAAGGTATAATTTACCCTACACAACTTTAAATTAAGTGCAACTAATGCTGTTTGAAAGATAACATGTAAAGAAACATCCAATAAAAATTTTAGAGTCAGATTCGTTGCCGTTTGTTTCCAACACATCAATGAAGTTGACTTAAGTTCAAATCAGGCTGAAATAGGATAGTCCAGGAGGGCCAAGTTACGGGGCTTACATCTCCAAATATATTCATGCAAATGATATAAAATTTTTTTCATTTAAAATCTTGTTATGTTAGCTTTAAATTGATATAAATTTCGTATGATTTCACCCAGATTTCTATTTTTAGTTAATTTTCACTTATAAGAGTGCATTTCTGGCTAAGTACAGGGCAGTCTGAAGTAAAATACTAATAACTTGAGTTATATAAATCAAAATGAGATAGGACCAAAAGGGTTGGAAAGTAGATACATAGACCTATGACATATCCAAAATTCAGGTCTAAATTAATTGAATAGGAGTAAGGGCGGACTTTACAAAATTCAGGCGGAAGATGGTAGAGTGAGCAGAAAACTCTATTGATATTTCTATTGATTTTGACATACCATGTGATTAATAATGTTGCTATAACTTGCTGTTTTACATTGAATTGCATACTTAGTTGATCGTATTGGTAGCTTGGCACTATTTACAGGGAAGCGGACTTGATCCGTTATGCTGCCGAAATTCTTGCAGAAATATGTTAATTATATGAATGTTATAAACATTTATATGTTATATATGCTCATAAGATTCATACATGCAAGAATAATTTAAGTATAATATGAAGTATATGAATGAATGAATATAGCATATGCATATATAATCATATCCAAAGAAGAATAAGATTTATGAGAACTTGTAAAAAAAAGTACCAAGCTACCACGTGAGGCATGGCATAGACCTAGTTAGCGTGGGTCAAAGCAGTACTGTCTAAGACTTGGGTCAGCCCTTAACCAGATTTAAGGGGAATAGACAGGTGTGAGAGTCGAGAAAAGTAAACACGTCATTCATATATAGGTACGAGCTCGGACATGAAAGGCAGGCTATTACCCAGGGGTGATGTAACATCCTCAATTTCATGTCGTGTTAATTACCTCAATAACCCTAAGTATTAGGCATTTAATGAGAAATTATGAGATTAAGGCTTAATTAAGTGGTTAACAAAGAGTTTAGAGGTTAAATTGGATGAGAAAAGTCAAAAGAATGCTTAATCGAGATTAGATAATCTCTATTTAAGCAAGTCAGAGCCTTTATAGCTTAATTAAGCACTAATCGCCCTTAATTAGCTTAATCGAGTTTGATTAAGATTAATTAAGCTTAATCACAAGATTAAATTTTATTAATCATGTTCTTGTGTGTTAATCACTAATCCTTGCTTTATCATCTTAATTAAGTTGATGAACACTTAATCAATGATTAATTTTAAATTTAGTCAACTAGACAACAAAGTAAAAAGTGATATTATTAAAGCATAAAGCATTAGACAAGAGTGCTTTATATAAGACTTAGTACATGCTTTATTCCCCCATCATCCAATTTGTCCCCTTAAACCTTAATTAACACAAAATTAAGAAAATATCTCCCTCCTCCCTTTTGAATAGTGGATGCCACTTTCTCTCTCTCCCTCGCTCATCCATTTTTATTTTCACTCATCTCATTCTCTCTCTTGAAATCAAATCCTCCAAATTCTCTCTAAACACTCCTTCATCTTCTTCATCTTCTTCTTCTTCTTTTCTCCACCACCACCACCAAAATCACTCACTTAGCCCTTTAAAGACCTCATCTTTGGGTCTTTGGAGACAAGATCAAAATACTACAACCTCCATTTTCACAAGATCTCAAGAGCTTCTCTTTCCACCAAGCCAAACTGCCACCATCTTCAAGGAAAGGAACCACCATCATCCTCTTCTTCTTCTCTAGTTTTTGTGCCATTTCCAAAAAAGATAGTGATCTTCATCTTTTTCATTTTGTTTGCTCAAGAAAGCTTAGAGTTTGGTTTTTTCATGACCAAAATTTCTAAGTCAAAACTTGAGAAAATTCTTCATGCTCTTCAAAATCAAAAGTTTCCATTTTTGAAAAAATATGTTCTTGTTGTTCTTCAAGTGTTCTTGATGTTTCCATTTTTGGAAAATATATTCTTATTATTGAATGTTTTTGATAGTATCTTTGTAACATCCGCGAATTCCGACTTCCGATCCCCATTATTGATGACATTTCCGATTTCCGAGTTTCCTTACACTTGGCCTCCGACCTCAACACTAGCTTCGACTTCCGACTTCGTTTCAAGGCTTGCAAGGGACTTCTTCCGATTTCCGACCTAAGGCATGCAGCTTACGCTCTCCGATTTAATGGATGGAGCTGACGATTTCCGACCTTGTAAGCGTGGATAAATTTTGACCTTCTCGGTATGAATTCCGACTTCCAATTTAGCGAGATGAAATGAGAGTGACTGATGCTTCCAACTTACGAGTTCGTTGTCGACTTCAGCATTCTTTACGACTTCCGATCTTATCGATCAAAGAGTAAAATGTTCGATTTTCGACTTCGTCTCTAAGGCTCAGATGAACTGAAAGTATTCGAATTCGACATTATGATTCACAACGGGTACGAGATCCGATCTTGAGTTCAATATTAAAAGCTCTCACTTCTATATCTTTTCGAGTTCCGGGATAGAAAGTTCATGATTTACGAGCTCCGACCTTAAGTGCTTGGCTTCTCACCAGGCTCTACTTTACGTTTCAATTAGACTGGATGTTTTCTGAGTTCCGACTTCATATACAGGAAGTTCACGAGGTACGACTTTATGTGAAGTACGAGTTGCGATTTTGTTTGCAGAATATGCTAGAAACTCCTACCACTTGAGCGACGTGGAGAGTGATTCTACCACACAAAGAGGGCAACCAATCACAATCTTCCAAGTTAACTCCCACTCATGCCTATATAACACACTATCCTCCTTTGAATCAGACCATTATTCACGTTGCTTTTCCTCTTCTCCATCAGCTCTCTTTTCTCTTGCTCACACATCCAAGACTTAAGCAAAGTTCCACGCTTGTTTATCCAAATTTCAAGAGCTCAGCACCAAAACACTTAAATCAAAGGTAGGGGTTTTAAATTTCTTGCATCAAATCCATGCACTTGGCTGGCTGGACTGAATTAGTTTCACCTTAATTGATGTGTGAATTGAATAATTATGCTTGGATTAATAGAAGATTTTGAGTTAGAAGTAGAATTAGAAGAAGAAAACTAAGAGGATTAATTGGTGGAGCTGCTGTCTTGCTGGAGAGTCCACGGCAGACCATATGGCGGAGCGCACGGCGCCGCCTACGATCGGTCAAATTCGATGAACCTATTTTTAAATGAAACTAGACATCTAGGGCTTTCCATAGACATATCATATAAGGGTTTTGGATCAGAATTGAGGAAGATATGAATTTCTGAATCTCGACCTAGGGTTTTAACTCTGGCTCTGGGCAGATTGGGTTATTTAGGGTAGAACTCGACCTATACTACATGAAACTGAGTGAAACCAACTTTGTTGGAAAGCTTACACATAGGAGAACAACATCCAGAGAAATCCCGAGTTTGTTATCCACTCAGTTATTCCCAGTGATTTGAAGAAGTTACCCTATGTCCAAACCAGGCCAACACAGGACAGTTCAGGAAGGCTAAGTTTCGGGGCTTGTAACTCGAGCCCTACTAAGGCAAATGAAATGGGACTTTTTGTATATGAAAGTTTGTCCTGTTAGCTTTAATACGAGACCAATTTCGTCTGATTTGAGTGAGTTTTCGATTTTTGGTAAATTTCTAATTTTTGTTGCCTGATTCTGGCCAGCTAATGGGCAGGCCGAGATAAAGTTTAGATATCTTGAGTTATAGATACCGAAATTAGATGGGACCAAAGAGGTTAGAAAATAGACACACAACCCTGTAACATACTCAAATTTGAGGTCCAAATGAGCTAAAATGAAATTGTGGCATGAATTACAAGAACCGGGTTGGTTGTATATGCTGAGGCAGAATTTCTGTCTTAATGAATTTGATATGAATTGGAGTTTCATGTTGGAGTATACATGTGAATTTGTGCTTCTTGTGATATATTGATGTATTGATTGGCTGGCACTATTCATGGGGAAGCGGACACGTTCCGTTATGCTGCCGAAGTTTCGGTAGAACCCATGAACAAGTTATGAATTTCATATGAATGTATATACATTCTTAAGAAAGTCATGAAAGTCGTGAAAAGAAGCATGTCATTATGCAAGTTCCATACTACTTGGGCCAGCCGGATAGAAAGTTAATGGGAATAGATCGGTGGAAAGGTCGAAAGTAAACCCGGCATTTCAGATAGGAACGAGCTCGATCCTCGATAACCACACTATTACCCAGGAGTCTAAAATGGCCAAGAACTCCCAGGGGACCAAGAGAGATGGAAAAATGATAGAAAGTAATGAAAGAGTTTATGAAAGAAAGTTCAAGAATGAGTTTACATGATTACATGAATGCATAAATCCATGGAATAGTTGCATCAGGATGTTTACAATTGTCTGTTACATCTGCTTTCTGCTATTCATTGATTTATTCCATTTACCCTTCTGTGCACTAGTATTAGTACTTATTTCGTTTCTTATGCCAATTAAAGTAAAATTGAACCTTACCTCGGACTGCACATGTTTTTAAACTCATGAAAATGGACTTTAGTTTTGAACACGATTTTAATAATTAAGTAAAACCCGAGGTAATCGAGAATGTATGTGATGTCAGTCCCAAGTGTAATCGAACCCTCGAGAATTTTCTGAAATTCTCACCCCGCCTTGTGTATTCCGCATCATTCTCAGATTCAAAGCGATGGACTCCACAGCCACCCTTTTTATTGAGATCCCTGCACTTCAGTTCCACCATGACCTGGAGTTGGACTCTCTGTACATAGCCGGTTCGTGTAACTTTCGTTTGTACTTATTTAGCGGCAGGAACTTTGATGTTCCTTTGCACCATCCCCTATTCGACCTGCTACCCCTTATATTGCCATCCCTCTACATATGGCGCACCGCATCCTCGCTCCTCCTGCACCGCGGCACCGCTGACCACGCTCCCGAGTCACCACCACAGGCAGCCCCGACGTCCTCTCGAGTTCCGAGAGTGACCCCTCTGAGGCCACAGGCTCGTCGCGCTCTTCCTCCTCGGGACCTAGCGCGGACTATACTCCGGCCGAGCCTGGCATGGCTAACGGCTACCTGACTGAGTAGTTTAGCGGCGAGGATGTTGTACAAGATGACCTCTTTTGGACAAAGATGTAGCTTTGGGTCATGGGTTTGACTGTAGAATTAGCAGTAGATTATGAAATGTCCTATGAGGACCATAGGGTAGGCTGATAGATGAGGGCAGTATGGTCTTTTGATACACTAGTCCATGTATGTGTTTTACTTTGAACCTTTGTACATAAACTAAAACAGCGTCTTCTGATATATATATATACATATGTTTACACGCATGCAGTGACCTTATTGTACCTTACTTATTTGATGATAGTCTATTCGGTTCATTTTGTTGATATTTCGTTTATTTTGTTTGTAATATAACAGCACGCCGTCTCGTCAATAGAGACGAGTTAAGGAGAACTTAAAGACAAGAAAGGTAAGTAAAGTATCAACACGGTAACACAACCCGACTAGTTTCATGCTATGACTTAAGCATAACATAAAATTAGTAGGGTGTTACAATCTTGTTTAAAGTTGTTCCTTTTCTTATGATGAGTTGATGATTAGAAAAGCTTTATCTTTTTATGTTTTTCATGATTTGATAAGACTACGAACATTCAAAAAGCTTTAAACTTTAAAAAGTTTACTTCTTGATACACAAAAAGTGGCGCAAGTTTTAGTACCATCATAAACTGTTCTTTTGTTTTATTTTGAAGACAAGAATACATGTAAAAATATAAGCATTTTGGTATAATAAGCCTTTTTGAGTTAGAGAAATGATATCTTGTCACTAATGTCTTAGAAATCAAATCTTAAAGAAAAGACTTTTTATAAAGTTTCAATCTTTAATCAAGAATGAGACCTTTAAGTGATAAAAGCATTGTTTTGTAACATTTAATTCATAAAGTTTAGATTTTGAACCAAAACAATACAAAAATGTGTTAACTTTTATAAAGATCAAGACTTTTTAACCTTAAAGTTAATGTTTCATATCACCAGTTGATAAAGTAGGAACCTTTTTAATGTAGAGACAACTTTAAGTCATAAAGTTGAGACCTTGATGATCTTAAAATAATTAAATGAGTCAACTTTCATAAAGAACAAGACCTTTTAGTTGAAAAACTAGTAACTTGTATTATTATTACATAAAGATCTAATTTTTAAGAGAAGAGCTTAATTTTAGAGGCACTTACTTTTATAAAGAATAAAACTTTATGACTACTTTATAAGAATGATAACTTTTATAATACTTAATACAAGATCTTGTTAGGTTAGTGATAAAAGCTTGAAACTTTGTAACTTGGTTAAGTTAAAAATCACCTTTGGTATTTAGTGAACATGGTGTTGTTGAGTTTATGATGTGGTTATGCGTTGTCATGACCCAAGGATTAGAAGGATCTTGAACTTCTTAGGAACAAAAGTATGATTAGGGCTTTTAAGCATACCATGAACCTAGGAATCACTCAGTGCACTATCTCAAAGAAAGGAAACAATCACTTAACTTAATTAATTTGAACAAGTATTCCATAAGACATGTACTTAGATAAAGAATAGTTTCATATGAGAATTAAGTAACAAAAGACCACATACATATATCCTAACTATGTGATTCCCTCATGGGTAACCATGAGAAATTATATGATGATTCATAAGATTCTTCACAAAGAATAATGCAATTATGAACCCTTCTAGGGTATGAATGTATGATGCCATCGGAATGACGAATGACAAGTTTGATGGAGCCTTGTCTCATGATTGAATGATATGATTGTGGAGGACTACTGGTTGAAAGTTGTGATTGGCATTTTGGGGAAGCTCCGGTCTAGTCGTTGTGCTGCCAGATTTCTGTCAAAATTATGCACTTAGTCATATCATTGCATGTGTTTAGTCAAAGAAGAACTATGCATGTAAAATATAATAATAAGAAAAGAATTAATAGGACATGACCCTTCAATCACTTCGGTAAGGGAAGTGAGAGACGGTGATCCACAAAGACTTAAGGAACCTCTATGAGGGAGGCAAGGGTGACATGGAGACCTTTCAACTTAGAGATAACCAATATCATCTTAGTCTGATTTGGTTAGTACTGCGTGACAATGGTCACGGAATGAGCTCATGTCTAAAAGCAGTCTATTTCAAATAAGAATGTTAAGCATATGCTAAAAATGAAAGTCAAAGTAGGACTATGGTCAGGTTGATGAGTCGCATAGTCATGCATATTATTCCATTCCTTATGTGCATTATGAATGTCTATTATGTATATTAGCATGTATGCCTATGTATGACACTATGGATATGAAGATAAAGTTAAAAGTAACCCACTTCGGGATTTACATTTTCTGAAATTATAAAAATTGAACTGATATCTGTCCACTATTTTTATATTAAACTCGAAGTGGCTGGGACGATAACGATGACACTGTGTTTATCTAGTCGCGATCCTATTGAGAAATTTAGTATTTCTCACTCCTACATTTTGCATGTAATTTTCAAAGGATGTCGATATCGGGCACGGTGGTGATCTACGTTGAGTTCTCGGTGTAGCGTTGACGCTTTGACCCGGTGCTAAACGTCTCCGTGTTGTCGTGTTTCTATGATTGTCATATAATATGCCAAGTGGTTATTAAAATATAACCTATTTCGAGAAAGATGTTTTCAACTTAAAATTGAACCACTGCTTGCGTATATGTGCTCACATTTTTATAAGAAATTGAAGCGGCTGGAATGTTTACGATGACACTGGATGAGTAATAGTTCGAGTTTACCTACTAAGTACCTTAGGTTCTTACTGCTTGCTTGTATGTTTTTCTTTTCCGTAAACATTCGAGCACCTAAGTTAGAAATTAAGTGCAAGGTAGAGTACTGAAACATTTTTTGAGCAAGACTTGGGCGCAAACCAGACTAAGAGACTATTGAAGCTAGCTAGCGATCATGTCAAAAGCAAGTTTTGTGTATTATGTTAGTCACAATTTTTTTAAATTGTAATTATTTTATCCTCTATGTATCAGAGACGACGAAGTTTATGAACTATTAGTCAGTAATAAAGTATGCAGTTAAAGGGCTATGTATTATATTTTCCACATTTTAAAGATTTTCTTGGCATAATGACAACCTTTTAATATAACTTCATGACTCAAGCATGGCTTATATGATAAAGATTATTACGGTCAATGTAAAATTACATTGACAGAGTAAAATTATATTGATAAAATTTTTCTGATTACATTGACAATGTAAAATTATTTTATATTGCTAATATAATTTTACATTGTCAGTATGAAAATTAATTTTTAAAATATATTTAATTATATTTTTAAATTTTCTTAAAATTAGATATTACTACAGTGCATTATAGGTGATTGGTACATCGATGCACCTTACAATCTCACCATTAGATTGCAAGGTGCACCATACTCCTAGAGTAGCGAAGAGCACTGTAGATGGCACCTTACTAGAGAATAGCTAAATTTAAAACCTGAAAACACTTGAATCTGAGCTGTTTTCTTTTTTTGTCTTGCAAATATTATGGCAGGTGCTTGGTGAACAAAATATGGTGCACCTAACATGGGCTACTACTCGCTACTAAAGGTCAGGTGATTGTAGGGCCAGTAGTACATTTTTTTTATTGTTTTTTTTCCCTTTTGATTTTGGAATAGATTTTTCCTGTAGTAAGCTTCTCCACCATACTAGACTTTTCCACTAACTCCTTCTATGACTTCATGGAAGATTGGACCCTGGAGGAAGCGAAGGAACCCTTTAATCTGTGTTCCAGTACCAGACCCACCAATCCCTCCTTCTCTCTCTATGTATGTAGAATGAAGCAAAGCCACCAGAGAATGCCATAGCTTCTCTCCCATCCATGCATTTACCAAGAAAGATTTGTGATTTGTGATAAATGGAGTTGCTTTTTTTTGGTACCTTTGTTAAAATCCTTCACAAAAACCAAATCTTTTTAGTAAAGTTAAAATTTCTTAAACTAAGAATCCAAATGAAGATATCAAAATAGGTTTGGTAAGGACTCCTCTCCTACAAGGAAGAGTTTGAAGTGTGTGTGTGTGTGTGTGCTTGGAGCTTTGAAACTTTTTATGTCTCTAAGTTTTCTTTCTCTTCTCCATCCTTCTTTCTATCCCTCTAAAAATCGTGGTGCGCGTGTTTGGAGCTCTGAAATTTTTTCTCTATATTATTGTTGCTTGTATAGATCTAGTTGTATTTTTTTTTTTCTTCTTATCTAGTTGTTTGCAGTTGAGTTTGGCTAACCGAGGTTTGTAAAGATCGTAGGTGGTGGAATAGGATGTGGGAAAAAGAAAAGAAAATGTCAGTGTGGATCACTTGTGTTTGGTGTACCCATACACCTTTCATCTTGTTCATTAGAAACTAGTGCATGGTGCACCTTTGACTCCCAAAGTGTACCATAACTTCTGCCATAAAACATGTATTGCTAGCTCTAAGATCAACTTGCCTGTACTTGCTAGTCATCTCCCCAACCTTCACATCGTCGATTTTCATTAACTGAAATTCACACTCCGAATCGAACAGCAGGTCTAGGTAGAACCCATTTGCATCACAAAGTATGGTGCATTTAAGAAAGCACCATTTTTCCAATGCATCTAATGAGGTTTCTTCTCCCCTATGTTACTAGCACTCTAGATATTAGCTATGATAGCCTCCATCTTGAGGCAAAATTTCAAGATATGTTTTTTGTACATAACCTACCTTGTACTTTGAGCCGACATACCACTTATCCACCATTGGATGGGTGTGGGACCCAGTCTAAATGGGGGCCACACACCCATCCAATGGTAAATGGGTGGTATGTCAGCCTGGAGTACGAGGTAGGCTATGTCAAAATATCATTTCTCCATAATTTCTTGGGTAATGCCAAGCAACCAATGATATAGTTCAATATAGCTCAAGTCACTAATTTATTTGAATCTGCTTTTGTACTTTTGATAGAGTTTTCTTTTCCAATTGTTACACTTTCTAGATTGTTTCTTGAACATAATCAAATACTTGCTTTTTCACTCAATCAACAAAGGTTGGCAACCCTAACTATTTTGAGCACCTCTCCACTACTCTAATATTAGTCCATTCTAGTATTTGCATTCTCCTATTTGTAGGCACATTTTAGTTGAAGAAAAGCTCTAATTTATTCAAGTTAATAAGGTGACCTTACACTCATTAGTATAGACGAAAAATATCCATCAATAAAATAATTTTTGGTTCAATGACTCAAGTAAAGAGAATTTTTTATCTCAAAGAAGAGTTGTGAGATCTTGGTGGCCACCACTTTCAATTCTAATTCCATGTAAAATTTAACTTCTTGCCACTTAGCATTAAACTTGGTACCAGCTAAGCACATAAAATGAATACATATATAGGAATATAAATGGTCTTTTTGTTTGAGAGCTTTGCCTGGATAGAAAAGGGTCACAAGAACTACAATTTAACAAAACTGAACAGAAGACAAATGTAATGTATCTAATAATAAGAGAAATCTAGTGTTCAGGAAACCCATAGTATGTAATTTATCTTGAAGAAAACTCCACTCTCCTTTTCCATGAACTTTGGCTATATTAGGTTTTACCCCTACAAAACCTATTTTCCGTTTGTTTTTTTTCCCCCATCGTATATAATGAGAAGTATCAAAGGTAATGAGTGTATTATCAGCATTTGATCTACCTAGAACAAAGGCACTCTAATACTTTCTGTGACATTGTCGGTGGAAATAGGTCTGAAATTTCTAGTATGAGTAGACTTGTCCACTTTTAGAATGAGACAAATGAAAGTATGGTTTAGCTCACTTGGGTTGCCTTCCCTATTTGGGACATCAAGTACAACATTTGTGACCTCATCACCAACCAATCTCCAAAAGTTTTATAAAATAATGTTGGCAATTAGTCAAGACTTGGTGTTCTAGTGGGGTGTATTTGGCACAATGCCTGATACATCTTTTCTCGTAAAGTAAGTCTAAAGAAAATTCTTCATTTTATTAGTGATTCTTCCTACAACAACGGAGGTGGCATTATCAATATCCATCATTGAACTAGCCTAAAAGAGATTTTCAAAAAAAAAAAAAGATGTTATTACATTGGTTATCTCCTTTTTTTTCCTAATAGGTAACTGCCGCTTCATTTTGAATTTTCTCAATTGTGTTTGTTTTTTCTTCTCTATTGTGCTTTTTGGTGTAAAAATTTATCTTTGCCTCCATTTCTTAATCAAATAGCCTAATCCTTTGTGCCAATAGTATTTCATTTTGCTCCAAAAGGTCATTTAATTATTTTTGTACTTGTTTGTATTCATCAATATCACTAAACATGCGGAGAACTTTTTCCATCTCTTGCAACTTTTCTTGGGCTTATCTTATATTTTTTCCAAGTTGCCCAAAATATGGAACTTTGCAATTATCAAACTCTTCTAAGCAAAAGGACAATTGTCCTTTATGGTGGCTCCCCCATTTTGCCATGCTTTACATGCCACCAATGGATGTTTTCGACCTAGACTGCTGAATGGGATTGTTTGCAAGGTTTATTGCACTTGTATTATCATACATGATTGGGATTCTAGAATACTTGAAGCCAAGTTGATGTTTGATCCACAACATTTGTGAGCAACAATTAGTAACTTATACATATTTAGCTTCTATAGTTGACAATGCAATTGTATTACTCAACCAAGTGATAAGAGATTTTCCTAGAAAGTAGCAACATCCACTTTGCTTTCCCTTTTAGCTTGATCACCTACAAAGTCAGCATTACAATAGCCATTAGTAGTCCTTATTAAATATTTAAAAATTCTTTTGACGGTCATTATGCGTGACCTTTTTGAATTTGATTGAAATGTTGCACAAATGCCAACATTTAATTGGATGTAAGGTCTACTAGTAGTTATATAAAGTATATAACTTATCTACCACAATAGAGTCTTTCAAAAACTTTCTTATACTCTTTTGCTATATCAAGAACTTGAGAAAAGTGCATTAGGATACTTATGCTCTTGGGGCCATTCATTTTGAATTTCTTTGAAAGGTCCTTTTGTATTTCTCTTAATGTACAAGGATGTCGTCTTTTTGTTGTTTAATTTGAAAGCTAAAAATGAACTCTAGTTCTCCCATCATGTTCATGTCAAATTTTCCTTGCAACAACTTAGAAAGCTCTTTACACAATGATTCGTTAGTAGCATCAAAAATGAAATCATCAACATATGTTTAAACAATTAGAAAATCATTCTTCTAATGCTTTAAGAAAAGTGTTGTGTCAACTTTTCCTTTGACAAAACTATTTTTCAAAAGAAATGAGCTTAAACATTCATATTAAGCATGGATGCTTTTTTTAAACTAAATAAAGCTTTAAGAGTTTGAACACTTGATTTGGAAGTCTTCCATTTTCAAAAATAAGGTGCTATGTAATATCTATTTGATAGAGAATGACATCCTAACATCTATTTGATAGAGAACAAAACCTTTGTATGTTGTGAATGCTAGCAAGATTCTAATCACTTCTAGTTTTGCTATTAGTGTGAATGCCTCATTGATATCCATTCCTTCTTTTTGGTTTTAGTATTAACCAACCAATCTAGCTTTATTGTTTACCAACTCTCCAATTTCATCCAGCAATGTTTCTAAACACCCATCTGGTTCCAAGGAGGGAATGTCACTTGGGAGTTGGTACGACATCCTAAACTTGGTTCTTTTCAAACTGATTTAGCTTCTTTTGCATGGCTTCTACCTAGCTTTCAATTTGTAGAGCTTTTTTGATCTCTTTTTGTTCTATTTGAGAGATCAACGCAATAGTCACATGATTTTTGAATGATGACCCTGTTTTAACTCCATTAGTTTTGTCAATCATTTAAGATTTTGGAATAGTACTTCTGTCTCTTATTCCAATTTACTTTTTGTGGGTCTAGATTTCTTCTAATATTGATGGCAAATATTCAAAGTATAGCTGGTTCAGAACTTTCATCTTTTGCATCTTTTGATTGAGATTTTGAAGTTGTTCCAAGTTGCCCTTCTAGACATATTGTTTGGATTGGTTGAGATATGTAATACCCTTCCAAGTACAGTATTATATTTAAGTCATAATACCACACTCAGGATTTGTTACTATTTCTTGAAAGGACCTTATCTGATAGCAACCTTTTGTTGTCTTCACTCATCTTAGTCAACTCTGCCTAAGATGACATCTTCAGGGTTTCTTGAAATATCTAGAGATAATGCGAAAATAAACATAGGAGTGAGAATTTAAAATTCTTAGTAGAATTCTCCAAACTATCACACTAGTGCCCTCGTTATTATCTCCAACTGCTTCGATTTATTATGAAAGAAGTGAACATGCCAGATAAATTATTCAATTTTATAGTTTGAAAACTTATTATCCGAAGCAGAGCTCATTTTTATTCACACACTTGAATCAGTAGGGAAGTAACATGGCAAATGCATAATTCATATTTAGAATAACAGTAACAGTACACTCAAATATTATAACTTCGGCATACTAAGAATTTGGAACACACATACACAAATACTTCAATTTGGACTCATGCAATAGCACTTGTAATTTCTTTAATTTTCTTTAACCCTCTTTCTTAACACACCTAGGCGTTATGTATCACTGTCCTATGGTGTCTGCATATATCTACACTTGAGTGTTAAGTATTGCTGTCCTCAAGCGTAGCCTTACTCATCTTTTTTGGCATATCTAAGCGTTACGTATCACTGTCCCTAGGTTGCCTACATGTGTTTGCACTTGAGCGTTACATACCGCCATCCTCAAAGTGCAGTCTTTCTTAATTTCCTTTACTTTGTTAGCACACCTAGGTGTTATGTATCACCGTCCCTAGGGTGCGAGCTTAGATGTGCCTCTAATTAGAAGGATCTCATTCTGATCACGTGTCTTTAATTTGGAGGGATCTCATTTGTCTACATGCCTTCAAGTTGAGGGATCTCATCTTGTCTTATCCTTTAACTGCCATCACCTAGAGTGATTCAAATAATTACCTCCAAGTAAAGCGATGTTATACATATACGTTCTTCATGCATATGCAATTATGCATTCTTTCATAAGAATAATCATGAGCATGTCATCATATCTTTGATCATAGGATTCATTAATGCACATGCTTCATTCATGGATGCATATCTTTCACATATTTCGGCCGAAAATTCGGCAGCATAACGGATTAGATTCAGTTCTCCATGAATAGTATCAATCAGCCAGATAGTCATTCATACAGAAAATCAATACAAGGCATCAATCTTACAATAATCAAACAAAGTTTGCAATCTTGAACTTGAATTAGGTTATCTATCACTTTCTCCCAATTCTGCTTGATTTTGTAAATTTAGCCATAAATTGTACTTAACTCATTTAGAGCTGAAATTTGGATATGTTGAAATGTTATGTTTCTAGGTTTTAACCTCTTCGATCCCATTCAATTTTGATAAGTATAACTCAAGTTATTGGGGATTGACCTATGCTTGTCTTGTTATAAGTAGATTTAAGCTCTGAAAAGTAAAAATTCACTAAAAATGGAAAATTAATTAAAGCTATACAAAATCTATATAGTTTTAATGCTAACTGAACCAATTTTCATTTCCAATGAGTTTCATCCCTTTTGAATAAGTAGAAATCAAGTTATAAGCTCTTGAAGTTGGCTAACTTGAACTGCCTATTCTAGCCTGGTTAGGACTTGGGATGACTTTCATGAACTACTGGGAATAATAGGGATTAACTTTGGTTCTGAAATTTTTATGGAATGTTACCTATATCTTAAATTTCTAACAAAATTGGTTACACTCAATTTGAAGGAGTATAGGGCAAGATATGCCATGCTCAATCCACTCTAGTCAGCTTCAAAGACAAAAACCTAGGGCAAACTTCAAAAAAATCATATCTCCCTCAATACTAATCCAATGGTCTTATAATCTATATTGTTGGAAAATCCTAAATGTCTAGTTTCACATAAAAATAGGTCATCATGTTTTAGTGGTTGTAGACAGAGCCGTACATTTTGAAAGTACGGACGCCATAAGGTTTTTCTAGTTTGCTATCTATCTTGTTTTTCATGCAAGATTCAATCTCAATCCCACTAAATACTTGATAAACTAGACATAAATCATCATAATCACATCATATATCTTCAATTAGAGGGGTAGACCAAGATATCTCAACAACCACAAATTCACAAGAAATCAATCAAGAACTTGAATCCTACCTCTAGTTGGATATATAGCTTGATCAGGTTGAAGTCCTTGATGTGGGAGATGGTTGGAGCTTGGAGATGGTGTCAAATAGAGAGGATATAGAAGAAAGGATGATGGAGAGAGTGCTGCTACTTGGGGGAGCAAAAAAATGAGGGATTTGGAAGGGAATTTTGGAATTTAATGACAATAGGTAGTTAGGAAGCTGGGCTTGCATTGGTTGAGTTTTTTGCGACTAATGTTTAGCCACTTTTTCTTCCTTTGGTGGTTGAAGGTGGCAAAATTTGTGAGGGTGGGAGTGGTTAACTATTAGCCACTCAACTTAGGATCCTACTGATTCGGTTTCAACAGTTTAAAATACCAAATCTTCACCAATTTCCTTTAAATTGGCAAAACGATTCTAATGAATTTTCTAAGGTTTATCCACATGCTATTCTAATTTTTCTTAATCCGAACCTCCTAATTAACCTCTAATTGATTCTTAATTAATCTTTAATTGACTCCTAATTACCCTTATATAACTATTAAATCCGAATAAGTCAATTAACGGTGTAATTTAATCATTTTACAAATTCAGGGCCTTTCTGTTTTTTATGTTTCGTGTCTAATGGCATTTTCCTAATTTTGGGCAAGCCTAGGGGCATCCCATGTCATTTCATATGTGGACATCTTCGTGGCCCAATTGGCTAAGAATTAGGTTCCTACATGTTTGCTAGGTGATTCTGCTTAGTTTAAAACCTTATTCTACTAATTCTACATAAGTAGGGACCTAAATGTCATTTTCTAAGAAGTTTATGAGTCATTATGGAAATAATCTTTGGGGATCAATATCTAATTATTAAAAGCTTTGGGGCTAGGCTGCAGTTAACAAAAGTTTACATGGGGGCGCTTTTATCCTCTCCTAATTGGGTGTATTTCTTTAATGAAATGAAATAATTCAATCAATAATGCTAATTAGGAGCACCATTTCTTCGGGATGTTACAAGGTACAACACTTCTTGGTCTATTGCTGAGTGTTTGAATGTATCTTTTAAAGTGGTTGAGGTGCTATATTACTTGGTTTATTATTGAGGGACATTCTCAAACTCATCTAATTTAGCAGCCTTTTGATCACAATCATCATTAGTTTCTTTGACAGAAACATGTATTGCTTCTTTAACACATAATGTCCTCGAGTTATAAAACATATAAAATTTTGAAGAAGTGGAGTATCTTGGAAAACTCCCTTGTCAGCTTTTGTATCAAACCTACCAGAGTGTCATGAGCATTAATTATAAAGCATTAGGAGCCATGGACATAAGAATATGATATGTTAGATTTTCTACCTTTCCACAACTCATATGGCATTTTCTTTAGAATATACTTTCTAAAAGTATGGTTTTGAATGTAGCTTGATGTATGTCCTGCTTCTACCCAAAAACATTGTGGTAAACCACTTTCAAAATGTAACACTTTGGCCATTTCATGCAACTTGTTCTTTCTTTCAACAACTCTATTTTGCTAAGGTGTTCTAGGAGCAAAGAAGTTGTGATAAATGTTGTTTTTATCACATAACTTTTCAAAAACATTATTTTCAAATTTGGCTTCGAGATCAGCTCCAATGGCAAAGAGCAAAAACCTTTTTGGTTTTAGATTTTATTACAAAAGATTTCAAAGGGCTTACAAGAGTCATCCTTAAGGCTGATAGCTTGTGAAAAATACTAATTTTTTTCCCATATTTGTGCTTCAATTATTTACTTTTTGTTTGCAAAGATAATTTAATTTAATAAATTAAATAATTAGGGGCTAGTGAGTAGGAAATATAATATTTATTCAATTAATTGACAAAGATTCTCACTTGATTTCTTTTGATATATAACAGCCATAATGCTAAAGATATATGAGATGAATAAAAGATAATAGGATAAGATTTGGAGAAAATCAAGAGAAAATTTAAATATTTGAAAAATATATAGGATAACATCTTGCACAAAAAAGGAGAAAGACTTTTGGAAGCATTTGGAGCACCTAATATTATAAATATCATGTAATTATTCCTTTTAGAGAGAGAGAGAGAAAGAGAGAGAGAGAGAGGGAGAGGGGTTATTTTTAGATATTATTGATGCTTGGGCAATTGGGTACTTGAAGAATCAAGATCTGTTCTCCAAGGTAGCACATGATTTTGTAAGTTAGTATGGCTTCTATTGTTTCTTTCTATGACTTGCTAGATTTTTTTAGGTGTTAGCATAATGTAGTTGTTGTTGAATTTTATCAAATTGGAACTGGGCTTACTAGTTGTTATAGCAAAAAGGGTACATATAGTTCATCCCAATCAAACAAGTAGTGAAATAAAGGCGCATTTGAACAATCAACAAGTAGATTAATACAGGAATTAAGAGAAATTAAAAGCACCAATCCAAGCTTCTACAATCTCAAGATTAAGATATATCACTGGCCAAGAGAATTAGCACAATTTGGTGGTCGAATGAATTGGATTGTAATCCTAAGTTTAATCCCTAACTCTCTAATGGATTATCATCTAGAAATTGATCAAACACTTGGCATGCACTAACATATAATCCAACAAAGTGCATTGAATTGGTGTTGAGCTAAGTTCTTGAGTCAACTTGTAACACCCTAGTAGTTTCAATCTATGCTTAAGTCATATTGTGGAATTACTAGTCGTTACTTTTGCTCGCGGAACTATCATTACCTTTTAGAAATTACCTTGTACGAAAATAGGGGTAAAATTTTTTTCTTCAAAACAAGTGAGCCAATTTTTGAAATCGAGATCCATGAGCGCATCATGAACATATAAAGTAACACCGCTGTCCCATACATACATCACATTTAGCAAGCACAGAAACCATAAGAGTAATCACGATTCTTAGATAAATGTAACATTCATTCCACAACCATCCATGATAATACGATAATAGTCATACCAGAGTCATACATAAGATAATAATGGGTCCGATATCTATCGTCGGCCCTACATAAAAAGCCTACCAATACATAATAAAAGGAAATACATCAGAAAATCCTACTACCCAAGCATGCCACATAACAGAATGATAAGCCTATAACTACAACCAAAAGGGGCTATCCTCGTGCTCGGCTCCGCATGTAGTCGTCACATCAAGCATCTGGCGGTCGTGGAAGATGTAGACCCTCATCGCTGCGTTCGCCGACAGCACAAAGGCGTTCGGCACCGGGTCAAAGCGCCAACGCCACATCGGGAACTCAATGTAGATCACCACCGTGCCCGACGTCGACATCCTCTGAAGACGACACGGAAACGTAGGAATGAGAAATACTAAATTTCTCAGTAGGATCGCGACTAGACAAACATAGTGTCATCGTCATCGTCCCAGCCACTTCGGGTTTAATTATAAAAACAATGGACAGATATAAGTTCAAATTTTTATGGTTTTTGAAAACTTAGACCCCGAAGCGGGTTGCTTTTAAACTTAAGATCATAACCACATCATCATAAGTAACATACGTACTAAAACATAGAATAAACATTCATAATGCAAATGGGCAATATACTTACATGCAAAGACATGCATCATCATAGACGTAACCATGGTCATACTCAGACTTTACTTTCATTTTTAGCACGTGCTTAACATTCTTTACTTTCCTTTGAAATAGACTGCTTTTGGATATGAGCTCATTCCGTGACCGTCGTCACGCAGTACTAACCAAATCAGACAAAGCCGATATTGGTTATCTCTAAGTTGGAGGGTCCTCCAAAACACCCTTGCCTCCCTCATAGAGGTTCCTTGTGGATCGCCGTCTCTCACTTCCCTTACCGAAGTGATTGAAGGGTCACGTCCCATTGATTCTTTTCTTATCTTTATACTTTATATGCATAACATTTCCTTGACTAGACGCATGCAATGATATGACTAAGTCCATAATTTTGACGGAAATCCGACAGCATAACGGCTAGACTGGAGCTTCCCCAAAATGCCAATCATCAGCATTCAACCAATAGTTCATCATATCTATATCATATCATCACATTCATCATTCAATCATGAGACAAAGCTCAATCAAACTCATCATTCATCATGCCGAGTGGCATCACACATCCATACCCTAAAGGGGTTTATAGTTGTGTTGTTCTTTGTGAAGAATATTATGAATCATCTCATGATTTCCCATGGTTACCCATGATAGAATCACATAGTTAGGATATGTGTTTGTAGTCTTTTAGTTACTTGGTCCTTGGATGAAAGTATTCTTCACCTAAGTGCATGTCTTATGAAACACTTGTTCAAATTAATTAAATTATGTGATTGTTTCCTTTCCTTGAGATAGTACACTTAGTGATTCCTAGGTTCATGGTATGCTCAGAGGCCCTAATCATACTTCTGTTCCCAAGGAGTTCGAGATCCCTCTAATCCTTGGGTCATGACAACGCATAACCACATCATGAACCCAACAACACCAATGTTCACTAATCACCAAGGGTGACTTTTAACTTATTCAAGTTACAAAGTTTTAAACTTTTACTAATAACATACCAAGGTTTTGCCTTAAAGATTATTAAAGTTGTCATTCTTTATAAAGTAGTTATAAAGTCTTATTCTTTATGAAAGTAAGTGTCTTTGACATTAAGCTCTTATCTTAAGATTGGACCTTTATGAAATAATGATACAAGTTACTAGCTTTTTGAATAAAAAGTCTTGCTCTTTATAAAAGTTAACACCTTTTTGCATTATTTTGGTTCAAAGTCTAAACTTTATGAACGAAATGTTATAAAACAATATTTTTATAGCTTAAAGATCTTAAAGTTTGAAACTTTGTGAAAGGTCTTTTCTTTAAGGTTGGATTTCTAAAGCCTAAAGTGACAAGATATCATTTTTCTAACTCAAAAAGTTTAGACTTTCACATATATTTTTGTCTTCAAAACAAAACAAAATAAAACTTTATGGAAGCTTGAAAGTTGCGCCACTTTTAAGGAAATCAAGAAGCAAACTTTTTAAAGTTTAAAGCTTTTAGAAGGTTCATAGTCTTATCAAATCATGGAAACATAGAAAGGTGAAGCTTTTCTAATCATTCACTCATCATAAAGAGAAAGGAACAACTTTAAGCAAAGAACAAGAAGGACATATGTTTCCAAAAGAGGAAACTTAAGAACACATGAAGAACATCAAGAACATATTTTTCCTAAAGAGGAAACTTAAGAACACATGAAGAACATCAAGAACACATTTTTCCAAAAGAGAAAACTTAAGAGCACATGAAGAACATCAAGAACACATTTTTACTAAAAATGAAAACTTTGGCTCTTGAAGAGCATGAAGGATCTTCTCAAGCTTTCACTTAAAAATCTTAGTCATGAAAGAACCAAGCTCCAAGCTTTCTTGAGTAAACAAAATGAAAAAGATGGAGATCACAACCTTTCTTGAAGATAGCGCAAAAACAAGAGAAATGGAAGAAGAAGATGATGACTCCTCTTGATGATGAAGGTGGCGGTTTTGCAAGAAGGAAGGAGAAGCTCTTGAAATCTCGTGGAAATGGAGGTTGTAGTGTTTTGATCTTGTCTCCAAAGACCAAAAGATGTGATCTTTGAAGGGCTTGGTGAGGAAGGTTTGGTTATGGAGGTGGAGAATGATGAAGAAGATGAAGAAGAAGAAGAAGAAGAAGGAATATAGAGAGAGGTTGGAGAGTTTGAGAACTTTAGAGAGAGAATGAGAAGTTGAAAATGAAGTGAATGTGTGTGTGTGCAAGAAAGTGGCGTCTTCATTAAGGGAGGGGGGAGTGAGATATTTTGGTTAATTTTGTGTTAATTAGTGATTAAGGGGACAAAGTGGATGATGGGGAGACAAAACATGGTCAAACTCTTACATAAAGTACTCTTGTCTAATGCTTTATGCTTTTATGACATCACTCTTTACTTTATTGTTTAGTTGACTAAATTTGAATTTAATCATGTGATTAAGTGCTCATACAACTTAATTAAGATGATTAAGCAAGGATTAGTGATTAACGCACAAAAACATGATGAACAAAATTTAATCTTACGATTAAGCTTAATTAACCTTAATTAAACTCGAGTAGGCTAATTAAGGGCGATTAGTGCTTTATTAAGCTATAAGGGCTCTAGCTTGCTCAATTAGAGATTATCTAACCTCGATTAAGCATTCTCTTGACCCTTCTCATCCGAGTCAACCCCTTAATTAAGCCCTAATCTCAAAATTTCTCATTAAATGCCTAATTACTCAGGGTTACTGAGGTAATCTAGCACAACATGAAATTAAGGATGTTACATTTCTCCTCACCTTTAAAAAGAATTTTGCCCTCAAAATTCGTTACCTGTAAATAAATTCGGATACTTGCTCTTCATTTCGGCCTCCAGCTCCCATGTATACTCTTCCATATTTCCTCTACCCCAAGCCACCTTGACCAAGGGTACCATCTTATTCCTCAGCTGTTTCGCCCCACGATCCACGATCCGAGATGGCGGCAGATTGAAAGTTAGGTCCTCCATTAACTGTACACTTTCAGGCTCAAGTAGATGACTAGGGTCGGAATGGTATTTTCTCAATTGAGACACATGGAAAACATCATGAAGGTTTGACAAATTTGGAGGTAAGGCTATTTGGTAAGCAACTGACCCGACACGTTTTAAAATTTGAAAAAGGCCAAGGAAACGGGGGCTTAACTTTTTGACCTTCATAGCTCTACCTATACCGGTCGTAGGAGTGATTTTCAGGAATACATGTTCTCCTTCTTGGAACTCTAGGGGCTTTCTCCTTTTATCCGCATAACTCTTTTGACGGCTTTGGGCCATAAGGACTCTGTCCCTAATCCTTTTGACTTGCTCCGTGGTCTGCCTCACAAGATCAGGTCCTAGTAGGCTTTGCTCACCCGATTCAAACCAACATAGGGGAGATTGGCACTTCCATACAAAGCTTCATAGGGTGCCATACCAATACTTGCATGATGACTATTGTTATAAGCAAACTCGATCAAAGGTAAGTATTTATCCCAACTTCCTTGGTTATCCAATACACAAGCTCTCAACATATCCTCCAAAGTTTGGATGGTCCTCTCCGACTATCCATCCGTCTGGGGGTGATAAGTTGTACTTAGGCAAAGCTTCGTTCCAAATGCCTTTTGCAAGGCTCCCCAGAACCTAGAGGTAAACCTCGGGTCTCTATCGGAGATTATGCTTGAAGGTACACCATGCAATCTTACTATCTCTTGAACATACAGCCGGGCTAACTTTTCCAAAGGATAAGTAGCTCGAATGGCCAAAAAGTGAGCAGACTTGGTTAATCTGTCAACAATTACCCATATTGCATCGAACCCAGCCTGCATTTTGGGTAAACCCATCACAAAGTCCATAGAGATACTTTCCCATTTTCATTCTGGGACCTCCAATGGTTGCAGCATACCAGAGGGCTTTTGGTGCTCAATCTTTACTTTCTGACAGGCTAAACACTTGCCTACCCACTCCGCAACATCCCTCTTCAATCCTGGCCACTAGAACATCTTTTTGATGTCTTGATACATCTTTGTCACACTAGGGTGTATGGTGAAATGGCTCTTATGAGCCTCCTCTAAAATCCTTCTTCGGAGGTCACCACTTGCGGGTACACAGACTCTTCCTTCAAATTTCCATAGTCCATCTGCACCTTGTGCAAAACCCTTCAACCTTCCTTCCTTCACCAACGCTAGGGTTTTCAAGAACTCTTCTTCCTTGCCTTGGGCTTGAGCAATTTGACTCTTGAAATCACTCGTCACCCTAATCTGATTCAATCTTATACTATGGGGGGTCAACATAACTCCAAGGTTAAGGTCTCTAAAACTCCTTACTAGCTCATCCTCCTTAACCATCATCCATGATGCATGCAAGGATTTCCGACTTAATGCGTCGGCCACCACATTGGCTTTCCCAGGGTGATAGTTCAACCCGAAATCATAATCCTTCAGAAACTCCATCCACCTCTTTTGCCTCATATTTTGCTCCTTTTAATCAAAGAGATACTTCAAGCTCTTATGATCAGAGAACACCTTGAACCTCATACCATACAGATAATGCCTCCATATCTTTAGGGCAAACACTACGGCTGCTAATTCCAAGTCGTGGGTTGGGTAGTTCACTTCATGAGGCTTCAACTGTCTAGAGGCATAAGCCACTACGTTCCTATTCTGCATCAAGACACAACCTAAACCTCTCCCAGAGGCATCACAGTATACCTCAAACGGTCCACTAGGGTTCGGCAAAACCAATACTGGGGTTGAGGTTAACTTACCTTTTAGCTCTTGAAAGCTCTTCTCACAGTCCATTGTCCACACAAACGGGGCATCCTTCCTTGTCAACTTGGTTAAGGGTAGAGATATTTGAGAAAATCCTTTTATAAACCTACAGTAGTACCCGGCTAAACCTAAGAAACTCCTTATCTCAGTCACTGAGGTTGGCCTCTCCCAACTTATCACAGCCTCAATCTTACTTGGATCCACAGCAATACCCCCTTGCGACACCACATGCCCTAAGAACTTTACTTCCTCCATCCAGAATTCACACTTAGATAACTTGGCATAAAGCTTCTTTTCCCTTAAGATCCTTAATACAACCCTCAAATGTTTTTCATGTTCCTCTTTTGTCCTCGAATAGATGAGACTATCATCTATGAAAACAACTACAAACTTGTCCAAATAGGGTCTAAAGATCTTGTTCATATAATCCATGAAAACAGCAGGGGCATTAGTCAATCCAAACGACATCACCGTAAACTCATAATGCCCATACCTTGTCCTAAAAGCTGTCTTAGGTATATCCTCCTCTTTCATCCTTATTTGATGATATCCAGATCTCAGATCAATCTTAGAGAACACAGCTGCACCTCGCAGTTGGTCCATGAGGTCATCTATCCTAGGCAAGGGATACTTATTCTTAACAGTCACCTTGTTTAATTGCCTGTAATCTACACACAGCCTCATACTACCATCCTTCTTTTTCACAAATAACACCGGGGCTCCTCAGGGTGAGGCACTAGGTCTTACGAACTTCTTTTCTAACAACTCTTCCAATTGTCCTTTCAACTCCGACAACTCTTGTGGGGACATCCTATAGGGTGCTATAAAGATTGGCCCAGTACCCGGCACCAATTCTATAGAAAACTCGATTTCCCTTTCCGGGGGAAACTCGGGTATGTCGTCAGGGAATACATCTGGGTATTCCCTAACTACGGGGATCTCATCCAACACCTGCTCGAGTTCCACTTCACTTGTCATAAGGAGAACATATCCCTGATCACCAAACTCACCACTTCCTACCCTAACAAAGTTCAAGAACAAACTAACAGCCTCCACGGGCTTATCAGGTATAGGGGGAAAACAACAGACTTTTCTAAACAATTTATCATAGCATGGTTAGCCGAAAGCCAATCCATGCCTAAAATCAGATCCAGACCAGACAAAGGCAAACAAATCAAATTCGCTATGAAAGACTTACCATCAATTTGGAATTGACAACTCAAGCAACAATGACAAGTCTTAACTGGTTTCCCAGCAGGAGTAGAAACATTTAACATATAAGGTAATTCGGACACAGATAATCCTAATCTATCTACACAATCATGAGAAATAAAGGAGTGTATAGCTCCAGAATCATATAGCACAGTTAAGGTCCTGCCATTGACCTCGCACTTACCTTAGATGAGATCGTCGGACCGCGTGGCCTCTTCAGCATTGAGGGCAAAGACCCTTCCTTGGTGTTGGGGCTTGTTGGCAGGGGACAACAGCTTGACAGTGCAGTCTCTTACCATATGCCCAGGCTTTCCGCATCGGAAACAAGCATTCTGGCCAGCTAAACAAGGGCGTCCTCCATGGTGTTTACCACACTTAGGGCAAGCTTGACCATTCGTTGGCTTGGGTGGATTCCCAGCAGGCTTCTGGGGTTGCTTTCCTTTGAAACCTCCACCCTGAAATGGTTTCCTCAGAGGTTGGGGCTTGAACCTCTGCCTTTGCGGTGCCAACTTCTTCTTGTAGGCCTCGGACCTTGCCACTGACAGCTTACGGTTGTAATCCTCCACCAAACGACACTTGTTGACGACTGCAGCATAGTCACGGATCTCCATTGGTCCTATAGATGCCAGTATCTCCTCATGCAATCCCCCTTCAAACTTCACACACTTCCAACGCTCATCCGGGTTCCCTTGGTAAATTGTCGAGAACTTGCACAGCTCTTTGAACTTGGCCGTATACTCAGCAATATTCATGGTCCCTTGATGCAGACTCATGAACTCCAACTCCTTCGCATTCCTCACAGATGCAGGAAAATACTTCCTATAGAAGTGCGACTTGAAAATCTCCCAGGTGATGTGGGTTTGGGCTCCCTCCAAAAGCCTCTTTACGCCTACCCACTAGAACTCAGCATCAGCTTCCAACATATAGGTAGCAAAGGCTACCTTCTACTCCTCGGTGCAGGCCAACACTGTGAAAATCTTCTCAATGGCCTTGATCCACTCCTCAGCTTGATCGGGGTTGTACGTCCCTCTAAAGCTCGGCGGATTTGCCTTCCTGAACTCAGCAAACTTGAGGTACTCAAGATCCACCTCAGCTCCTCCATTGTGCCCTTCGGGATTCTCCTCATCCCTTTGCTCCATTCGCTCCATCATACGATGGGCAACAGCAGCCTGCTCCCTCATAGCAGCAGCCATTTCGCGAAGTGTCCCCATGACTTCCTCGGGACCTTCTGGCTCGTTGTGGGGCCTACCACGTCTTCCTGAAGCCATTAGTTCTTGGTACACAAGACGAAAGACATTTAGTTGATCAAGCTCAACATTTATGTTGAGTGAACCAGCAACTAACCACATTTAGAATAGACAATCATGCACATCTAATTCCTACGCCTCATCACACAGACGAGACTCAAAGCAAGACTTAACTAAAACATATGCTTAGAAGCATAGTCAGTCCATCCCCAGGCTCTTCAAGGACGAACTGCTCTAATACCAAAATGTAACACCCTAGTAGTTCCATTCTATGCTTAAGTCATATTGTGGAATTACTAGTCGTTACTTTTGCTCGCGGAACTATCATTACCTTTTAGAAATTACCTTGTACGAAAATAGGGGTAAAATTTTTTTCTTCAAAACAAGTGAACCAATTTTTGAAATCGAGAGCTATGAGCGCATCATGAACATATAAAGTAACACCGCTGTCCCATACATACATCACATTTAGCAAGCATAGAAACCATAAGAGTAATCACGATTCTTAGATAAATGTAACATTCATTCCACGACCATCCATGATAATACGATAATAGTCATACCAGAGTCATACATAAGATAATAATGGGTCCGATATCTATCGTCGGCCCTACATAAAAAGCCTACAATACATAATAAAAGGAAATACATCAAAAAATCCTACTACCCAAGCATGCCACATAACAGAATGATAACCCTATAACTACAACCAAAAGGGGCTATCCTCGTGCTCGACTCCGCATGCAGTCGTCACATCAAGCATCTGGCGGTCATGGAAGATGTAGACCCTCATCGCTGCATTCACCGACAGCACAGAGGCGTTCGGCACCGGGTCAAAGCGCCAACGCCACACCGGGAACTCAATGTAGATCACCACCGTGCCCGACGTCGACATCCTCTGAAGACGACACGGAAACGTAGGAATGAGAAATACTAAATTTCTCAGTAGGATCGCGATTAGACAAACATAGTGTCATCGTCATCGTCCCAGCCACTTCGGGTTTAATTATAAAAACAGTGGACAGATATAAGTTCAAATTTTTATGGTTTTTGAAAACTTAGACCCCGAAGCGGGTTGCTTTTAAACTTAAGATCATAACTACATCATCATAAGTAACATACGTACTAAAACATAGAATAAACATTCATAATGCAAATGGGCAATATACTTACATGCAAAGACATGCATCATCATAGACGTAACCATGGTCATACTCAGACTTTACTTTCATTTTTAGCACGTGCTTAACATTCTTTACTTTCCTTTGAAATAGACTGCTTTTGGATATGAGCTCATTCCGTGATCGTCGTCACGCAGTACTAACCAAATCAGACAAAGCCGATATTGGTTACCTCTAAGTTGGAGGGTCCTCCAAAACACCCTTGCCTCCCTCATAGAGGTTCCTTGTGGATCGCCGTCTCTCACTTCCCTTACCGAAGTGATTGAAGGGTCACGTCCCATTGATTCTTTTCTTATCTTTATACTTTACATGCATAACATTTCCTTGACTAGATGCATGCAATGATATGACTAAGTCCATAATTTTGATGGAAATCTAGCAGCATAACGGCTAGACCGGAGCTTCCCCAAAATGCCAATCATCAGCATTCAACCAATAGTTCATCATATCTATATCATATCATCACACTCATCATTCAATCATGAGACAAAGCTCAATCAAACTCATCATTCATCATGCCGAGTGGCATCACACATCCATACCCTAAAGGGGTTTATAGTTGTGTTGTTCTTTGTGAAGAATATTATGAATCATCACATGATTTCCCATGGTTACCCATGATAGAATCACATAGTTAGGATATGTGTTTGTAGTCTTTTAGTTACTTGGTCCTTGGATGAAAATATTCTTCACCTAAGTGCATGTCTTATGAAACACTTGTTCAAATTAATTAAATTATGTGATTGTTTCCTTTTCTTGAGATAGTGCACTTAGTGATTCCTAGGTCATGGTATGCTCAGATGCCCTAATCATACTTCTGTTCCCAAGGAGTTTGAGATCCCTCTAATCCTTGGGTCATGACAACGCATAACCACATCATGAACCCAACAATACCAATGTTCACTAATCACCAAGGGTGACTTTTAACTTCTTCAAGTTACAAAGTTTTTAAACTTTTACTAATAACATACCAAGGTTTTGCCTTAAACATTATTAAAGTTGTCATTCTTTATAAAGTAGTTATAAAGTCTTATTCTTTATGAAAGTAAGTGCTTTTGACATTAAGCTCTTATCTTAAGATTGGACCTTTATGAAATAATGATACAAGTTACTAGCTTTTTGAATAAAAAGTCTTGTTCTTTATAAAAGTTAACACCTTTTTGCATTATTTTGGTTCAAAGTCTAAACTTTATGAATGAAATGTTATAAAACAACATTTTTATAACTTAAAGATCTTAAAGTTTGAAACTTTGTGAAAGGTCTTTTCTTTAAGGTTTGATTTCTAAAGCCTAAAGTGACAAGATATCATTTTTCTAACTCAAAAAGTTTAGACTTTCACATGTATTCTTGTCTTCAAAACAGAACAAAATAAAACTTTATGGAAGCTTGAAAGTTGCGCCACTTTTAAGGAAATCAAGAAGCAAACTTTTTAAAGTTTAAAGCTTTTAGAATGTTCATAGTCTTATCAAATGATGGAAACATAGAAAGGTGAAACTTTTCTAATCATTCACTCATCATAAAGAGAAAGGAACAACTTTAAGCAAAGAACAAGAAGGACATATGTTTCCAAAAGAGGAAACTTAAGAACATATGAAGAACATCAAGAACACATTTTTCCAAAAGAGGAAACTTAAGAGCACATGAAGAATATCAAGAACACATTTTTACTAAAAATGAAAACTTTGGCTCTTGAAGAGCATGAAGGATCTTCTCAAGCTTTCACTTAGAAATCTTAGTCATGAAAGAACCAAGCTCCAAGTTTCCTTGAGTAAACAAAATGAAAAAGATGGAGATCACTACCTTTATTGAAGATGGCACAAAAACAAGAGAAATGGAAGAAGAAGATGATGACTCCTCTTGATGATGAAGGTGGCAGTTTTGCAAGAAGGAAGGAGAAGCTCTTGAAATCTTGTGGAAATGGAGGTTGTAGTGTTTTGATCTTGTCTCCAAAGACCAAAAGATGTGATCTTTGAAGGGCTTGGTGAGGAAGGTTTGGTTGTGGAGGTGGAGAATGATGAAGAAGATGAAGAAGAAGAAGAAGGAATGTAGAGAGAGGTTGGAGAGTTTGAGAACTTTAGAGAGAGAATGAGAAGTTGAAAATGAAGTGAATGTGTGTGTGTGTGTGCAAGAAAGTGGCGTCTTCATTAAGGGAGAGGGGAGTGAGATATTTTGCTTAATTTTGTGTTAATTAGTGATTAAGGAGACAAAGTGGATGATGGGGAGACAAAACATGGTCAAACTCTTACATAAAGCACTCTTGTCTAATGCTTTATGCTTTTATGATATCACTCTTTACTTTATTGTCTAGTTGACTAAATTTGAATTTAATCATGTGATTAAGTGCTCATACAACTTAATTAAGCTAATTAAGCAAGGATTAGTGATTAACACACAAGAACATGATTAACAAAAATTAATCTTATGATTAAGCTTAGTTAACCTTAATTAAACTCGAGTAGGCAAATTAAGGGCGATTAGTGATTAATTAAGCTATAGGGGCTCTAGCTTGCTCAATTAGAGATTATCTAACCTCGATTAAGCATTCTCTTGACCCTTCTCATCCGAGTCAACCCCTTAATTAAGTCCTAATCTCAAAATTTCTCATTAAATGCCTAATTACTCAGGGTTGCTGAGGTAATCTAGCACGACATGAAATTGAGGATGTTACACAACCAACCCAAATTCCCAATCAAAAATTCATCCCTCTCATCAAAGAAAATGCAACTAAAAATAATCTATGAAAATTACATTACCAACACAATTTTGAAATTAATCAATAAAATCATAATCAAATAAAGTTTAGATTGTTGTTGGGTAGGTGGAGACCTTTAATGCTTGGATTGGTTCAAGAGTTTAGCCTACCATATTGAAATAAAGTGCGGATAAAAATAAAGAGCAGGATGAAGAGCAAGATAAACTAAGAAGAGAAAATAAAAAGTGTATTTGATCCTATTCTACCAATACTAAAAACTATTTTTGTGTTTCTATTTTCAT
Source organism: Pterocarpus santalinus (assembly GCA_031439595.1). Classification (NCBI taxonomy): domain Eukaryota; kingdom Viridiplantae; phylum Streptophyta; class Magnoliopsida; order Fabales; family Fabaceae; genus Pterocarpus; species Pterocarpus santalinus. The sequence goes on from CM062531.1 coordinate 43,191,543, forward strand.
CCCCTAAAAATTGATCCTAGCCCCTTCCTTCTTGCCTTTGTTTGGCCCAATTCAATAGTGGTATGTGTTAGCATCCAAATATCTTTGGTACCATTCAATTCCAAAATTGTGCGACTTATGGCTCAAATACTGCCCAAAGGTCAATAGCACACCTGGTCTGACTTAAATAATCTGAATGGCCTTCAAGGAGATGGAAAGCTTCAAGTGTCTTATAATGGTTGTAGCCCATTGAGTTAGCTTTTTTACAAAAATAAATTTGGCATCAATTAGACGCCTAGAACTCCAAATATAGCAAATTTACTAAAATAGTATAAAGCTAAAAAATATTCAAGAAAACAATTAAGGTGAATTAGAAGCCCAATTTATTTATTTGGCCCAAACACCACTAGAAACATGCAGAATATCAATGGATTTTTAAAAAAGTATCGATGGATATAATTTTTCATAGGGATACTGTGACAAAAAAATTCTATCGATAAAAATAGTATCAGTAATAATTATCAACAAATTTTAATAATCATTGGTAATTTGCAGCAAATTTACCAATAGATTTATTTTTAATTTTCTTCAGTAAATATATGAAAAATTCGATAAATTTTTCAAATTGTCAAAATTAATATAATACTGACGACTATGTCAAATTTTACTGACAAAAACTCGTTGATAAATATAACAAAAAAAATTTTTATGAAATTATTGATGGATTTTTCATTTGTAAAAATAAATAAAAAAGTTTAATTTTGGATTTGCGAACTTATTGCCAACAGAAAATCTATTGGTTAAATGAAAATTTTTAATTATTTATTTTAATTTTATTTAATTATGCCTTATTTTTAATTCTTATTATTTATTTTAATTACCACTTAAATTATTTTATATAATTAAAATATAAAATATAATAATTAGAATAAAAGGCACAAAAAACAAAATTACATATATAAATAGTAAAGACCTATCAAATAATGTAAATGTAACCATCAAATACTACAAGTAATGTAAAATAAAAAAGGGGAGAAATATAAGAGTATTCCTACTCATTGATGTTGGAGATGCCATCCTCATCATCCGGCAAATAAGAAAAAGAAGGCTTTTCTTTTGGTATTGGTGGCGGAGGAGGAGGAAACGATGAGCTACTGGCTCGTAGATCCTAGAAATATTTGTGCAGTTGTATCAACATCTTCCTCTCCATCTTCTTCCCACCCTCTTTTTGACCATCTTCAACTTCTTTTTTTAGCTTTCTTCCCACCCTCTTCTTGACCATCATCAACCCGGAACTTGCTTCTCTCTTCTCACCTCTTTCTAAACCCTCCCTTGAATATTATTTTATGATGGTTCCTCATGTTTCTTTTGATTTCTAATATCTTCTTTTAATTTTGATCATTGCTTGATGATGGGAGACATGATTTTGGCCTGAGTGGTTGCTGCTATTTAGGTGCTTTAAGGATGTTTTTGGCTTGTATATCGATGATTTAAAGTCTCTTGAACTTGGTTCTTGATAGTTGTTTGAGTTTGTGATCAAAAGGAAATAAAACTCTTTGTGTGTGTGTGTGTGTGTGTATGTGTGTGTGCACGCTTGTGGGCTTAGTAAAATAAAAGGGGCTAGAGTTGTTTTCTTTTCATGTAATTAGTTGATCTTAATCTCTTGTTGATATAGAAATAATATTATGAAGCTTGATTGATTAGGAAGAATGAAGAAAATTATGTGTGTTGTGTGTGCATGTGATATGAGTATAAAAGGGCTTTTGGAGATAAAGTGTGCTTCATTGTGTATTGATGATCTTACATGTTCTCTATACTAATTTTGGATGAGTGGATTTAGTAAGATTGAAAGAAAAAAAGATAAAATCTAAATTGCTCTTGTATGGGCGCATGTCACAGGTTTACAAAGAATTACGAGACTTGGTGTGTGAAATTAAGATTCTTAATGCTTAGAATTATGCTTTAGGGAAGTATCTTGAGTTAGATTAAAAGAAAAGATAAATTTCATAAGTGGTGTGTGTACATGTGTGCTTTTTAGCCTATATAGGGTTCAAAAGGGAAAGTTGTTATTCTTACTTGGACTATGATGACTTTAGTGTTTTATGAGTAAGTTGATCTTGTGTTAATGTTAAAATGATGTAAAATCCATATGTGAGTGTGTGTGAGTGTATTTTTGGGTTCCAACAAAGAAAAGGAAAGAAAATTGTGTTTTTATGATTAATTGGTAATTGGTGTAACACCCTAATCGTCCCATACTATGCTTAAGTCATATTATGGGATTACTAATTGTTACTTTTGCTCGCGGAACTAACTTGACTGCTTGAAATTACTTTATACTGAAAATAAGGGTAATTTTTTTTTTTTGCACAATAATGATATAAACCTTTTGAAAACAATGAGAGCCATGAGCACAACGTGAACTCATAATACCAAACATCATTATTTCGTACATGCGGTGCGATAAAATAAATAAGGGAATTAGAAAGAGCAACCATATTAGATAAACATGATATTATTCTACAACCATCATAGTTAAATATAGTTAAAAATAATATGGCATGTACTACATAATAAACCATGGGCCTGATATCTATTGTCAACCTTACAAGATAACCTAACCAGATACAACACAAAAAGAAATACTAATCTCTATCGTCCATACATGCCATACTAGAAATGATAACCCTATAACCTACAACCAAAAAAAGCTATCTTGTTCCAGCTCAACAAGTGTCATCCATGTCATCTATCAAACTGGAGGTATCCGTTCCTGAATCCACCGAGGGCATCATCTCCCCATCCCCTTCCATGGGCACGCCCACACCCATGGGGTATAGCACAAGAGTGAATGAATCTAAATCCTCGAACTGGGGGTGGAGCTGAACCAGCAAAAGAGTTTGAAGACAAGCAAATTACGGAGGGGTAAGACGGATCTGAACAATAGGATCCTACAGAGTAAGTCGGGTAGGATGACTCCGAGGGATTAGACTCCCAAAATAAGTCAGTGTCAGCCAGGTGTCGGAGTTGGATTATCTATCAGTGGCATACCTCGCCAGGTGAAAAGGCGGACGTATGTCATCCAGGATGATATCCTCGAACAGATCATAGGGGCGGAAAAACGGGCTCATAACTAGTGTGTGGAACTAACGGCTGTGGAATATATAGACCCTCATAGCTGCTTGAGCTACTAGCACAGATGCATTTAGCATCGGGTTGAAGTGCCAATGCATGATCGAGAACTCAATGAAGATTGTAACATCCCCATTTCTACCTAAGCTAATTAGCTCGGTGTTTCCGGCTAATTAGAGGGATTAGCGATTAATTGAGAACTAATCGATTAATCCCGAGAGCAAGAGCTTAGTAAATTAAGTCTAGCCAAACAATTTAGTCATAATGTCCTAAGCGTTTTAATAAAACCTTAATCGTCTAATCCTTAATTACTTGAAGGTGCCAAAACAAGAGTAAGACAATCTAACCTTACTAATTAAGTTTATAATGATTAAGACAACTCTTGAAAAATTAAACCCCAAATTAAGCATATGCTTAACCGTAATGCAAGACATCATAAAAGGTATAATTGACAAGAGTTAACTCATAGGTAATTAAGCCAATTAAGTTAAACTACATTTAAATAATTCTAATAACATTTAGAGATAAAGGTTCTTCCATGCATATGCCCTAGAAAGACCTACCAAGGAGGAGCAACATCTCACCCTTCATTCAAACTCTTTAATCCTACACCATTAGATCAAAAGCCAAGACTATGATCCTTGTCATCCACCATTAGATCTTGACACTTGGATGAGTCTTAGACAAGCAACCAAATCCTAAGAGGGTACTCCCTTTAACCCCTAGAGAAAAGCTTAAAATGGGCATTAGAATGCCTCCAAGACTCAAGGAAAAACAACTCACCCTTTACCCCAAGGTTTTCCACTCTCTTGCTTGTTGTAAGAAGCAAAGTCACATCACTCTTTTCCCTCCCCTTTGTGCGCCATCAGCCCACCTCTCTTTCCCCCTCATTTCATTCTTTCACTCCTCTCCCAAACACACACCCAAAGCTCTCTTCTCTCTCTTCAATTTCAAATTCTCCTCCTTCTCTCTAAACTCTCCAACTTCTCTCTAGAATTCTCCCACTTCTCTCATCCTTTCCTCTTCTCATCCTACTCACAAACTCTTCAAGAGCCACCATTTCTTGCTCTTGGAGAAAAAGACCCTCACATATCAAGCCTCTTCCAAGATCCAAGAGGAGGAGCACCACCACCACCATCATCTCTTTTTCCATCCCAAGTTCCTTCAAAGAAAGCTTCTTGGTAGTGACTCTAAACCCCTTTTTCTCTCTTGTTTTTCAAGCTTTAGAACTCCTATGCTCTCCATAGCTAGGTGGTTTTAAAGATTGATTATGGGCATCATAGCCATTCTTGTCATAAAATGAGATGTTGTTGCTAGTATGGTTGTTTGTTGAAAATATGTTTTCGGTTTGGTGTGATGCATGGCTGAATCCATTATTTTTGAACTCCAACATGATAGTTTTTCACTAATCTTTCATGGTATATGAGTGTTTTATAACTTGAGAATGGTTTCTTGAAAGTGAGGTTGAGTGTTTTGGAGAAAACATGAGAAAAAGCAAAAACGTGAAATCTGGATTTTCTGACAGCCTGTAAACCGAACGGTATAACTTTTTCCAGAAAACTCAGAAATTAGTGGAACCAATTTTATATGAAAATAGACTCAGAGAGCTTTCCATACATATAAAATATATAAGATTCGGAGTTAAAATGAGTGAGATATGATTTTTCAAAGTGGACTGTTCTCGGATCGGTTTCTGTCTGGGCAGTCTACACTAAAATGTGTATAACTCGAGCTACAAAAATGATTTTTGAGTGAGACCAAGTTTAAATGAAAGCTAAGACATAGAGGAACAAATACCTAAAACAGTTTTCTCAGATTCCTTCTGAGCAATTATAATGAGAAGTGACAATCCACTGTACCGGGAGTGAACTTGGAAACTGAACAAGTCAGAATAAAATATGCATAACGGGAGTTAGAAAATGTATTTTTGAGTGGGACTTGTTTTGTTAAAAACTAGACTCAGAACCCTAAAAGCATATAAAATTTCGCATTAAAATGATAAAATACCAATTTATGGTGAATTTTTAAAGTTACTGCTTAGGGTAAAAGTAAAACTGTCAAAACTTAACCTTAAGTAAGACTTTGCATAAATGACTTAAAAAGGTAAAAGACCTTAGCTCAAAGTAATGAAACTTCATAATTTACTTAATGAAGACTAGATGGAATAAAATACCAAGCTTGCCTAATCCTTAACAAAAGAAGCAAAAAAAGTGAAAAACCGAATGTAAATGTAGTTAGTGTACTAGATTAAGTTCATAAGATTTTAATCAAACTATATTGCAAAACCTAAAACATAAATCTTCCAAATTTAAAATATGAAAATCATATAAGTCAAGTTAGAATAAGTGAGAAGAAGAAATCAATAAAATGAAAGCCAATGTAAAAGCTTGCACCTAATTTACTAAGCTAAGCTCATAAGACTTTGTTTGAGAATATGCTTATGTTTAGGTTGCAAGCATGATGTGATGATGATGTGATTATGATGCCATGATAATGATGATATGATATGATGATGATGATATGATATGATGATATGATATGATGCTGTGATACTGGTATTCATGCAGCAAAATTTTGGGAAGTCATGCGGTATAGCCGTTATCTTTGCCGAAATTTTGTAGAAACTGTGGACTTAGAAACATTTTGCATCATAAGTTAATAAGAAGAGATTTGATAAAGTGTGATCCTTCAAAAGGGAAGGTGACCTAAGTTAAGTTTCCCCTCACCCACGACTCACATGAGGCATGGCACGACCCAGCTAGTGTGAGTATAGGGGATAGGGCTTACATGAGGCATGGCATGACCCAGCTAGTGTAAATGCAGAAATTATATGGTGGCGACGGCCACGGTATGAGCTCATTACCACCTATGTTTAGTGGGTGAAAAGAGAAGGACTCAAGATGAGTCAAGTTAAGGAAAGAAAGGGACTTCGGTCCAACCCGAGTAAAGAACATAACTCTCGATCTGTTTATATATGTTATGAATAGTCATATAAGCTTTCATGTATGCCCTGATGATGTTAATACAACGAGGATAAATACTAAAAATGGGATCCACTTCGGATAGTAACGTTTTCGAAAATCAAATAATTGAACCTATTGTATGCCCACGCTTCGTTTCAAAACCGAAGTGGTGGGGCGATGACGATGACACCGGTGTGTCGGTCGAGTCCTCGAGAAATTTTATTTCTCATCCTAGTTGTTTTTCCGTCTCGTCACCAGATACTCATGGAGCCTCACGTGATGTGGAGCATGGAGCCTCCCCACCATGAGTGGGTTTATGATGAGGACGCCCACGCTATCGTGGCCACGACCACCACGGTAGTTCGCACCTACTTCTATCCGGGTCGAAGTTTTTGAACAAGAGGAGCCAGAGATTCCGCCAGCCCCCATGGACGTATCTTCGTCACGCCTTGGACAGCCATTGGGTCCTTGGGATTTCCCGCCCGAGCCATTGCCCGAGATCGAGATGGAGCCTATGTCTCCCCGGCCTACCCGTAGCCGAGCCTATGCCGCCGCCAGAGGTTCCGTGGTCGAGGTGAGTTCGACGGCCACCCCAGGGTCGTAGCGACTTCGCCGCCACTCCCGAGTATCGACTGTCGCGTCAGGAGGATCCCTCCGAGGCCCATTCCTCGGTGGGCAGCTATGTTCCCGGCCGTCGCGTCCGTCGTATAGAGGTGATCAGCACGCACCCCCGCATCATTCGCACTCCGCACGTTCCCCCAGGCCGGGCAGCATGGAGGACTCGACATTCGAGGACCTTACTTCGATGCAAGGGCATGGAAGGGCGAAGAAGACAAGCATATGTCTACGAGGGCTTATTTTGATTTGTGCTCCCTAACTCTTGTATTTCATTTAGTATTGTATCTCATCAGACTTGTGTACCTTTGATATTTGGGGCCATGGCATGTCCATGAGTTGCCCTTATATGTATTCGTTGGATATTGTGAGATTAAGTATATTATGTAGTTGATGTTATAATTTGAATGTATGACTTTGTGATTTATCTCATGTTCCTTCCATTTATATCGAAATCTCTGCGATACGCTCGTTTATTGCTATCTTCTCGCGCAAGGCTTTATTTTTCCAACGCAACAACATATTTCAAAAAAAAAATTTTTACTGTATTTTCCGCGTAATTTAATTTCAAGTAAAGTTTAGTGTTCCACGAGCATAAGTAACAACTAATAAAACGCCGTAATACGACTTAAGCGTAATATGGATTTATTAGGGTGTTACAAAGATCATCATGGTGCCCAACGCCTGCATCCCCTGAAGACGACATGGAAACATAGGAGTAAGAAATACCAGATTTTTCAGTAGGATCGCGACTAGACAATTACTATGTTTTCATCGTCACTGTCCCAGCTACTTCGAGTTTATTTATACAAACAGTGAACATGCATAGATTCAATTTTTAATGATTTTTAAAACATAAGTTCCCGAGTCGGGTTTCTTTTAGGTTTAGTCTCATAAACATGTTGTAACATCCCCAATTTTTGTCTAAGCTAATTAGCTCAGTGATCCTGGCTAATTAGAGAGATTAACGATTAACTGAGGACTAATCGGCTAATCTCGATGAGCAAGAGCTTAGTAAATTTAGTCAAGTCAATAATTGAATTATAATGTACTAAATATTTTAGTTAAAACCTAATTATTCGAACCTCATTAATTCATAACTTAGAAATATAATTAAGTTAATCCAATCTTATTAAGTACAAGACAATTGTTCTACCATAATCGATTGAGATAGATTGATTCTTACACCTTAATTACATAATTCATAAGAGCAATTTAATTAATCAAATTGAATTAACAACTTAGGTAATTCTAATAGTTTTGAAGATTTAAAAATTTCTCCTAATTGATGCACCAAATCTTGGCCAAGGACAAGAGCAAAATCTAACCATCCATTTGCCTTCTCATCATACACCATTAGATTAAGAGTCTAGGTTAGTAGCATCTCTTTAGTCAAGACAAGAAATGTACTCTCTTCCATCAAGATGGTGATACTTGGAGTGATCCTAGCCATCCAAGCCAAATCCTAAGAAAGCTCATGCCTTTAACCACTTGAGAAAATACTAAATGGTCTTTACCCAAACACCAAGACTCAAGAGAAACACAACTCATCCTTTTACCCCATGGTTCCTAGCCTCCTTGCTTGCAAAAGAAGCAAAATCACATCACTCTTTTCCCTCCCCTTTTGCACCAATCAGCCCACCTCTCTCCCCCCTCATTTCATTTTTTCACTTCCTCTCTCAAGACCCACACAAAGCTCTCTCCTCTCTCCAAGTCTCATACTCTCTTCTTCTTCCAAGCTTCATTGTTTTTCTTCCAACCTTCTTACTATTTCCTACCTCATCTCCATCACCACACTGACAATCCCTTCAAGGACTACCATTTTTGGTCCTTGGAGAAATAAGGCCACTCATACACAAGCCCCATTTTCAAGCTTACAAGAAGGAAGGCTCACTTCAACCATCACCTCATCCCAAATCCTTCAAGAAAACTCTTTTTGGTAGTGACTCTAACCCCTTTCTCTTCTATATTTTTCAAGTTCTAGAACTCCTAAGCTCTCCATAGCTAGGTGGTTTTAGGACTTGCTTTAAAGGCCTCATGGCTATGCTCTTGGTATAAGTTGTTTGTGATTTTTGCTCTTTTCTTGACAAATGTCTTTGGTTGTGCATTTTGTTTTATGTTGAACCCAACTTTTTAGAACTCAAAATATTGATTTTCACCAAGATCTCAAAGTATAAAAGTGGTTTGGAAATATAAAATGGTCACTTGAAGAAAAGACTTAAGGTTTTTACAAGAAAACTCATTGAAACTAAAACCATGGAAACTAGAAAAATTCTGGCAGTCTATATGGCGTGACTAATAAATCTTTCAATATAGATCCAAATAGAACGAAACTAATTTTATGTGAAAGTAGACTCAAATAGCTTTCCAAGCATATAAAATGTGTGAGATTTGGCCTTAAAACGAGGGATATATGAATTTTCAAAGTTTTCTGTTCCTAGAAGGGTTTCTGTCCAGGCAGTAGGTAATAAAACGTGCATAACTCAAGCTATACAGAACATTTTTGAGTGGGACCAAGTTTGTTAGAAATATAAGACATAGAGGAATATCCCCATAAAACAGTTTTGGCAGATTCATTGTGAGGAGTCCACAGTAAGGTTTAAAAGTCACTGACCCGAGATGAACTTTCAATTCTAAACAGTCAGAATAAAATATGCATAACTCAAGCTACAAAATGAATTTTTGAGTGGGGTTTCTTTTGTTTAAAAATAGACTCAAAGAAGTGCAAGTATACCAAAATTCGAAATAAAAGAGTAAAAGATGAAATTATGGTGAATTTTTGAAGTTACTGCCCCACTGTAAAAGTAAAACTAGTTATGATAAAAATTTAAAGGTTAATGAAGAATAAGCTTTAAGACATTAATACCCTTATATTAAGTATTAGAAAACCTTCATAATTCAACTTAAAAAGTATCAAAAAGGACATTAGACAAAATTGGCCCTACAACTAATAAAAGAAGACACACAAGAGGTAACCTCAATTAAAAGCTTGCACCAAATTTACTAAGCTAAGCTCATAAAACTTTGCTTGAGAATATGCCTATGTTTATGTGCAAGCATGATGTTATGATGATGATATGATAATGGTGATGTGATGATGATGATTATGATAGTGGTATGATGATGATCATGATGATATGATATGATGATGATGATTATGATAATATGATGACAATGATTATGATGATGGTATGATGACGATATGAAAATGAATGATGATGATATTAATATGACATGTTGATATGATGCTTAATAATATACATTAAAGGAATCACATTTGGGGACGACGATACTTAACGCCCAAATGTGGAAAAGAATCATAATGATTTTGCATCATAAGCTTTAATAAGAAGAGAAAGTAAACTAAGGGTGTGATCCTTCAAAAGGGAAGGTGACCCAAAGTAAGTTCCCCTCACCCACAACTCACATGAGGCATGGCATGACCCAGCTAGTGTGAGTATAGGGGATAAGGCTTACATGAGGCATGGCATGACCCAGTTAGTGTAAATACTGAAATTCTATGGTGGCGACGGCCACGGTATGAGCTCATTACCACTTATGTTTAGTGGGTGAAAAGAAAAAGACTCAAGATAAAGTCAAGTGAAGAAAAGAAAGGGACTTCGGTCCAAGCCCTTGAAGGGAAGAAGATAAGAGAAGCTCATAGCACAGTCATGCATATGTTATGTGATTATATTTATGCCCATATATGTTATGATATAAATGATTAGAGAGTATGTTAAAATTGAATCCACTTCGGATATTCATGTTTTGAAAAACCTAAGAATTGAACCTTATGAATGCTCACTATTTTCATTAATAAAACCGAAGTGGCTGGGGCGATGACGATAACACCTCCGTGTCAGGTTTGAGTCCTACTGAGAAATCTTATTTCTCACTCTAGTTACTTTTCCGCATCGTCACCAGAATCTGATGGCGCATCCGGTGGAATGGAGCATGGATTCCCCACACTGTGAGTGGATGTATGACGTGGGGTGCTAGACAAAGCTGTTTTGGGACTTATAGCGATCGTTTTTCTGTATCTTCGCATATTCCTTTTTGAGATGAGCTTTGTCATTGTAGTTTGTATTTAGTATCTTGTATTTGGATCATGGCACGACCATGAGCTTTCTTCGATGTAATGTTTATATATATATATTATGAACTCATATGGATGTAATGATTAGTTAATTAATGCAATGTATTTGTGAATTTCTATTTATTTACCTTTCTCTTGTTTTATGGTATTTGGGTATTTATTTTATGCGACACGCTCTTTCTCTATCTACCTTCTCGCTTAAGGCTTTACTTTCCAAAGTGACGACGTATTTCAAAAAAAAAAAATTTACTGTATTTTCTGCGTAACTTAATTTCAAGTGAAGTTTAACTTTCCACGAGCATAAGTAACAACTAATAAAACGCCGTAATACGACTGAAGCGTAGTATGGGTTTATTAGGATGTTACACATGCCATGAGCAACATAAAAACATAGGATAAAACCATGTGAACTAAGCATAGCATCAATAGTCATGACATGCATATGAGGAGATAAAGATGCAGGCACTTTCATGCAACCATATGGACTTGACTAAAGTCTTTCATTTACTTTACTTTCACTCTTAGCACATGCTTGACATTCCTTATTTTCCCTTAGAATAGACTACTATTGGACATGAGCTCATTCCGTGACTGTCGTCATATAGTACTAATCTAATTCAGACTTAGTTGACAAGGGAATTTACATATCTCTAAGTTGGAGGTTCCTCCTTTTCACCCTTGCCTCTCTAATAAAGGGTCTTTAAGTCTTAGTGGATCACCTTCCTTTACTTCCCTTACCGAAGTGACCAAAGGATCATATCCAATTATTTCTTTTCTTTTGTTATAGTCACATATTTTGTGCATTGAAATTGCTAGCAAGACACATGTGGACATATAATGATATGACTAAATCCATAATTTTGATGGAACTACGGCAGCATAACGGCTAGACCGGAGTTTTCCCAAAATTTGCCAAACATGGAAATTTCAACAAACAACCAATAATATTCGTCTCCTACCATCATAGAATATCTTATCAAGCATCAATGATCCATCATATCCATGAATCGATATTCGAATCAATCATGCCAATCAACAATCATATATAAGAGTGATATACACTCATACCTTATTTGGTATCTAGGATTTCCTTGCACTTTGTGTAACATCTTATGAATCATGGTAAGACTCCTCATGTTTCTCATGGGGGAATCCTATCACTTAAAGTGAATTATGTGTTATAAACTTTTAATCTATAACTCCCCAAATAAGGCCTTACTTTACATTAGGAATTCATTTTCACCATATAGCTTAATAGATTCTCTATGGTCACATGTTAAATAACTCCTTTTTCAAGTTAAAAGTTTTAATACATATTTGTCTCTTTACTTGGTTCATCATGGCCGAAGCCTATTATTGAAGTTTTTTAGCCGATGCTTCTCATTCAAGATTTTTAGTTTCCCTTGAGGTAGTGCACAAGTGATTCCTAGGTTCATGGTATGCTTAGAGGCCCTAATCATACTTCTGCTCCAAAAGGATTTCGAGATCCCTCTAGTCCCTTTGGGTCATGACAATGCATAACCACACTCATGAATCCAACAACACATGTGCTCACCATCATCAAGAGATGATTTTTATTACAACTAAGTTGCAAGGTTCAAGCTTTATTAAATAGAATATCAAGATTTCACCTTTATGATTATAAAGTTTCATTCTTTATAAAAGTGTGAACCTTTAAATTATATTCATGTCTTCAATAACCAACCTTTATGAAATAATAATACAAGATGCTAACTTTATGGCTAAAAAGCCTTATTCTTTAAGAAAGTTGAAACTTTTAATCATTCTTATTCCTTCAAGATTACAACTTTATGACTTAAAGTTACTCTAAGATTTAAAAGATTCACTCTTGAAGAAAGTCAAACATTTTAGTCAATATTTTTAACTCAAGATTCAATCTTTATTGAATAAAGTTGCAAGTTGACATCTTTATGACCAAAAGTCACATTCTTAAAGAAAGTTTAAAACTTTATGAAATTCTTGTCTTCAAGCCTTATTATTTGTGACATAAAGTAACAAGAGCTTACTTTTATGACCAAAAGACTTCATACCTTAAAAAAGTTTGGATCTTTACACATATTCTTGTCTTCAAGAAGAACAAAATGAAACTTTTGGAGAAGCATATACTTTGCACAATTTTAGTGCTTCAAGAAGCAAACTTTTTAAAGTTTTATGCTTATAGAATGATCTTAGCCTTATGAAAACCATGAGGAAGATATAAAAAGAGAACTTTTCCAACCATAGGCTCATCATAAGGAAAGAAGCAAACTTTAAACAAAATATCACCAAGAAACACCGTTCTTTTTCAACAACTCATGCATTAAGAAAGAAAAATAGAAACTTTGAAGCATTCGGGAAGAGAAACTCTTAAATAGGCAAGAAACAACTTATGAAAAGCTCAAAAACAAACTTTGCCAAAAATAGAAACTTTTACTCATGAAGAACATGGAGTTTTTCTCAAGATCTCACTTGAAGTTTTTGGCCATGGTAAAAGCCAAGCTTCAAGCTTTCTTGAGTAAACAAAAGAAAAAATGAAAGATCACTACCTAGTGTTGAAAATGGAATCCCATTGAAGGTGAAAATGAAGAAGATGATGACTCCTCCAAGTGGTGAAGGTGGCAATTTTGAGTGGAGAGGAAGAAAGCTCTTGAGTTCTTGTAAAAATGGAGTTTGTAGTGTTTGATTCTTGTCTTCAAAGACAAAAGGATATGATCTTTGAAGGATTTAGTGAGAAGGTTTGGTTATGGTGGTGGTGGTGGAGAAAGGAAAAAGCAGATAATGAAGAAGAAAAATGTAGAGAGAAGTTAGAGAGCTTGAGAAACTTAGAGAAAGAATAAGAAGTCACAAAATGGAAATAGATGTGCATGTGTGTGTGTGTGTATGGCTGTAACACATTAGGCAAGGAGGAGGGAGATATTTTGCTTAATTTTGAGTTAATTAAGATTTAGGGAGACAAATTGGATGATGAAGGAGACAGAGTGGTCAACTCTTACCAAAAAGCAACTTTGTCTTATGCTTTATGCTTTAGTGACATCACTAAATACTTTATTATCTAATTGACTAAATTTGAATTTTAATGATGTGATTAAGTGCTCTAGCAACTTAATTAACTTGATTAAGCAAGGATTAGTGATTAACTCACAAGAATATGATTAATAAAAGTTAAACTTTTAATTAAGCTTGATTAAGCTAATTATGGGTAATTAGTGTCAAATTAAGCCATTAACAATTTGACTTACTTAATTAAATATTCTCTAATCTTAATTAGGCATTCTTACAGTTTTTCTCTTTAAAATTACCTCATAAACTCTTTATTTAGACCTTAATCCTTTAATTTCTCATTAATCACCTAATTATTCAGGACTATTGAGGTAATTTAGCACGAAAGAAAATTGAGGATATTACAATTGGTAATTGGTAATTATAAGAGTATTGGAGTAATTTTGATGAACTATTAAGGTTTGATGTAAAAAAAAGGAAATTTATACGTTAGTGTTTGTTTTAGAGGGGCTTTGGCCTTATTAATGAAAAGGGGAAGTGATGTTTTGTGAAGCTATCGTGATTTTGGGTTTCTAAACTAAGTATTATTTAAGAATTGGGTTGCTTTTTTGAGGAAATTTTAATCTATGTACTGGTATTGTTTTCAGCCATACAAAGAAGAAAAAAAGAATTTTGTGATTTGGAATGATTTTATGATGCATGTCTCAATGATGTGAGTTCATTAGAAATCTCGGATGAGAAATGGAAACATGTGCATGATCATGCATGCATTTTGACTTCATATGTTTCTTTTTGTGAATGAAATGACTTCATGAGGCTTGATTGGATCATATGATACATTTGCTTGCCATTTGTGTGTAAGCATACCATGGAAAAGTGACAAAAGACATACGTTGTGTATGCACATGAAAAAGATCAAAGTAATGATCATGGTATGATGAGTGTTGTGTGCATTCTGAGAATGATATGAAAATGATGCTCTGGCTAAGTTAGAGGATGGCCATGGATACCAAGGCAAGGGCCTTGCAGTTACTGATGTTGGACTTGGATTAGGGGATGCCTTGGTGGAGAGTTCTCATAGATTGTGATAGAGGCAGAGTGTAGGCTACTTGATTCCCTCTTGCGGAGCTAATCAAAGTGAAAAGACAAAGAAAGCCAAAAAAAAAAAAAAAAAAAGTGCATCATGGACATCTTTGCATTTTGGCATTTTGCATAACTTCTTTTATTCTCTATATATGTAGCTTGTTCATTAATTGGTTTACACGTTGCTTTACTGGATATCTCTATCATTATTCCATTACTTGATTACTATCATAGTTGTTGAAATGTTGGTTATGTGGTTTATGTGGTTTATGTTATATGAACAATGTGTTAAAAACCTGGGAGATTTTGAGTGCCCGCAGACCCCTAAAAACATTACCCTTATTGAAATTAGTATCTCATGTTATTTTCTTGGTTTTTTCATGTATGTGACAAGTTAGCAAGGATTAAGTTTGTTTGGATGTTTGATGTTCGTGCAATTCATGTAGATTACTTCTAAAAGTGTTTTGTTAAATGTATAAGTATTATATTAGTGGGCAAGACCACAGAGCTGTATATTTATATTTTGGGGTTATTGTAGCAACTAAACTTATGGATGTATGTCATATTGACCAAATATACATTTATCTTTTATTAGATTAGCCAAAGGACTTAATAATGGATCAATTAGGCAAATTGCTAGGAAATATAAGCAATTAATAAAAGGGAATTCGTATCCACTGTATGCATTACAAGAAAATAGAGTTAAAACCTAATAACTCTCACATGTTGACAAAACGAGATAGAAGTTAGTAACACATACTAGTTAATTGTTAATTAGGTAATTAAGAAGGGTTTAATATGTTTTTAGTCCTAGTAAATATAGGTCGTTTTGGTTTTAGTCTCTGTAAAAAAATTTCTTTGCTTTTGGCCCCTTCTTTTTTAATATTATGTTTTTAGTCCTTATCATTCTAAATTTTAGTCTAAAAAATTATTTTAAAACATACGTTTAGCCTATATGAATATTGAAAATTTTATTTTATCCTTATAAATATTTTAATAATCTTCTTTTGGTTCTTATAAGTATCATTTATTAACAATGTTGATTAACGATAGCGATAAAAAATATAATATTGAAAAAAAAAGGACTAAAAGCCCAAAAAGAATTGCAGAGACTAAAACCAAAACGAGCTATAATTACGAGGACTAAAAATATATTTAAGCCGAAGAAAAAATAATAAATTAATAATTAATTGGTAGGCTATTACATCCCACCTTTGCTCACTTCCTCTTGCTCCTTTACACGCGCTCTAGATGAACCTTCTCCTCTTCTGGTTTCATTATCCTCATCGCACAACCTCCTTTAACCACCCTATTAGTCCCACAGCGCTAAAGTGTGTATGAGCTAGAGTTTGGGCCACTCCTTCATTTCCTCTAGCCTTTATGGGTGTACCTTCTTCAGGGTTCATCCTATGCAAGCTCAAATGAGGACATTTTTCCTCCCCCATGTGATTGCTTTTAAATACTCTCAAATGTGTCTGCATTAGGGCTTTCTCTTTATGTCATGATTTAAGCTCCTCTTTTTCCATGCGAATCTGCATGGTAACTTTCCCTTTATTCCATGATTTAATTTCCTCCCTTTTCTTGCAAGACTTTTCTTGTTACGAACTGTAACATCCCCATATAACGTAATAGGAAATAATAAAAACAAATTTTATTATTTATAACTTTGCCCCTGAACTTTTTAGAAAATGACACTTAGGTCCCTAGATCAATAGAATTAGCAGAATAAGGTTTTAAACGAAACAGAATCGCGTAGTAAAAACATAGAAACCTAAATCTCGACCAATTGAGTCACGGAGGTATCCATATGTGAAATGACATGGGATGCCCCTAGACTTACCCATAATTATGAAAATGCCATTAGCCATAAACAACAAAAACCAGAAAGGCCCTCAAATTGCAAAACGTTTAATTTACACTGTTAATCGATTTATTCAATTTTATTGAATCTTTAAACTTGATTAGAAATTAATTAAAGGTTGATCAAGAGTTAATTAGATGTTAGATTAGAGATAATTAGAATAGAAACATATAAAAACCTCACAACATTCTTCAAAACTGTTTTGCCGATTTGCAGGAAATTGGCAGATATTCGGTATTTTAAACCACCTGAACCGGATCAATAGAATTCTACACTAGAAACCCTAGAAAGAGTGGCTAAAATTCAGCCACCATTTCCCCACCTAAGTGGCACCAAGTGGCTGCCCAAAGAGTGGAGAAACTTGGCTCAATGTTCACCATCCAAGCCTCCACCAATCACCAC
Organism: Pterocarpus santalinus; assembly: GCA_031439595.1. Classification (NCBI taxonomy): domain Eukaryota; kingdom Viridiplantae; phylum Streptophyta; class Magnoliopsida; order Fabales; family Fabaceae; genus Pterocarpus; species Pterocarpus santalinus. The sequence continues at coordinate 43,208,671 of CM062531.1, forward strand.
TCATTTATCATGCTTTAAGACTCTAGAATTCTCTCAACTCCCTCATTTTCGAGCTCCCTCTTCAGCTGGCCATTCCTTACTCTTCCTTCTCCCATTTTCACTTCATCTTCCTCAAAACTTCAAGCCTCGCCCACTTCTTCTACCAAGAGCTCAATTCTAGCTAGTTTCTACATCAATTGGAGGTAGGATTCCAATTCTTGTCTTTATTTTTTGATCTGGGTGGCTAGTGGTGGTTTATTTTTTCAATTCTTAATGTATTGATTGAATGATTATGATAATATATGGCTGGTTTATTTGCTGTTTGTGAGGTTAAATTCGAATTAGAAACATGAAAGGATGAAAATAGGAAGAGCTGAAGGGCTGGAGAACCAAAAACCCTCAATAGTCCGTACGGCAAAGTATACGGCTCCACCTATCGCCGATTAAATTCAAGGAAACCATTTTTATATGAAACTATACATCTAGGGCTTTCCATGCATATATCATATAAGGCTTTTGGATTAGTATTGAGAGAGTTATGAATTTTTGAATTTCGACCTAGGTTTTTGACTTTGATTCTGGGCAGACTGGGTTGTTCAGGGTAGAACTCGCCTTATACTACTTGGAATTGAATGAAACCACCTTTGTTAGAAAGCTTACACATAGGAAAATGTTCCATAAAAATTTCAGAATTAGATAAGGTCTCGTTTGCTCCCAGTGATCCAAGAAAGTTGCCCTATGTCCAAACTGGGCCAGAATAAGGCAGTTCAGGAGGGCCAGATTTTGGGGCTTATAACTCGAGCCCTACTAGGTCAAATGGAATGAAACTTTTTTTAAATGAAAGATTGTCCTGTTAGCTTTAATATAAGACCAATTTCGTATGATTTGGATTATTTTTCTATTTTTAGTCAATTTTTACTTTTAAGTGTGTGATTCTGGCCAGCCACAAGGTAGGCCAAGATAAAACTTAAATAACTTGAGTTATACAAATCAAAATTAGATAGGACCAAAGAGGTTAGAAAATAAACACATAATACTTTAACATATGCAAAATTGAGGTCCAAATGAGTTAAAATGAATTTAAGGCTTAATTTCTAAAAATCGAGCAAAATCAAATGGAAGTGGCAGAAAACTAATTCAAGACCAAGGTTATGAAACTTTATTTGATTGTTAGAGCATCTATACCTGGCATTGATTTTTTTGTATGAATGATTGTCTAGTGGACTGGCACTATTCACGGGGAAGCGGACATGTTCCATTATGCTGCCAAAATTCCGGCAGAAATATGTGTATTATATGAATGTGATAAATATTTATGTGTTATGTTCATAAGAGTCATATATGTAAGAATGATCTAAGTATGACATAAAGTATATTAATGAAATTATGATAGTTTCTGTTATGAATATTCATGATATGAATATGAAATTCTATACGCAAGAATATATGAAAGTAAATGATGAAGCATATGCAAGCATCCCACTCACATGAGGCATGGCATCGACCCAGCTAGTGTGAGTATAGGGGATAGGGCTTAATGAGGCATGTCATGACCCAGCTAGTGTAGGTACCGAAAAGGATATGATGAAGGTCCCACATTCCTAAGGATCATGACATGGTGATCACGCTCTGATGGGGTATGACATGGTGATCATACTCTGGAATATGGCATGATGATTCCACACCCTAAGGAATATGACATGGCGATCACATCCCGATGGAGTACGACATGGCGATCATACTCTGGGACGTGGCAGGATGGACCTATCCCTAAGGAGTGTGACATGGCGATCACACCCCGATGGAGTATGACATGGCGATCATACTCTGGGATATGTGTAACAAGTAAAGAGAGGTTAAGGAAAATATATGTATTCTGCATAAAATCCGAATATCAATAAAGGTGTGTATAGATTTTACGTTTTTAGTATATCGGTGTTATTATAAGTTAACATGTTCCAGTTATTATTCATAGTATAATTCATGAATTAATCTTGTATTAGCTTGCCTAAATTACAAGTGTATGAATAAAATGAACTTTGCTTCGGAAAGTATGTTTTTGAACTGTAAAATTTAACAGCTTGTATAACATATTCACCTTTTTCATAATAAACCGAAGCAACTAGAGATGACAACGATAATATTATGTATGACAGTGAATGAATCCTACTGAGAATTTATAATTCTCACTCCTATTTTCCGTGTTATCTCCAGATAGCTCGAAAGATTTTGAAGATAGCTGAAGTTGCTGTGAAATAAGGTCCGCTTAGGCAACAGTAACAACTCTTGAGTGTGGTACTATGACTTAAGCATAGTACTGTACTTGGGAGGGTGTTACACGAACCATAATTCACTCCTCAACGATATTAGGCTATTTCAAATCCTTGATTGATCCTTCCACTAAACGCACCGCCAATATCTTGGGCTCGCCTTGCTAAGGCTCTTCTTCCCGTATCGTTGGTTCCACCATTGAAGTATTCATGCCTTGTCCACTCACCTCAGTTTTGTTCTTCGATGGCTTCTCACAATTTCTAGCAACATGGTCATAGCTACCACTACCAAACTAGAGTGAAGGCTCTCAAATTCCACCTTGTATCAATGGCCATTGATCCAAACCAAATCAACAATTGAGTGCCAAGTCAATCTCCAAACACACCTTAGCATAATGACCCCTCTCTACATATTTGGTGGCAAATTCAACCTTAATCAACTTCCTAATGGCAAATAAAATAGTTTTCATCACACTCTCTTCAAAATACATTGCATTCAATCTTGAGAGTCTAATCGAAACTGTCACTCTACTAAAAGAAGTTTCATCGGGATCAAAGAGAGGGGACCATCGCCAAATAGTGATCTAGCATCATCTAGGGCCCCCATATATGACCTTCTCCCTATCTTTTGGGAGATCAAGTTTGACCATAAAATAATCATTCCCCATATCTTTATCTCATAGCTTGCCTTCAACCTCCATAGTTCTTTGAGCTTTTCTTTTATAGCCATAAAGTTCAAATGTTTCCCCAACAATTTCACAACCAACGGATCTTTCTAAGGAAAGAGATATGCATTAATCACATGTTCATCTAAAACACACCTTTGGACAATGATTATTCAATTGTCACCTTCCAACTCCAATTTCACCAAATTTTGTTGTGGCAAGTCACCCTGTACCCTCATAAAAGAGCTACTACTCCCCTCACCCTAACCCAAAAAAAAAAGACCCATTATTTGCACTCTCCCTTTTCACTCCTCCCTTATTCATCCCTTCCGCAACGTTGCTCACACGGCTCTCCCCCCCTCCCTCGCTCTCTCCATTTTCAGAATCACTCCCTAATCTAATTTTAAAATGTCTTACTTTAAGATTTGATAAAGAAATACATTTAAAATTAAACATGCATTTTGATACTTGAAAGATTTGTGTGGCATTAATTTAGTCCCTGAAATATTTTTAACAGCAAATAGGTACTTGAAAGCTTATATGTGACATCAAATTAATTCTTGAAAGTTGTTTGATATCAAATAGGTTCCTAAAAATTAAAATGTGACATCACTTTGCTTTCTAAAATATGCAAGTGACATTAAATAGATCCTTGAAAACTTCTTTTAAAAAGATTAAAGTGATGTCAAAATTTTTCAGAGACTAATGTGATATCAAATGTGACCTTTCAAAGACCTATTTTATATCAAAAATCTTTCAAGAACTAAATTGATATTACACTAATTTTTCAAGGATCAAAATATATGTTTACTCTTTACATAATCATTCGTAAATTATAATTTTTAATTTTTCAATTATTAAATAGTGCAATGCACGCCTCCATATATACTATATAGCAAGGTTTTAAATTGTAGACCGCATCACATCACACTACAATTGCAATGTGAGATCTTTTCACCTAAATTGACCACAACCACAGCGGGTCATAACAAGCTGCAATGAGTTATAACAAACTCAATTTCAAGTTGAAACAAACAAATCACACCATAGTTGCATATCCTGACGGGTGCAATACTTGCAATTGTAACAACTGCAACCAGGATCGTATTTGCGGCGGCACATGCAATTTGAAACTCTATTATAAAGTGAAATTGGTGCTGACCTAATGACCTTTTCGGTTTTGAAGCCGATTATCCATGTGGTCCGTGGTTAAAAGCGACTATAACTGGAACGAAAGTCAACCATACATACACAGCGGAATGCAGGTCCCTGTCCCACAAGGAGATGGTAATAGATTCTTAAGAGCGGATCAACTTTTTGGCAATTTGACAGTCCTGCACGACTACCAAACAAAGTTCCGGTGAAAAAGGTTTCAATATTCGAGGTTTCCACGATCCCAAATGGCTTCCCATCGTTGAAGCTATACCGTCCAAACTCCAAACAAAAAGCTGCTATTCCCTCTACAAATCTAGAGATCGTTCGATGCTCAATAATGACGGAGATGTCAACGTTCCTACCACATCATTCAGAATTCAAATTGTATTTAAATCAAGCTGGTTTAGAATGTGCTTTTTTTAAGTTTACACATAAAATCTTTATAATGTGATAATTTTAAAAAATTCAGATGCTACTTTTCTATTTTGTAAAAAGTACTAAATAAATATTCTAGTTTCAGTTTTCTGCTAACAATTTATTTAAATTTTTTTAATCATCAAATTTTTTTCTTAAAAATAAAATCTCAAACAAACCCTGAATCACTTCAATTCGACCCCTTGACCTTGTTAAAAGCATTTGTCTGCATGTTTTAAGGATATGACCACAAGGAAGTGTAGAAAATTCTGAATCAATATGTAATGGACTACAATGCAAAGTCTTAAAAATCAGTTCAATTAAAGAATCAGAGAAAAATAGTGCTTATAATTTTTGTAATAGTCTCGGAGTTTTGGTATAGTCTCGGAGCTTGGAGTACAAAATTTGCTGCGGTGGTTCGGAGTTTATGGCAGGTCAGAAACAAAATCATTTTTGATCGAGCTGTATTCTCTGAACAAGATATATGGTGGAGATTTAAAAGTAATGCAAAGGAATGGCACTACAACAGCTTAAGGGGGTCAGATTTGAAGACGACTGAAGCTGCAGTATTGTTAGGAGTTTAAATAGTTCATTAGGTGTTTTATGTGCAGTGCTGTTTTGTTTTGTTGCTGCAGTATCTGGTTTTTATTTTGCATTATGTTTTCGGACCTCATGTTATCTTTCTTGCTCCTCTCTATTGAGAGTGTTGAGCAGCAAATAATCTATCGAATTTTTTTTTCCTTGTAATAGTCTACTTGACTGATATTTATTTCTTGTGATTACAGATTAGCCTAAGGATGATTTTAATTATTTAGTGAATAGAGTTTATTATTTTTATTTGAATTCGTTGATTTTAATTTACGAAAATAGCTTTAAGATTAATTTATTTTGGACAAAGAATATTTTAACTTTCTGTCGAAAGCAAAATACAGAAGTTGATAACCCTGATACATATATACCAATTGTCATATTATATAGGTGAGTAGATCTCCAAATTCATCTGTGAAAAATACAGCATTGGAATACATTAATTCTTAATAAATAAAAAATCTCAATATGGTTTTTAAAAAATTAAAAAAATTGGTCATATTATTATTATTTTTTTTTTTTAGATTAATGTATCTGAGAGTTAAGAACCAGAAAACATTAGCATGACTAATATCTTCAACAGAAATGAACGACGATTCTACACATTTAGTTGCCAGACTCAATCAAAAAATAGAGAACTCTTAAACAAAAGTGTATGACACATTGTTCAAAGATGAACCTCATAATTTTTTGTAAGAGTGTGTTGGATAATAAGTCCCAATCTTATATGTACAAATATTAGTACTCTATCTTTAATTTTCATGGACTATGTTAAAGATTTTTTTTTTTAATGACTAAAAGTCCATTTGGTTTAATTTTTAAAAGAATTAAATTGAAATAATTATCTTTAAAGAAATTATTTTTAAAAGAATTGATTTATATTTAATTTGAATATATTAAAAGTAAGTTTAAAAGAATAATTTTTATTTCGATAAAATAAAAAAATTACTTTTAATTATTAATATAAAAATAATATTAAGATTTCATCTCAAAAATATTTTTTTAAAATAAAAAATAACTTTAAAAATATTTTTCTTAAATGTATTTTTGGTTGGTTGAAAATTATTTTTAATGGAATAAAAAAATCACTAAACACATTGAGTTATTTATTGTGTAACTTCTTTCACATGCCAACGAAAATACTTTTGGGGTTCCAAACTTTAAAACAAGCTCTACTATGTCCAACTCTATTTTTTTAAAGTAATGTTATATATATATTCATCTTTTAAACTCATTTTAAGGGACTTATTAAAATATTTTTTAATTATTATTTGAAAAAAAAAAGGAACACCTATTTATAATCCATAATTAAAGAATATCTTAATACGTTGCTTAAAATGAGTCAAATGTTGAGCATAAATAATATTTTTTATTTTTTTAAGTACAAAGTTGAGGGCTTGCTCAAAATTCACCGACTGAACGAGCAAAGTCAACGTAACCGGAATGCTCTAATAAGACGAATTGTGCGTGTTGGGGACCTCCCAAAGCTAGTTTGCTTTCTAATATTCGAACATGCTTCTGCGTCCAATGCACTTTCGGTCTTCCACATAAATGAAACAAAAGCAAAGGCTGACAGCATGCACACGATAAGGTTCAAAACGTGATTCACACACAAGTCTCTTTCACATTTTAATCTTCACAGGAATCCGAGATTCCTTATTTCTATGTAACTATTGGAGGAGCCGAACGAAAGAGATAAACTAACTGAGGTCACTATACAAAGATGAGTTTTACGCCAATGGTTTCTGCAGACAGTGATGAGGACAAAATTACTCCAAGATACTGCAATCCTCGATTAGCGTCAACAATGTGTTTAAATGCTATAAAATGTTCCAATGCAATGCATTTTCATTTTCAAAGCTTTTTCTTGAGGACCAATAGAAAATAGATACAAATGCAGCACATGTTTGACCAGATTGAGAAGAGATCAAAAAAATTCTAGATCATATCTATCTGTGTAACCCTTTCTTGGTGACCAATAGAGAAGAGATAAAATTGCAGCAAAGTATCTCCTGTCGGAAAAGCTATTTCTTGATGTCCAATGGAGTTGAGATACAATTGCTGAAAATTTAGTTCAAAATTTAAGGTATGGTGTGACCCAATGCATTTCGTCCTGGTCTGCTAATGTGAATGGAATAGGTGAGTGGCATTGGAATTTGTTACCCACTAATATCTTTTCAGGGAGTTTGATCAACGCTGTCCATGTTTAATTTTGTTTCGCTTTTAATGCACAAAATAAAGGCCACGCAACTTCAACTGACCGTTATTCTTCTGTTAGTTTAATTATCACTTTCCATATATAAAAGCATCTTAAGCAAGCTCGATTATTTATGTTTTTGACTTTTGATTCTTATCTCCAGCATCGATGGTGCTTTGAATTTAATTTGTACCCACCCGACCGTGCCAAACGCGTCAAGAAGTGTTGATTTCTAGCTTCTTCTTTTTTTTTTTTTTTTTTTTTTTTTGTTAATTATTATGGAATCCACTTCATGAGTCGAAAAAGATAACAGCGATCCTTTGATAGTTTGACTCATACACGAATTGTAAGTGGATATATACTCCCTATCTCAGAAGAGAATATATGTAACAAACCGAAAAAGTTGCCTGATTAGAAAGGCGAGAAAATCCATCTGTTGATGTAGCTTGCTCACCGAATGCTTGCTCAGGTGAGAGAGGGTGAAGGGATGAAAATCTGCGCAGTGAAAGTCAGAGTCCACTAAAGTTGAAGCTTTGTGAAAGTTCCAAAGGCAGAGAGTAATTGTAAGGGGCGGCGCAACAGTATCAATGTCTGAAGCTAAATGTATAATTAGGCCTTGAACTAAAAGTATAGTTGTATGATGAAAATTGCCTTTTAAATTTGAAATGTATAGGTATCATACGAGATACCCTATAGAAGTGTAGATAAGTATCAAAGTATAGTTGTATTAATGTAAGATAAATGATTTATATACCTATTTTCGAGAACATTCTATTTTTGTGTCCCTATTTAATTTCCAAGTAATGGGACTCTATGCTTCATACTAGATTAAAGCTCTGACAGCATTACTAAGGCAGTTAGATCACACTTTAATAATAGATGGTGAAAGAAGACTTCAAAAATAGATATGTTATAATTTAACGAAAAAAATAATCCTTTTATATATAGAAAATAAAAAATAATAATTGATGTTGAGTAAATATACACAACCGTTGACTAATTGGGAATAGGATAAATGATAATTAATAGCATTGCTAGCACTAAAAGTAATAGAAAGAAAGTAGAATGAGAAAATTAAAGTAAAGGAACATTAACATGATGTATTCAATCTTAAGTAGTGTTTCTTGGTTATGTAAATAATTAAAACTCGGAAAGAAGATCTATGTTGCTCAAGTAATCCTATTCGACTCGACTAGTATTGTTTCCGGTCAAAGATATTTATGGTTTCGACAAAAAAGAAAAAAAAAACTTAAGTAGTGTTTAGAATAGATAAAAATAAAAATTAATTTAATTTATAAATTAATATATTTTTAATATGATAATTGATATTTAAATCAATCCAAATTTTATTTTATATAATTACATTAAAAATAAGATTTAACTTATAAATAAAACTTTTTAAGTTAACCATTCCGTAAAACAAGACAACTACTCATTAACAAATCAATAGCCATTCTCAATTTTTTTAAAAGAGGGCGTTTTTGTCTACTAAATAATTATAACAGTCATTTTCTCTAAATAAAATTTATGCAATCCTTTTTAATAATTTAAATATTTTATCTCTGATTCTTTCTTAATATTAAATATGCCTTCTTAATCGTCCTCTTCATTATTTTTTCCCAGGTAGATTTATGGGCGACTTAAGTAATGCAAGTGAAAGAATATGTCAAATTATTCGTTATTTTGATTTTGTATGCAATTATAATGGAAAATTAGATAATTGATCGTGAATTGATAACAACGTCAGAAGCGAGAGAAAATAAGAATTGGTGAGAAAATTTATTTAAGAAGTGAGATAACCTGTGTGGATATTTTACTTATTATATTAATGTCTTATGTGTTTAATGTAATTGAAAAATTGGGGCTAAAGTCTTTACTTTGATGGCTTCATAAAAATGCCAGCTACCGTAATCCTTGATGGAAAAGCTTGCGGAAATGGTGAGAAGACGGAAAAATATCTGGAATTTAAGTCTCTTGAACGATCGAGCAACCTCTAAGGGGCATAAATAAAAGAGATGCTTATGTACGTCTGTGGTTCACAACTCATATTAAAGTTAACCCGTAGTGGAAATTTACCTTTTCTCGTGTTGCATGTCGCAATAAGGTTTGTTGGGTACATAAGGAAAGTGTGACGTAAGAATTTCACCTTTCAAAAACTTGAAGTCGTTAGATCACTGTGATTCAAATAGGGGAAACTGTTTATAACATATTATTATTATTTTCATATATCTCAAAAGTAAGTGCATAAAAACATTTAAATTAGTAACATTATATAAATAATATATCTATGTAATATTTTTTTTTTATATAGTTTATCTTCCATCTAGTGTCTCTCATGAAGTACTAGAAACTAAAAATAAAAAAATGTATATTTCTCTTCTAATTAAAAGTATTTTTTATGCTTTTTAAATATTAAACACTGATGTATTTAGAGAAAATTAAAAATTAAGTAGAGACGAAATTATTTTTGGCTTTAATAAGATAAAATTTAAAAGGATTGAAGGTCGTCCCAAACTAACATAATAATTAATGGCAACCAACCCGAAAGGAAAGATCGAGGATGTGAATCATTTTTGAACTTCACGGCGACCGGAAAAATGAATCATTTTCCAACAGGTCGAAAATGTATATGAGTTGATGACGTCCATCCACATGGTCGTTTTCAGCATTGGTCGGCAACTTCTAAATTATTTGACAAATGACACGATGTCGCCTCAAACAGAAGGAAACCAATGCTATTGACTCAACTCAGGTATATATAGCGACTTCTTGGTGAGTCTTGTATCCAAGCAACCGAGTACACATAACAAACGAAAACTGTGTAGAGCAGTGTCCACTGCCCAACACTCATGCCTAGTGGTAGTAGGGACCCTCTCGTAGTTGGGCGTGTGATTGGGGATGTATTGGACCCCTTTGAAAGTACCATTCCTATGCGAGTCACTTACAATAATAGAGATGCCAGCAATGGCTGTGAGTTCAGACCATCCCAAGTTGTCAACCAACCAAGAATAAGTATTGGTGGAGATGACCTCCGGAACTTCTACACTCTGGTAATTATGTCTCCATGACTCATTCGGCTGTCTATATATTTAGTAGCTGTTACACTGCGAAGTTTAAAGTTGTTTTAGAGTAAGTTTATTTTGTATTTTTCAATTAATATTCATTATCTCAGCTTTATTAATTATTATTCTGTTTCACTTTAATTACATTTTTCATATTGTAGGCTTAGCTGATGTGTTGATATTATTAAATGATACACAATAGCAATTTCTTCTTTCTTTTTCCTGAAAACATCCAAGCTGTGTTATTACATGGTTTACAGCTTATCCCTTTTTTTTAAAATTTGGGTACGTATAGCTTACCCTATTTTATTTTATTCCTTTCGTTACAGGTTGCAGTGGACCCAGATGCACCTAGCCCAAGTGACCCAAATTTGAGGGAATACCTTCACTGGTAAGTGAACAAACTGTGGTTACTGAATATGATTTTCTCTAGCTTTATACATCAGTTGTGTAATGTTATATCAATCCTCTCTCAATGTACTTCAGGTTGGTGACCGATATTCCAGCAACGACTGGGGCTAGTTTCGGTATGCATGATGTCCGTTAGTTTTCACAGCGAAAAAAAAGTCCATTCATTATTTATTTTTGGTATATGCTGACAATAAGTTTTAGCCACAGAAATTTCGGTGCTGAAAACTATTTTGATCCTTACTGTTAATGTATTTTAATTATGTATCAAAAAAAAGTATTTTGGTTATGCATGTTAATAATTAAACTGGTTTAAATAATTTATTTTTGTGCTACAAAAAGTACCAATTTTATCTGTTTGAAAAAGTAAGTGATCAACTACATTGAATTATGAGACAGTGTTTTTATTAATTAGTAGAACTTTTACAGTGAAAAAAGTATAATTGAACTAATAAATGAGTATAACAGAAAACTCCTTAGTTTTAAAGATTATTTTTTTAAGTATATCAATGACCTCTAATATACTAGAGGTTTCATGTTTGAACTCTGAGTAAGCATTGGGTTAAAATACAAAAGGAAAGGCTTTGTTGCCCAAATAAATTTTTAAGTTTTGAAATAAAAGAAGAGTAGTGGTTTATAATCAAAAGCCAACTTCATTAGTAATGTAATAAGTATATCTACTTTTAAATGAATAATGGATAATTCGACAAGATCTCTGTCACCTTTTATCTTACACCTAATTATCTTTTATCGTTCGAAGGAGTCCCTTTCCAAGACCAATAGATATCCTAGTTTATCCAACCGAATATGTGGTCTAAAATTTACTTGTAAGTTTTATTCTTGCTCTTCCTTTCCTTTAATCCATGATTTGAATTTTTGAAATTATATTAAAAGAAATATTATTTGTATATAACATTTATAGGGTCCCGTACCGATATACTCTCGTTTATCATTAGATGAGGTATGGATTCTACTTGAGTAGAAGATTGGAATAAATGAACTAGTTAAGAATTAAAACCAGTATATATTCAAATCTTAAGGACTTTTGGTTGGCAGCAGTTGAACTAAGTATATACTATGCACTACTAGTCTAAGAATCGAATTTTTAACATAAAGTAGTCTGAATTCCTTTTGGTGGGTATCACATTATCATATGAAACGCGAATATCATTTCGAAACCGTTTGGCGCATGCAGATCGTGGGTATAAAAGTACAGGCACTTTAGATATTTTGTACCATGCATCTTTGGAAACTGAAGAGATCACAATTGCGTTTGAGATAGATGCATGAAGTATAGGAATCATAGAGGTACACGTGGATCACATCTTTTGAAAATAAATAAGACAAATGAGTGTGATATAGTAGGGCATCATATTCTAAGTTAATTATGATGAGAGACCAACATCATGACCAATATGCATCTGTCCTTGCTTCTTTTCAGACTAAAATGTTTGATTATAAATTAAAATATAATATTACATGGCTATATATGCTAATGACAAGTTTGCATTATTTTGCACACAGGTCATGAGGTTGTAACCTATGAAAGTCCGCGACCCTTGATGGGGATTCATCGCGTCGTCTTTGTGTTATTTCGTCAATTGGGTAGGGAGACAGTGTATGCCCCAGGATGGCGCCAGAATTTCAACACCAGAGAATTTGCTGAACTTTACAATCTTGGGTTGCCGGTTGCTGCTGTCTATTTTAATATTCAGAGGGAGAGTGGCTCTGGTGGCAGAAGGTTATATTGAAAACCTTTATTTAATTAGTTATGAAAATTAGATAATTGAAGAGATAAAGTGGTGAGCTGCCATAAGGGTTTTGGCTCAGCTAAAAATACGTCACTAGCTTAGTTAGCGGCACCGAGTATACATATATATACAAAAACGGAACGGAAGCACTTGGTTAACGATTACATATAGTATTGTCAATTGAAAACAGTTCTGTAGATATGCAAAGGTTGTAAATAACTTGAGCATAGCTCAAAGTGGTAGAAACTGTCAACTAATAGCATAAGGTTGTATAATATATACACCGGCAAATATATTGCTGTATATCTACTTTCATGCTATGTTTTATTCTTAAATCTTTACTTTTCTGAAAAGGGAATGTCTCAGAATTCACTAACGGTTAAGGAGAATGAATGAATTTTTAATATAAGGGAGCTAATAATGAGTAGCTTTTCGGGACAACTGAAACTTTTAGACATGTAGCTTTCAACATATATATGGTGGGCTTCAAATCTCGTAGTTTTAGAGACTGGTGTTGACGTAGAAATTAGAAAATGTTCTTAAACTGATAAGGAAACTTTTACAAGTGGTCCAAATGAAATGAATGAACCGCATATAGCTCTTAAAGGCATGGATTTAGGATAAAGGATGAATGAAGGTACGGAAACCTCGAACCGCAAGCAGCGAGCGACAAACGCAGGCAACCGAGTAGTGGTAGACTGTGGACATCGAAAAGTGATACTTCTTCCTTTCTTCCTCCAAAAATAATTTCACTCTAAAAGAAATTTTTCAACAACAGTACATTATTTTAAAACCTGTTGTCATACTACACGCAATGTTAGAGGATATTTTTATCTCCCAAGTTTGAAATTCAGTGATGTGGTTCCTGACGTTATGAGAATCTGACATCTCTATTTACATATCCTAAAGAAATTATAGAATCGATTGTCCGTATATTGGACAGCGATTAGGTCAACTGACTATAACTTTCCTTTCATTTCACAAATTTTCTTGACAGCCATGTTCTTCTAGATATTGAACCCAAGAAAACCATACAAAGGCTTTCCTTTTAAAATCGGTTATTATTCATTCATTGTAGCAGCAGTAAAGAAGATATAGGATTATCATAATTCATTGTATATAACAAAAAGAAGAGGAAGGGGATGATACGATCCAGATTCCTGGGATAACATAAAACGCACTATGGTGGCCCCGTCCCGTGTTTCTGCAATGCAGATTGCGGCTATTGCGACGTGCTTTTTTTTGTTTTGTGCACAAAATGTAAAAATAAAAGAAGTACATTAATTGTAGCACTAAACAAGTTTCCAACATATTTGATACAAACTTGTGTCTCCAACATATTCAAATGCAAACTTCTCATGTTTTTAGAACAATACAATAAACTTAGAAATTCTAAGAGGAATATAACTTGCTGCAATTATGATCAAGTCACTAATTATCTAGTTCAATGAACAAACCGCCAATTTAAATATATGACTTCATTACAAAAAATATGAAAACAAATCATAATTAGAATCTTAAGATTTTAAGAGAATCAATGTTTTCCTTCAAATATAAATATAATTAAATATCATTTAAAACCAAAAAATAAAGCAAAATAATTTAATTAAAATAAATGGAAGATAAATCAAATAAAACTTACATGATGCTTATTACCACATGGTAGAATGACGCAGTAGATCATATCCTCAACTTTCATTTTGACAGTCACTTTGTGTATCTCCTTATCCAAAGACATAATTAAAAAAATCCACTACTTAATTGTTAATAATAAGGATTTTGGTAACTCACCGGTAATTGGTAGTATGGTGGAGCTTGACCACTTGTATATTGGTCATATGTACTCAAATAAGGATGCTGATAATATGGCAGATACCCTTAACTACTTTGAGATGATTCATCAATACTAAAGTCACTGAAACTTTGTTCAATATTAGAAGTGGAAGACTCTTCATTTGAAATATTTTGTTCTTTTCTTCCTCTTTTAGAATGTAATCCACCCCTTCTGCTACCTCCAAGTGAACTATCAGAAGGCATATTTTGTCTAAAAGATGTCATATCAATCACTAAGCTCTTGTCACATCTATTGTATGGTACTTCCTAATATGGATCATTCTGTCTTTGTTCATCACTATCACCCTCATCATCATTTTTTTCAGCTTCTACATTATCACCATCATTACCACTGTTATTACTTGGTGGACTTAAGCCACTATTGTTTTCATTAGAATCAGCATCATCATTACCCACTTCTATATTTTCATTTTCAAAATCAATTATAGGTAACCAGTCAGCATTTTGTGCTCCCTCTAACAATGGATTTTCTCTTTCTTCAATCCATGGTGACAATGGATCATCATCTTAAAATATGTATTAACGATTAATTGGATTGAAACTAGCTTCAATCTCTTCTTGACTTCTTCTCATCTCATGTCTCATTTTTAGCTTCATATTATAAAATGTAAAGACAAGTTTTTGCAACTTTTTATACTTAAGTTTATTCCTTGCCTTGGTATGGATATAACTAAATGTGCTCCAATTTCCCTCACAATTTGTGGCTGAAGTTGTTTGACTAGGAACTTTTATTGCCATACGTTGAAATTGAGGAGCACATGAAAAATATCAACCACCATTAAGCTATTTTAATTAATCTAGCAAAATAAATAAATTATTAGTTATATCAAAAATAAAGTCAAAATAAATTTATTTTATCAAAATGGAAACAAAGACAAATAATACTTTACTCGGATTCATTTCATGCCAAGCTCATTTAGCTTGTGGTGCACCAAATGTCTTGCCTATTTCTCTGAAAAGTATCAACTATATAGCATAATATAATATGTTAATATGTAAATATAATATCAAATTATAAATGTATTAAATTTTAATCTAAACATTTATTACTAACCTGATTCAATGCTTTAATTTGATCATCTAAATTTCTTTCCAATTTAATGATCACATTCCTTGTTCCATCAAATATTTCTTTATAAACATCAGTCCCATGTTCAACTTCGTATTGAAACGTGGGTTAAGAAAATAGCCTAAAATGAAAGTTAATCAATTAAAGTGTCCTGAAAAGAAGTTAATTAAATAAAATGTGCAAAGCCATGAATATAAAATTTTAGAAATAATATAAATTGATAATTAAACTGATCTACCTACAGAATGAAGATCACAATGCATGAATCTCCAATGTTCATCTATTATTTCATTATGCTTGGAATGATAACAAGAATTTTGTTCAATAGATTGCTTGGCTTGATCAATGGTTTCATATATCATTAGCCTTGGTCCAGAATTCACTACTTACAACAATGTTTCATGCTTCACATGCTGGTCCATTCTTCTCTCTCCTAAATTTAGATCTTCTAAATTCTTTAGAGTTGAACATATTTCTTAACCCTTGCTTTTACTTCACAATTGCCCGAAGTTGTGAGAATTGTGTTGCAAACCTAGTAATACTAGGACGAATAATGTCTTTGCCTCTAGTATATTTTTTCATGAGATTTACTATCCACATATGGTTATAGATAAAAGATGTCACAATCTTTGCTTCATCCAATATTTTTTTCACACTTTTCTTTTTGCCTATATATTCCAAGCAAAGATCCAAACAGTGAGCTGCACATGCGGTCCAATAAAGATGTGGCCTTTTTTCCATCAATTTTTGACCTGTTACTTTTAGTGCTTTTTCATTATCTGCAACCACTTGAACCACATATTCTTCTCCTATTTCCTCTACAACTTTGTCAAGCAATTGGAAGTAATAATCTATATTTCTTGTATGAACACTAGAAGCATCAACAGATTTTAAGAAAATTGTCCCCTTACTGCAATACATTAAAAAATTCATAATATGCGTGTGGTTTATACTATCTATCCAACCATCGAACATTATTGTGACTCCTTTCTCCTTCCATGTACTTTTCAACTTATTTATCTATTCCCGCATGTTTTGAAATTTATTTTCTAAATATACATCTGAAATTTCAGAAGGAGTTGTGTAACACCCTAATAAACCCATACTGCGCTTAAGTCGTATTACAGCGTTTTATTAGTTGTTACTTATGCTCGGGAAAAACTAAACTTCACTTGAAATTAAGTTACGCGGAAAATATAGTAAATTTTTTTTGAAATATGTCGTCGCTTTGCAGCGTTTTGGAAAGTAAAGCCTTGAGCGAGAAGACAGATAGAGAAAGAGCGTGTTACATAAAATACATGCCCCAACATCATAAAATAGGAGAAAGGTAAATAAATAGTAATTCACATATATATTGCATTACATAACTAATCATTACATTCATATGGGTTCATAATATATATATATATATCAGCATCACATCGAAGGGGGCTCATGGTTGTACCATGATCCAAATACTAGATACTAAATACAAACTTAAATGACAAAACTCATCTCAAAAAGGAATATGGGAAGGTGCAGAGCGACGATCGCTATAAGTCCCAAAACAGCTTTGTTTGGCATCCCCCATCATACGTCCACTCATAGCGCGGTGGCTCCAGGCTCCATTCCATTGGATGTGCCATCAAAATCTGGTCACGATGTGGAAAATAACTAGAATAAGAAATGGGATTTCTTAGTAAGACTCGAATCCAACACAGAAGTGTCATCGTCATCGTCCCAGACACTTCGATTTTATTAATGAAAATAGTGAGTATTCATAAGGTTCAGTTCTTAGGTTTTCAAAAATATGAATATCTGAAGCGGATTCAATTTTAACATACCCTCTAACCATTTATATCATAACATATATGGGCACAAGTATATTACATAAAATATGTATGGCTGTGCTATAAGCTTCTCTTAAATTCTTCCCTGCAAGGGTTTGGACCAAAGTCCCTTTTTTTTTCTTAACTTGACTTTATCTTAAGTCTTTTTTTTTTCACCCACTAAATATAAATGGTAATGAGCTCATACCGTGACCGTCGCCACCATAATTTTTCGGTACTTACACTAGCTGGGTTATGTCATGCCTCATGTAAGCCCTATCCCCTATACTCATACTAGCTGGGTCATGCTATACCTTATGTGAATCATGGGTGAGGGGAGCTTCCCTTTTGAAGGATTACACCCTTAGTTCATTCTCTTATTATTAAGGCTTATGATGCAAAATTATTCTAATTCTTTTCCACATTTAGGCGTTATGTATCGCCGTCCCCAAATGTGATTCCTTTATCGCATAACATTAAGTATCATATCATCAATATATTGTATTCATATCATCATCATTCATTATCATATCGTCATCATATCACTATCATAATCATCATCATCATCATGATCATCATCATATCATTGTCATCATATCACTATCATAATCATCGTATCATATCATCATCATATCATTGTCATCATATCACTATCATAATCATCGTATCATATCATCATCATCATTATCATATTATCATCATATCATTGTCATCATATTGACACATAGAGGCATACATATCACACAAAGTCTTATGAGCTTAGCTTAGTAAATTTGGTGCAAGCTTTCCTCTTGTGTAAATTCTTTTATTGGGCATAGGGTCAATTTCGTCTATTATCCTTTTTGAAGTTTTTTAAGTTGAATTATGAAGGTTTTCCAATATCTTAATTTGGGGATCTTAATGTCTTTAAGCTTATTCTTCATTAACCTTTAAAACTTAACCATAACCAGTTTTACTTTTACAGTGGGGTAGTAAATTCAAAAATTTATCATAATTTCATCTTTTATAATCTTGACTTAAATTTTGGCATGATTATAGTTCTCTGAGTATATTTTCAAACAAAATAAACCCTACTCAAAAATTCATTTTGTAACTTGATTTATGCACGTTTTATTCTAACTGCTCAGCTTTTAAGTTTATTCTTGGTATAGTGAGTTTTAAATATTACTACAAGCCCCTCACAAGGAATCTGCCAAAACTATTTTATGGAGATATTCCTCTATGTCTTAGCTTTCTACCAAACTTGGCCCCACTCAAAAATGTTCTGTATAACTTGAGTTATTAAGATTTTATTACATACTGCCTGAACAGAAACATATCTGGGAATAACACATTTTGAAAATTTATATCTCTCTCGTTTTAAGGCCAAATTTCACGTATTTTATATGTATAAAAGCTCTATGAATCTATTTTCATTTAAAATTAGTTTTGTTCCATTTGGAGTTATATTGAAAGAGTTATTAGTCACACCATATAGACTGCTAGAATTTTCCAGCTTCAACAGTTTTGGTTTCAATGAGTTTTCTTGTAAAAATATTAAGTTTTTTCTTCAAGTGACCACTTTTATCTTCCAAGCCACCTTTTTGCTTTGAGATCTTGATGAAAAATCAATATTTTGAGTTCTAAAATGTTTGTTTGAAAATAAGAATAAATGCACCACAAGTTATTTTCCAAGAAAAGAGCAAAAACCACAAACAACTTCTTATAATGAAAGCATGGCCATGAGGCCTTTAGAACAAGTCCTAAAATTGTAACACCTTACCAGACAAAGTACTATGCTTAAGTCATAATAATCTATCTGATAAGAGATTACGTATAAGACTGAATAAATATCTCTTTCAGTATTAGTATTAATTGCAAAAATAAGATTTCCTGATCTCATCACAAAATTTTCTGCAGAATGGTGGAATAAATACAAATCAATCGGCAACTGTAAATAATTTAATACATAATAAAGATTATAATAAGAACAGAATAACTGTAAATGACGTCATAGGTCTGTATATAGATTTCTGATTTCAAAGTTTGTTAAAAGTACAAGGTGTCAAGATGAGGCCGCTAATACAAAATGAGACGGCCAGTACCTATGGGCAGCACCTTAATTGGTCCCCATGGGACATTTCATGTACATTTCTAATGCCTACCCATCCCACCATGACCCAAACTGTCAAAAGAGGGTCATTCTGTACATCCAATCCTACTATAGCATGCACGCTATCTAAGCAGAGTCTGAAGAAAGGAAACCGTTCGCCATGGCGGCGTCAGTTGGAGGGTGCCCGGCACTGGGAGCTGATGACGACGAAGAACTAGCAGTCTTGGACGGATCCTCCTCTGAGGCTGAGGCCGATGACATCGGCTGTGGTGGCGAAGCAGGGGGAGCCATGGGAACTGGAACTACTGGTGCGGCTGGTGCTGCTGCTGGTGGTGGTGGAAATGGATGGGCCATATGAAGAGGTATAGTAATATAGGGGACAGCAGGATCAAAAAGAGGATGCATAAGGGGTACAGCAAAGTCCCTCTGGAAGAAAAAGTATAAACGAAACTGGCATCTACCTGATATGTATACAGAATCTAGAAAAGGGTCGAGGTGGATGTGAAGCTCGGGAAACTCAATAAACAGGACTCCGGTCGCTGCGTGCTCCATGGTCTGAGAATGACGCGGAACATACAAAAGGGTGAGAAATGAATATTTCTCAGTAGAGAATCCTAACTTCCATACATCTGTCATCGCTATCATTCCCATTTGTCTCGGTCGTACAAAATGTTCACATAGTACAGTAAAATGATACTATTTAACTCTAATATTCATTTGTAAATCATACACCGAAACAAGTTCAGTTTTAATTAATGGATATACTGGTGGACTCACACAGTAATCAAAGTGGAACAATAACATCTTATAAATAATAAGCAGAGATCTAGAACAATAAATAGAAAAGTATTGCACTGTACGTATGCATGTATAATGGGAAGATGCATCTTTTTACTGGAGGCTTTTGCCTTTTATAACTTATTTCCATACTTGGTCCCCTAAGAGTCATTGGCCATATACTCCTGGGTAATAGTCTGCTTATCAGGATCGAGCTCGTTCCTATCTGAGGAATGCAGTTTACTTTCCCCGACCTTCCCACCGATCTATTCCCCTTAACTTCTTATCCGGGGCTGGCTCAAGTATCATGGAACTTTCATAGCAATAAAATCCTTTTCATAACTTTCATGGCTTTCATAAGAATGTATATGCACTAACATGAAATTCATAGCTTGTACATGGGTTCTACCGAATTTTTGGCAGTATAACGGAACGTGTCCGCTTCCCCATGAATAGTGCCAGCCAATCAGTTTATCAATTCATCACAAAGAACATTACATCACATTTATATTCCAACATATAATTCATATCAACATCAAATTCATTAAGGCAGAATTCTTGCCTTAGCATATCCAACCAACCCGGTTTTTATAATTCAAGCCATAATTCCTATTTAACTCCTTTGGACCTCAATTTTGAGTATGTTCAAGTGTTATGTGTCTATTTTCTAACCTCTTTGGTCCCATCCAATTTTGGTATCTACAACTCAAGATATCTAGATTTTATCTCGGCCTGCCCATTGGCTAGCCAGAATTAGGCAACTAAAAGTAAAAATCCATTAAAAATCGAAAACTGACTCAAATCATACGAAATTGGTCTCTTATTAAAGCTGATAGAACCATCTTTCATTTGCAAAAAGTCCCATTCCATTTGACTTAGTGGGGCTTGAGTTATAAGCCCCGAATTTTCACCTTCCTGAACTGCTCTGTTTTGGCTTGGTGTGGACATAGGGTAACTTCGTTAGTTCCCTGGGAACAATTGGGACCATAACAAACTCGGAATTTCATACTAGTATGTGCCCCTATGTGTAAGCTTTCTAACAAAACTGGTTTCACTCAATTTGGAGTTGTATAGGGTGAGTTACACCCTTTTCAACCCCTACTGCCCGGATGAATATCTTAATTCCTAAGTCGAATTTCAGAAATTTGTATCTCCCTCAATACTACTCCAATGGTCTTATATGATATATGTATAGAAAGCCCTAGATGTCTAGTTTTACCTAACAATGGTCTCATTAATGTTAAATGGCAGGAGACGAAGCCGTACACTCCGCCGTACGGACTGCCGAGGGTTTTGTGTTTTCCAGCCTCTCAACTTTTTCATGTCTTCATCCTTTCTCTCTTTCAATTCAAGTTTTAACCTCATAAACAACCCATAGTTCAGCTATAATTCATCATAATTATTCAATCAACACATCAAAATAAAATTAGACCACCATCAATACTTCAAGAATCTGAAAGTCAAGTAAGAATTTAGAACCCCTATCTCTTATTATGAATAATCTTGGTTTAAGTTTGTAGCTGCAACTTGGTAGAATTTCAAGGTATGATGGAGTTGGGTGAGAGATGAAAAGAAAAGAGAGAGTTGGAGTGAAGTATGCAACGTGAGAGAAGAAAATCTGATGAAGAGAAGGAGAGTGCGTTATATAAGTATGAGTAGTAGTTAACTTGGAAGGTTTTGATTGGCCTCTAAACATAAGGCTGAGTTTCAGCCAACCTTGCCCTCTTCTTGTGACCAAACTATTCTCCATGTTGTCTTATTTGTGCGGTAGATTTGCTCTCCACGTTGCTTAAAGTGGAACTAGTTTCCAGTACATTCTAAAAATGAAATCGGAACTTGTACTCTTTATAAAATCAGAATTCGTAAACATCTCGCATATGAAGTCGGAACTCGGGAAATGTATTTTAGTTTATTTCGAAACTTGAAAGCGAAGCCTGATGTGAGGCCAAGCACTCAAAGTCGGAAGTCGTGAATTGTAGGACCTCGATATCGGAACTCGGTGGGATAGAGAAATGAGAACTCTTGGTATTAAACTTGAGACCAAAACTCGTGAAAGTTTGACTCGGACCTGGAGACAAGTTCAAAAAATTTGATCCTCGTTACCATTTCTGATCCGATAAAATCGGACGTCGGACTGAGTGTTAGGTCGGAAGTCTTAAGATCAGAAATTGGAAACATCAGCCACTTAAAAATTAAATCGGAAATCGGAATTCATACTGATGAGGTGGAAATTCATACATGCTTACACAAGGTCGAAAATCGAAAAATTTCAACATCAAATTAGGTCGGAAGTCGGAAATAGGACGTTACAAAAACCACTAGCTATGGCGAGCTTAAGAGTTCTAGAGCTTGAAAAACATAGAAAAAAGAGGGGTTAGAGTCACTACCAACTGGATTTCTTGAAAGCTTGAAGAGTGAAAATGGTTGGAGATGGCCTCCTCCTTCTTGAGCTTGACAATGGGGCTTAGTATGTGTTTAAGTATATCCTTTAAAGACAAAAAGAGGTGGTCCTTGAAGAGCTTGTGAGAATAATGGTGAAAGGGAAGAAGGTTGAATAAGGTGAGAAAGATAGAAGAAGAACAAGAAAGGTTGAAAGAACAAAAGAACAAAAGAACTAGGATGAAGTTTAGAGAGAGGTGGGAGCTTGGGCTTGTAGTGAGAGGATGAAAATCGCAAATGAGAGAGTGGGGGAGCTGGTTTAGGGCACAAAAATGGGTGAGGGAGGCTGATTGGTTTTGCTTCTCCAACAAGCAAAGGGAAGTAGGTGAGTTTAACTTCTTTTCCAATCAGGAAAGCTAAGAATCTTGGGGTAAAAGAATGGGTTGTGTTTCCTTTAAGTCTTAACACTTGGGTAAAGACCATTTAGTATTTTTCAAGTGGTTAAAGGCATGACCAGTCTTGGGATTGGCTTGATTGAAGAAGATCACTCCAAGTGGCATAATCTTAAGGAAGAAAGGTACTTCTCTTGTCTTGACTAAAGAGATATTACTAACGTAGACCCTTGATCTAAGAGTGCATGATGAGAAGGCAAATGGATGGTTGGACTTTGCTCTTGTCCTTGGCCGAAATTTGGTGCATCAATTAGGAGAAATTTTTAAATCTTCAAAGCTATTAGAATTACCTAAGTTGTTAATCAATTTGATTAGTTAAATTGCTCTTTAACCGATTTCGGTTAATTACACTTTTAAGACGTTTCTCTCTAAAAGAATTGCTCTTATGAATTATGTAATTAAAGTGTAAGAATTAATCTATCTCAATTTGTAAGGTAGAACAATTGTCTTGTACTTAATTAATAAGATTGGATTAACTTAATTATATTTCTAAGTTACGAATTAATGAGGTTTGAATAATTAGGTTTTAATTAAAATATTTAGTGCGTTATGATTCAATTATTGACTTGACTCAATTTACTAAACTCTTGCTCATTGAGATTAGTCAATTAGTCCTCAGTTAATCGTTAACCTCTCTGATTAGCCAGGATCACTGAGCTAATTAGCTTAGACAAAAATTGGGGATGTTACAAGTTGGGCACTTAACTTCTCAGCCTATTTTAGCAGCAGCAACAATCAAATTATGCAACCAAGAAAAGTTACATAAATTAATAAGTAAATGCTCATAAATAATAAATTTGGTTACAGCTTCTCTGACTTTCTTCCTTAGCATTTTCATAAAGCCAGTACTAACTTTTGGTTGGTTTGTGCTCTTGCTTCTCACAAGATTAACATTAGTAGACCTCAAAGCAAAATAGATATCTTGTGACATTGTTGCTCCACTAGCACTTGCATCAGAGCTTCCACTAGGCTTATATATATTATGAAGTCCTCCTGTTTGTTGTCTAAATCTTTGTCTATCTTCCTACTCATGATGTGATCTTATACTTTCTTGTGTGGCTAGCCTTATCTACTCATCGATATGGTCTTCAATTTCATCTTCATCATCTCCTTTTAAACGTGCTTCAAATTCTTCTTTTCTTTTTTCCGGAGTCATTTTTTTTTCACTTTTGCATCTATAAGGAACTTCATCATACTTTGTTGAACCAATGTGGTAACTCTAGCACATCCTGCCACTTGGCCTTTAACATGTGCTATGTGCTGCTTCAACCTGGTAATGCCACCTTTTATGACTTTGTCATAAAGTCATCTGATATTATTTTTATTTCCAACCATAGGTTCTCCAAAATGTCATCCAATATCATCACTTGGAGCATCTTCCAACCTTCCTACTGGAAACTCTTCTCTTGGTGGCGTTGTAAAATTTTACAATTTCTGCTCACAGAAATAAATATTAATAATTAAATTTAACATAAGATGAATTAATTGAACGTAACTAAATTAAATAAAATACATTATACGTAATTGTAAACGTAAAATTAATTATTTTAACTATTAATTTCCTAACATTTAATTATATATTTTTAGATAAAAATTATTACATATGTATTCTCAAATTTACATTATTTTAATTTTTTTAAAAAAATTACTCTTAATCACAACCACGTACATGTGAACTAAAAAAAAAAAAATCACTCAAGACCTATTAAAAGGAAAAAAAAATTCACATCCACTTTTTAACAAAAAAAAAAAAAACACTCAAACCTTTTTTTTTTTTAAATCAGAAACTCAACACATTTTAAACAAATAAAACCCAACTCAAATATAAAAAGCACCCAAATGACCAGAAAAAAAAAACCCCACACCCAACGTTATTTAGTTGTGTTCTGCAACCCCTCTCCTCCGCAAACAAATTTCAAAAAAGCGAAAAAGACCAAAAGAAAAAAAAAGAAAAGGGACCAGATGACCGGTCCCCATACTCCACCCACCCACCCACTTGCTTCTACAACCTTCTACTAACACTCCCCCATCCACAAATGTTTTGTAGCCTTCCCCCCAACCCAAAACACAAACCAATCTCCTTCATTCTTACTTCTCATCTCATCAACCCCCACCCATATGTCTTCTACTTCTTTCTTTTGTTGTGATTTACTTCCCCTTCCCCTTCTTCCTCTTTCAATCCCTTTCCAATTTTCCCAAACACCACCCTTCTCATCAGTCCCCAAGCCATAGATGATGATACACAAAGTCAAAAAAGCAAAAAGAAAGAGTATAGAGACCTTACTTGTTGTGATGATTCGAGATCTGGAAGTGAAAGGGAAGATGAAGGCGAGACAAGCTTTAGAGTGGAAGAAAAGATGAAGTGAAAGATGTGCTCTGAGGTAGAAAAATAATTTTGCGACCATTTTGAAAAGTTTAATAGATTTGATATCTGAATATGGACTGATCTCTATTCTGTGTACTTTTATCGTTTTTCTTTATGGAATATTTTGTTTTGGTAAAAAAAAAAAAATCAGTTCACGAGAAAAGGAAAGGGAAGAATGGAACGGAAATCGCATTTGAGTCTGCTGCGACTGCAACGCCGTTACATTGCGGTTATTCTTGTGATTTGGAATCACCTTGCAATTGCGGTCCACTGCCGTTGTGGCCACTGCCGCATCCGCAATATTGCGGCCGCATCATTTGATGTGGTTCTCAATTTAAAGCACTAGCCTAGTTTGCAGCTTGCCACAAATTATTGAATGATCTTCAGATATTTTACCCTCATGCCTTTTGTAGCACACATCACGAATGATTGAGATTTTGGGATGAGTTTGAGAATTATTTATTCTATTGGGGTTATTTAGTTTAGTGCCAACCTCACTCAAATTACAAAATCAATTCCATAATTATTTGTAGAATAAAGTACAAATCAAGTCGTTTCTCAAGAGTCAAGTGAAAATTGATCAAATTAAGGTAATACAAAGGAAAAAAATGACGAAATCAGCAAACAATCCAATAATCTAAATAAATGAAAGTCAATAATTAAGCACAACTAATTCAAGAACCCATTAGAAATCACATTGATCAATCATATACTATAACAAATGCATCTTTTAGAATTTGAATAGGATAGTATTGAAACTTGTAAGAATAGTTGGATGATGAAAGTGATGTGGATTCCATAATAGGAGATTATAGAAGTGATAGAAAGGTAGTTATTTTATTTAAAGAAAAAAGGGGAGTGTAGAGGCTTTGGTTAATGTTCCAACAGATGTTCGTGGGTTGTTAGGGTGTATTTTTAATGTGCTTGTGTTTAGGTTCAAATGTTTTGGTGTAGGTTTGGAGTTTTTGTGGGGATTTTAGCTTTGTGGTTAGCCTTTTGTTCGTGTTATTTTCTTGGTTGTCTGTCTTTTTCTTTATGGGTTGTTTTTTGTTTGATCTTGTTGTTGTCTTTTGAAAGGCGGTTGTAGCTTTGTTTTGGTTGTTTTCATGTTTGGTTCTCCTCTTGTAGTGAGAGTCTAAGCCTTTCTTTTACCTATCGATCGGACAAAAAAAAAATATTTGTGATACATGAGTGTCGAATCAACTAAATTAATTAAAATTGGATTACACAAAAAAGTTGTAGTTAGATTGCAATCGAAATCATTTCACAAGGATTCCTGGTGTTATGGAATCAAAAGCATTGAGGTGATTTTTATCAAAAAATGAATGTGCAACAATTTAAATGAGTTAAAAACAAAAATTACAAGCATTAGTTCAAGAATTCTTTGGAAACCAATGTTGTTCTACCATTGACCATCCAAAAACACAAATTCACAAAATATGTAGCTAATTGGGATTGTATGTGAAACCTCAACATCTAACCCCACATTTAAACATGAAAATCTCCAAGCATTTAGTCAATATACAAATCAGTTAGTATTTTGAAAAATCAATTCTAAAAGACTTATGTTGATTTAAGAACCAAATGCAATTAGCTAGAGCTTAAACTTAAACCTAATTCTTACCAAACCCATATCAATTAAATTATTAACATGCATTCAACCAACATCTTAATCATAAACTCAAATATCAATACTATTCAATAAGAATTCATAAATCAAGAAAAAGAAAAAAGGGGCAAGAAAACATATATTATTGTAATTCAAATTAAAGAGCATAGGGTCAAAAAAACAACAATGAATCTCAAGTATCCTTGTACTAGCAAGATTAATTACACCTCCATGGAGATGAAAATACAAAGAAAAATAGTGGTTGTCTTACAAGAAGAGAAGAGAAGAAAAGAGAAAAGGAGAGGGGAGGAGAGAAGAGGAGGGGAAGAAGTAGAGAAGAGATGTCTCCCCTTCTGACTATTCTAACCTAATAAAAACCTAATCATAGACACCCTCAATCAATCTTAAATTCCGTGCATTAAATTTCTCCTTTTGGTCCAATAGGTTACATCATCATAAAAAAATGGCTCAATTTAGAAATTGCTATTCCACATTCGATACTATAGTGAGTTGAGCTGCGTCATACTACACTTGCAAAATCACGAAGATGAGGCTTCTTTGCCAGGTACACTATAGTGTGCCAGATCGCTCTATAATGTGCCTAGTACTGTATAATTATGCAGATTTTGCCCTTTTTCGTCCTACTTAATTGTGAAGAGTTTCAACCATATATAGGGTATGTGAACAAATTTTGTTTGGTTTTATTTTGATCCCATTAACTAACATATTTATAATATTATCTTGAATTTTAGTACTTTTGTACAATGTGTGGAAGCAGCTAATCCAAAAATTCATAACACCGATGTTAATAGTAGAATAATATTTTAATTTCGTATTTGGTTTCAAAATTATGCAAGTCTATTAAAACATTTTTAAAATGAATTTATGCATGCACAATAGTCATTACATGCTCAGACGACCAAGGTTGGAAAGTTTTCTAAGTATACTCCCTTGATGGCACCCTTGAACGAAGTGTACCGAGAAGTCCACCAGGCGGAATGGCTCCTTAAGCCTAAGCCTCTTCACACAAAGGCTAATACAAATAGATCCTTATATTGCGAATACCATGAGAGTTACAAGCATAAGACAAAGGATTGTTATGACCTCCACAACATGATAGAACATGTAACACCCTAATAGTTCCATTATATGCTTAAGTCATATTGTGGAATTACTAGTTGTTACTTTTGCTCGTAGAACTAACATTACTTTTTTGAAATTACTTCTTTACTGAAAATAGGGGTAAGTTTTTTTTTTTTGGAACAAAACAAGTAAACTGTTTTTGAAATCGAGAGCCATGAGTGTATCGTGAACGTGTAAAACAAACATTGCTATCTCATTCATACATTACATTTAACATACATATAAACCATAAGAATAACCACAATCTTAGATAAAGATAATATTCATTCCACGGCCATCCATAATAATATGATAATAGTTATACCATAGTCATACATAAGATAGTAATGGGTCCGATATCTACAGTCGGCCAAACACAAGAAACCTACCAAATACATAATAAAAGGAAATACAACAAAAAACCCTACTACCCAAGCATGCCACACAACAGAATGACAACCCTATAACTACAACCAAAAGGGGTTATCCTCGTGCTCGGCTCCGCATGCAATCGTCACATCAAGAATCAAGTGGCAGGAAACCGTTCCCATATCCTCTGGGAGAAGCACCACCACGTCCCCCTCCTTGAGCACGTCCTCGTCCACGGGGCACATCACGTGTACGAATGAACCCGCTCCCGCGAATCGGGGGTGAAGCTGGTGTAACATCCCCATATAACGTTATAGGAAATAATAAAAACATCATTGGGCAAACTTTTATTATTTACAGTCTTGCCCCTGAATATTTTTGAAAATGACACCTAGGTCCTTATATCAATTGAATTAGCAGAATAAGGTTTTAAACGAAGCAAAACCACGTAGCAGAAACGTAGAAACCCAATTCTTAGCCAATTGGGCCATGCATCTGTCCACATGTGAAATAACGTGGGATGCCCCTAGACTTGCCCATAATTACGAAAATACCATTAGCCATGAAAAATAGAAACCAGAAAGGCCCTCAACTTGCAAAACATTTAATTTACACTCTTAATCGATTTATTCAATTTTATTGAATCTTTAAGATTAATTAGAAATTGATTAAAGGTTAATCAAGAGTTAATTAGATGTTAATTAGAGAGATTATAATTAGAAATAATTAGAATAGAAACATAGAAAACCTCACAACATTCTTCAAGACCGTTTGGCTAATTTGAAGGAAATCAGTAAAGATTCGGTGTGTTAGACTGTCAGAACTGGATTAATAGAATTTCACACCGATCACCCTAGTTTAAGTGGTTATTATTCAACCACTCCTAACTCCATGGAGGGCGCCACTTGCTACCCAAGTTGGTGGGGAAGCTTGGCTCAATAACCACCAATCAATCCTTGGCCAATCACAAGCCTTCTCTTATGTTTTAAGACACCAAGACCCTCTTCAACTCTCTCATTTTCGTGCTCCTTTTCAGCTAGCCATTTCTCACTCTTCCTTCTCTAATTTTCACTTCATCTTCCTCAAAACTCCAAGCCTCATCCACTTCCTCCACCAAGAGCTCAATTCTAGCTAGTTTCTACATCAATTGGAGGTAGGATTCAATCCCTTCTCTAAATTTTCTTGTGAATTGGGATTGCTGTGGATTCATTTGGATGCATGTATTTGATGTTATTATGAGCCTATATGAAGGTTTATGGCTGGATTGTTGTGTTTTAAATTGAGCTTTGGATGATTATCTAGTGAAGAGAAGCAAACATAATGGATTAGGTTAAGGAAACCTACGGCAGTCCATACGGCTCTGCCTATAGCCATTTAAATTTGATGAAAATATTTTTATATGAAACTAGACATTCAGAACTTTCTACACATATATCATATAAGGCCATTGGATTAGTACCGAGAGATATATGAATTTTGAAAGTTTAATCTAGGTTTTTGAGTTTGATTTTGGATAGACTGGGTTGTTCCAAGCAAAACTCGCCCTATACTACTTGGAATTGAATGAAACCACTTTAGAAATCTTACACATAGAAGAATATCTCATAAAAATTTTAGAGTTAGATAAGGTCCCGTTTGTTCCCAGTGAGTAGAGAAATTTTCTTTATGCCCAAACCGGACCAAAACAGGGTAGTTTAGGAAAGTCAAATTTCGGGGCTAATAACTCGAGCTCTACTAAAGCAAATGAAATGGAACTCATTGCAAATGAAAGCTTCTCATGTTAGCTTTAACAAGATACCAATTTTGTAATGATTTAAACTATTTTTCGATTTTTAGTAGATTTTTACTTTTAAGTGTGTAATTCTAGCTAGCTTTAGGGCAAATCGTAAAACTTAAATAGCTTGAGCTACATTTATCAAAATTAGATGGGACGAAAGAGGTTAAAAAATAGACATATAACACTTCAATATATCCAAAATTCAGGTCTAAATTAGTTACAATGAATTTAAGGCTTAATTTCTAAAAACGGGCAGAGTTGAAGAATATGAGCAAGATTTCCAAAATTAAAGAATTTGACACCTTAATGCATATATGAGTTCAATTAAAGTCTAAGTGATGCAAATTCCATGTTGGTGTTTGAAAGATTGATGCATCATATTTGATCTCTTACTGTACTGACTGTCTGTTGAGACTAGCACTATTTAGGGGAAAACAGATCTGATCCATTATGCTACCGAATTTTCGGTAGAATTGTAAGGAAGTTATGGGCGTTTATATGTTATGAATATGTATGTGGAAATCATGTATGCAAGGACATATGAAAATAAATGATGAAGCATATGTATGAGTGCATTCAGCA
Source organism: Pterocarpus santalinus (assembly GCA_031439595.1). Lineage (NCBI taxonomy): Eukaryota > Viridiplantae > Streptophyta > Magnoliopsida > Fabales > Fabaceae > Pterocarpus > Pterocarpus santalinus. The sequence goes on from CM062531.1 coordinate 43,239,415, forward strand.
TGTCTATGCTTGATTATGAATGAGAATGAAAGGATATGAATATATTAAATGTGGATCCCTTCACCTGGAGGCAGTTATGAGATCCCTCCTAGTGAATGAAGTTAAATAAGATAACATTGGGTCTCTCTCTATGAAGGCAGTATAAAACTATGAGATCCCTCTACTTTGGAGGCACATAGTCAGATGAGATCCCTCTATATTGAAGGCATGTGGTCAGATGAGATCCCTCTATTCTTGAGGCACGTGACTAGAAGAGATCCCTTCAATTTAGAGGCACGTGGCCAAAATGAGATCCCTCCAAGACTAAAGACACGTGAATCCCCTTGCGGGTCAGTACTGTGTGACGACGGTCAGGGGTTGAGCTGACGAGCTCACTTTTAGATCAGACTATCCAAAGGCAGTAAAGACTAAAGATTCAAACATGTGCAAGCATACCACTCATATGAGGCATGGCATCGACCCAGTTAATGTGAGTATAGAGGATAGGGCTTACATGAGGCATGGCATGACCCAGCTAGTGTAAGTACCAAAAATTTATGGTGGCAACGTCCATGGTATTAGCTCACTACCACTTATGTTTAGTGGGTGAAAGAAGGCAAAGAAAGTTAAAGAAAAGCATCAGTACATTTGCATGAATTCAAAAATGAGAATTTGCATAATGACATCCCATGTTTTATTGATGCTGAAGCTGTTCTATCTATTTATGCTGTGATTATTTTCCAACTATGAAATATTGCCAATGTGACTCAAGTGCATGAATAAAATGAACTCTCCTTCGGACAATATATTTTCAACTATAAAATTGAATAGTCTATTTAACATGCTCACATTTTTCATAGTAAACTGAAGCAGCTAGAGATAATAACGATGACACTACATGTGATTGTTTAGAGAATCCTACTGAGAATTTAAAATTCTCACTCCTATTTCCGTGTTATCTCTAGATAGCTCGAAAGATTTCGAAGACGGCTGAAGTTGCTGTGAAATAAGGTCCGCTCAGGTAACAGTAACAACTCTTGAGTGTGGTGCTATGATTTAAGCATAGTACTGTACTTGGGAGGGTGTTACAGCTGGGCCAGCAAATGAAGCAGAAGAATCAGAAGATAGACGAATCATCGAAGGCTGCGATGAACCCAAACGGTGAGATCCCCTAGAATGAGTCAGATAGAAGGGCTCAAATAGATCGGTCTCCACATGGTAGCTCGGATAAGACGGCTCCGAGGGATCAAATCCAGTGAAACAGTTGGAGTCAAACGGGTATCCAAGTCAGTCTCGTCATCGTCAATGGGGTATCTCAGTGGCTAAAAATAAGGGCAGATGTCATCCATAGTAACCTAGCCAAATGGCTGATGCGGTCAGAAAAATGGGCTTATCACGGGAGCCTGAAACTGGCGGTCGTGGAAGATGTAGACCCTCATCGCTGCGCTCGCCGACAGCACGGAGGCGTTCAGCACCTGGTCAAAGTGCCAATGCCACACCGAGAACTCAATGTAGATCACCATCGTGCCTGACGTCGACATCCTCTGAAAATGACAAGGAAAATGTAGGAATGAGAAATACTAAATTTCTCAGTACGATCGCGACTAGACAAATACAGTGTCATCATCATTGTCCCAGTCACTTCGGGTTTAATTATAAAAATAGTGGACAAGTATAAGTTCAATTTTAATGGTTTCAAAAAATGTAAATCCCGAAGCAGGTTACTTTTAACTTTATTATCACATCCATAGTGTCATACATAGATATACATGCTAATATACATAATATACATTCATAATGCACGTAAGGAATATAATAACATGCATGGCTATGCAACTCATCAACTTGACCATGGTCCTACTTTGACTTTCGTTTTTAGCATGTGTTAACATTTTTTTACTTTTTCTTTGAAATAAACTGCTTTTGGACATGAGCTCATTCCATGATTGTCGTCACGCAGTACTAACCAAATCAGACTAAGCTGATATTGGTTACCTCTAAGTTGGAGGATCCTCTATGTCACCCTTGCCTCCCTCATAGAGGTTCTTTGAGTCTTTGTGGATCACCGTCTCACACTTCCCTTGTCGAAGTGATTGAAGGGTCATGTCCCATCAATTCTTTTCTTATCATTATACTTTACATGTATAGTTCTTCTTTGACTAAACACATGCAATGATATGACTAAGTCCATAATTTTGACGAAAATCCAATAGCATAATGGCTAGACCGAAACTTCCCCAAAATGCCAATCAGAAACTTTCAACTAATAGTTCATCACATCTATATCATATCATCATACTCATCATTCAATCATGAGACAGAGCTCAATCAAACTTGTCATTCATTATACCGAATGGCATCATACATTCATACCCTAAAGGGGGTTCATAGTTGTGTTATTCTTTATGAAGAGTATTATGAATCATCATATGATTTCTCATGGTTACCTATGAGAGAATCACATAGTTAAAATATGTGTATGTGGTCTTTTAGTTACTTAGCTCTCATATGAAATTATTCTTCACTTGTGTTCATGTCTCAAAGAACACTTGTTCCAATTAATTAAGTTAAGTGATTGTTTCCTTTCCTTAGGATAGTGCACTTAGTGATTCTTAGGTTCATAGTATGCTCAGAGGCCCTAATTATACTTCTGTTCCTAAGGAGATTGAGATCCGTCTAATCCTTGGGTCATGACAATGCATAACCACATCGTGAACCCAACAACACCATATTCACTAAACGCTAAGGGTGATTTTAACTTAATCAAGTTACAAAGCTTCAAGGTTTTATCTTAAAGATTAGATCTTTATGAAATAATAGTTCAAGTTACTAGCTTTTTAACTAAAAAGTCTTGTTCTTTATGAAAGTTGACCCATTTAATTATTCTAAAACCATCAAGGTCTCAACTTTATGACTTAAAGTTGTCTCTACATTAAAAAGGTTTCTACTTTATCCAATAGTGATGTGAAACATTACTTTAAGGTTAAAAAAAAGTCTTCAACTTTATAAAAGCTAACACTTTCTATCATTATTTTGGTTCAATATCTAAACTTTATGAATGAAATGTTATAAAACATCACTTTTATGACTTAAAGGTCTCATTCTTGATTAAAGTTTGAAACTTTATGAAAGGTCTTTTCTTTAAGGTTTGATTTCTAAGACATAAAGTGACAAGATATTATTTTCTAACTCAAAAAGGCTTATTATGCCAAAAAGCTTAGACTTTTACATGTATTCTTGTCTTCAAAACAAAACAAAAAAAGACTTTATGATGGCACTAAAACTTGCACCACTTTTTGTATATTAAGAAGTAAACTTTTTAAAGTTTAAAGCTTTTAGAATGTTCATAGTCTTATCAAATTATGAAAAACATAAAAAGATAAGGCTTTTCCAATCATCAATTAATGATAAGAAAAGGAAGAACTTCAAACAAGATACCATCAAGAACACTCAACAATAAGAACATACTTTCCAAAAGTAGAAACTTAAGAACACTTGAAGAACATCAAGAACATATTTTTCTAAAAGTAGAAACTTAATAACACTTGAAGAACATCAAGTACATATTTAACCAAAAATAGAAACTTTTGCTCATGAAGAGCATGAAAGATTTTCTCAAGTTTTCCCTCAAAGATCTTGGTCATGAAGAGAACCAAGCTTCAAGCTTTCTTGAGTAGACAAAACAGAAAGATGAAGAACACTACCTAAGCTTGGAAAATGGTGTCTTTGAGGAAGGAGAAGAAGATGAAGAAGACTCCTCCTTGGTTGATGATGGTGGCGGTTTTGAATGAGCAAGGAGAGAACTCTTGAGTTCTCTTGAAAATGAGTCTTTTAGTGTTTAGATCTTGTCTCCAAAGACCAAAAAATGTGATCTTTGAAGGGCTAAGTGAGTGGTTTTGGGTGGTGGTGGTGAGGAAAGGAAGAAGAAGATGGAGAAGAAGATGAGACTTTTAGAGTGAAGTGAGAGGATAAGGGTTTTAAAGAGAGAATAGGATAAGTAAAAATGAGAATGTGAGTGTGTGTGTGTGTGTGCTTGAAAGTGGCATCCACATTAAAAGGAGGGAGAGAGATATTTTTGTGTTATTTTGTGTTAGTTAAGGTTTAGGGGGACAAATTGGATGATGGGGGAATAAAGTATGGTCAAACTCTTACATAAAGTAGTCTTGTCTCATACTTTATGCTTTTATAACATCACTCTTTACTTTATTGTCTAGTTGACTAAATTTGAAATTAATCATATGATTAAGTGCTCATACAACTTAATTAAGATGATTAAGTAAGGATTAGTGATTAACACACAAGAACGTGATTAACAAAAATTAATCTTGCGATTAACCTTAATCAAACTCGATTAAGCTAATTAAGGGCGACTAGTGCTTAATTAAGCTATCAAGAGTTTGACTTGCTTAATTAGAGATTATCTAATCTCGATTAAGCGTTCTCTTGACTTTTCTCATCCAAGTTAATTCATAAACTCTTCGTTAACCCCTTAATTAAGCCATAATCTCATAATTTCTCATTAAGTGCCTAATTACTCAGGATTATTAAGGTAATTTAGCACAATATGAAATTGAGGATGTTACAGAACAGCTAGTTTGAAAAGGAAGGTTAGCCAAGTACATTGCAATACAAAGAAGCTCTAAAAAAAGGGGTGCATTTCTAAGAGAGGTGGCTATGGGATTGATCCTGGTTAAGGAAACCTTGGAGGAGCAAAAACCAATGTATTATACCAACAAGGCCTTGCATGGGCCCGAGACCTGATACCAAAAACTAGAAAAGGTTTTCTTAGCCTTAGTATTGGCGGCTCGATAGTTGCAACCATATTTCTAGTTGCATGCCATCGTCGTCAGAATTGATCAACTAATACAGTAGATCATGCAAAAGCTAGATCTCACTGGCAGGATGATTACTTAGGCTATTGAGCTTTCTAAATTCAACCTCAAATATAAAACTCAGGAAGCCATAAATGCTCAAGTTTTGGTAGACTTTATTATCGAGATGGTAGATGGTGCTCAAAACCCAAAGTTGAAAGAATGGGTCCTCTTTGTAGATGGCTCATCAAATATCCAAGGAAACGGGGCAGGGGTAATTTTGGAAAGGGTAGATAAGGTCTATGTTGAAATATCCATCAAATTCAACTTTCTGGCTTCAAACAATTAGGCAGAATATGAAGCCATAATTGCCGAATTGAATCTAGCCAAAGACATGGAAGTAAAGCAAATACGAGTATGCAATGACTCCCAAGTAATAATCTCACAAGTGGAAGGCAGTTATCAAGCTAAGGACCAACTCCTACAATAGTAATTGTAAAAAGTACTAGCGTTTTTACATGAATTTGATCATTATGAGGTGAAGTACATCCCCAGGGATTAGAATGTCTGAGCCGATGTATTATCTAAGCTCACCTCCACAAAGCCCGGAGGAACCTATAAGGGCCTCCTCCAAGAAGTCTTGAGATCGTCTTCAGTTTTTGAGAACAATGAAGTCACTCAATTTGATAGTGCAATGAACTGGATGATGCCCATTAATCCAATATCTAGAGGAGGTGACTTTGCCATCCAACCCGCAACAAGGAAAAAGCTTGCTCGAGAAGCTTCTTATTATACTTGACTTGAAGGCCAACTCTATATAAGAAGGTTTCTATAGCCATGGCTCAAATGCCTCAACTTGGAAAGCATAGAATATGTGTTGAAAGAGATCCATAAGGGTTGTTCAGACACCACCTCAAAAGCAAGTCATTAGCCTTAAAGGCACTACAAGCGAGATATTATTGACCCACAATGGCACGAGATACTAAAGAATATGTGAAGCAATGCTCCTAATGTCAAAAGTATGCCCATTTTCATACTACACCTTTTAAAGAGCTAAAGTCAACAATCCTGACCTAGCCCTTCGACCAGTGGGGAGTTGAGCTACTTGGCCCATTTCCATTGGCATCAGGGCAACTCAAATCCTTGTTAATGGCCATTGATTATTTCACAAAGTGGATCGAGGTGGAGCCCCTTTCCATAATCACAGCCACGCAATGTAGAAAGCTCATGTGGTGAAACATTATAACTCGCTATGGGATTCCGAGATCCGTGGTAATGAATAATGGCACCCAATTTGCTGATTGTTAGTTTAGAGATTTGTTGCCTAGATTAGGAACAAAGTAGCATTTCACTTCTATGGAACATCCTCAAGCCAACAAACAAGTGGAGGCAGCAAATAAGGTTATCCTAAAAGGATTGAAGAAGCGACTGGATGAAGCCAAAAGCTCATAGGTGGACAAACTCTGAAGTGTCTTCTGGGCTCATTGGACAACACCGCATTCAGCCACAGGAGAAACCTTATTTCGCCTCACTTATGGGGTGGTTGCAGTAATTCTAGTAGAAATTAGAAAGCCGAGTTCAAGGGTGTTGCTATCTTCGGAAATCGCTAGAGATAAGAATAGAATCCAAAAGCTGGATCTGCTTCCCACAATCGGAAAAGAACGTCAGATACATCAAGAAGCACTGAGGAGAAGAGTTGCCAAACATATAACACAAGAGTAGTCCCAAGGCACTTCAGCCAGGGTGCAAAGCTGACGTCAGATTGAGACTGCTAGGTGAAGAGAAGCTCGCTCCAAATTGGGAAGGGCCATATTGTGTTGCAAAAGTACTAGGCAAAGGAGCCTACCAATTAAAGACATTGTCGGGATCCGGCATACCTAGGTCATGGAATGCCACGATCCTACATAGGTTTTCTAGTTAGTAGGACAAATGTAACATGGGCAAGTGTTGGTGTACTCTTTTTTCCTACCTTAGGTTTTTCCCACTAGTTTTACTAGGGAGTTTTTAACGAGACCTGACTTACCTAGGGTCAAATTGTCAAGCTATAGGCTTCTGATTCTTTGTTTTGTAATAAAAAAAAGCCTTTACCATGGCTTTTGAAGATACTGTTGAAGATATTTTTTCTATTTTGGAAGGTTACAGTGAAATACTTTTGATTGTTGTTTACCAACCAACAATAAGTCAGAGACTAATCACCCTAACCTCGAAAACTATGCTCACTTAAGTAAATGACTTAAGTTCGGAAATTTAAGCAAGGCACACTTAAACAAGTGACTTGAGTTTGGAAATCTAAATGTATCGCAGACTTTAAGTAGCATAGGTTGCAAAAAGTAAAAGTAATGAACATTGTTACAAAACTTTTACTGAAGTCCCATAGAGGGATACAAGTTCTTTGCAAATACAAAATGAAAGGAAAAAAATAAAAATAAGCTACGTATCGCCAGCTGAGTATTCCAAGACCAAGTCAATGACAACATTCAAAATTTTCTTCAAATTTACATGCTTCACAAAAACAAAACTTGGAACTCTGTATTTCTATAGCATGGAAACTTGGCTGACTCGCCATCCGCAAGGAAGAAAGGAATGAAACCTAGAAAACCTAGGATTTTGTAGTTAATTTCTTTGAAACTGTGGTATGAATCTTCATAAAGTTAGAAGATTTTCTGGTTCACATGATCCCAGAAGGACAGTTGGACTAGAGTTGCTTCATTACCATAAGGTCGAGTTAAGGTGAATTGTAGCATCTCAATTTAGTCATATATATAATTAACATTATTAGAGATTAATTAACAATAAGTTTATAAAATAGAAGTGAGAGTGCAGGATAATATAAGAGAGTTTAGTCATCAGAAGATCACACCTATAATATATGATCCAAGGTGGGCTACATAGCCTAAATTACATGATACAACATAGGCCACACACCTAAAGGGTATGTCACCCTTGCTTTTCTACAAATATCTCCCTACAAACCCAAAATGTGATCTTCTTCTTCTCCCTCTCCCTCTCAAAAGCCGCCAGCCCTCTCCCTCCTCTCTACCTCTATTTTTTGCTTTCTTCCTTCTCAAATCTTGTCCTTCTACTTGTTCTTTTAGTAAACACCTCAAAGCTTAAGCTCCACCACCCTCATTAATACCAAAAATAAGCTAAACCTTTCTCCCTTTTTGATAATATTTGTTGCCATATAGAGGAAAGAAAGGTTGTTGTTGGTGTTTTGCTTTGTCTAAGAAAGTTTGAAGTCTAAAGGAGCAAGTCTTGAAGAGTTTGCCAGCTTGGAAGTGAGGGTTACATGAATAGTATTCAGTACGAGGGTAACATCATAGGCTAGGAAACCCCAATCGAAGTGGAATCAATTTTGAATGAAAATACACCCATAGGAGAGTACCCTCAAAATCTAAGGTTCATTGGGCTTAAGATAAGAGATTTATGATTTTCTAAAGTAAGTCATTGGTTAATGCCCCTAGTTTTGACTAGTATATGATATAATGGGCATATCTTGCTCTATACAATTTCAATTTTAGTGAAATCACCTTTTTTAGAAAGCTAACACATGATCATGCTTATAAAATTTCAAATTTAGATCCTTAGTGGATTGCTTCCAGTAATTCCACGAAATTACCCCATACTTTGTGAGTCTGAAAATAGGACAGCCCCAATGTAGAGCTTATATCTTGAGCTCTGCTTAACTAAATTGAGTGAGACTTAGTTTGTTTGAAAGAGAGTTTATTTAGGTAAATTTTGGAGCAAAAAAGTATAAGATGAATTTTTAGTGATTTTCTAATTTTAGTGTGCAAGTCTATCCTGAAATAGGGTAGCAGTGAGTTAAACACTGAGTTCCAAGTTTCTGAGTTCTGTTTTCTTGCTTCTAGTCTCTGAGATATGAATTCCAAGTTTAGATGGAGAGATAGTTTGGGTGTATTAGAATGCTCACTCGGGAGAAGTAAATGATGTTCACTTTTACATGCCATGATCGAGTTCCGAGATCTGGGATCGAAGGTCTGGGTCCAAAGTTGTGCACTGGAGGAGCAATAGCATAGGTGTAAAGGCAAAGGATTAAGCTAAGGCTCGAGGTCCAGGATGTGTGGTCCGAGTTCTGGGATAGAAGTATGAGAGTATGGTTTTGGATCCCTAGTTGGCTTACCCTTCTTTCCAGGTTCCGAGCTCCAAGCTTGAACTTAAATTGACTCACTATGTTTCCAAGTTCCACGTCCCTAGGTTGAGCCTAACTCGACCTTGCCCTATGTTCCATTTTCTAAGTTCCAAGTTTGAACCTAGAATGACCTAAAATTGGAAAGATGAACATTCTGAATCCGAGACATATTCTAGGTATCAACTAAATTATGTTTCTAATTGAGTTATTTTTTAGGCAATTTATATTCTCGCATTTCTTTCTAGAAACTTGAAGTATGATAATGCAATGTACATGCTGATATGACTATGTTTTCTCAATAAAGGAATGCATACGAGCATTACATGTTGACATGACTATGTTTTCTCAATAAAGAAATGCATATGAGCATATGAGTTGAGAAAGTATGTGAATAGAGAATGCATGCAAAGAATATAAGAAGATGAGATACCTTCATTTGGAGGCAATTATGAGATCCCTTCATTTGAAGGCTAAACTATGAGATCCCTATACTCTGGAGGCAGTTGATCAAAATGAGATCCCTTCAATTTAGAGGCACATGGTCCCCTTGTCCATTAGTACTATGTGGCGACAGGCACGAGATGAACTCATTTCCCAGATCAGGTTATTCAAGGGCAGTAAAGATTAAATGCACATGCTAAGTAAGAAAGTAAATGAGAAAATGCATCAAGTCAAGCATTCATAAGCATGTAGCATATTTGCTTTTATTTGATAGATTAATCTGTCAAAACAATACAAATCTATTAGCTATGTGATTATTGCCATGCTAGAACTATATGTATGAGTTAAAATTAACCTGTTTCGAAAGAATATGTTTTCTAAACTTAATAAATGAACTTTTATCCCTATATATGATATCACACTTTTCTTAATAAATCAAAACAGCTAGAATGATGACAATGACATTAATTGTTTGGTAGCTTAGGATGCCTATTGTGAATATAAAATTCTCACTCCTATGTGTGTTTGCATATCATCTCTAGACAGCTTAGGAAATTTCAATGATGACCATTCGAGAAGGAGTTGATCAAGACTGGATTGCCAAATGAAGATTTGCCACCAAATATGTTAGCACTGGAAGGCGGTTACTGTGATGTAAATATTGGTATATTTAAGGAAAATTCTATTCTCCCTATATCAAGCAAGGTCATAGCGGCTCCTCAATGTGATACCATGAATTAAGTATGATGTTGTACTTAGGAAGGCATTACATGAATAGACAAAAGAAAGCCTTCATGGAAAATGGAACTTCCAAAAGATTTCCAACTAGCTCAAAGCTGCATATCATGGCCCAACTATTAGGATAAATTTGAGTCGGGGCAGCAGAAATATTTTGAAGACCAATTTGGAAATCAAATAATGGAAGTCAGATTCACTACTACAAAGGAAGGCATCGTATAATCATAACCAGTGAATAGGGGTTCAAATAAATTATCCCCATAAAATGAAACGCCGCCTGGGGCAAGTGTCTTTTCAAGTACTAACAGAACTAGCATATTGGGGAATTTGCCCACAAAAGGGGCATTCTGGTGCATGGAATGAAGCATCGAGGTAACACGTACCTCTAGATGAGAGGAAATATCCTGTGTTGGGCAGAAGCGTCTTGTTATGCCTTGGGAATGGTGAGAAATCGAGAACCTTTTTCCACTAAACATCAATGTCATATGACATAAGTACTGTGAATATGTGGCCCATCAGTCATTAAACTCAGATTTCCCTAGTGGGATTTCCAAGTTTAAGGGCACTATCATATTCACGGGCCACAACCTCAAATTGGGCCTAAAGTTGTCTTTGCAACCCAACTTAGATAACTACCCGCAATCATGATTGAAAATTGCTCCTAATCAGGTCCAAGATTTGGGGACACAATTGATAGTGGCTTATCCCCTTGAACTAGGGAGCAGTTACTTCTGAAGATGTATAAAAGGCTACTATGGGTCAAAGAGGTATCTTTTCTTCCAATAATCCATTCACTCTTGTCTACACTCTGACTTGATCGTTGGAGTTTGTGCAGGTACCCCCGCCTCTTGCCATTCAACTAAAGTTTTTCAAGCTTGCTTTCTACGCTTCCAGCACCCCAAGCTTATCAGGTATAACTTGCCCTTAACAAAACCGAACAACCCCAAAAGAACAAGGAATAAGCAACAAGAGATGCAATAGGAAGGATATAGGAACCAGTAATAAGAAAATTTTAAATCCAAAATGTTAAGGTCAAATAATGAGAGGAATTTTGCAGCAATACTTTTTTAATTTTACTTTTCCATTTTTCTATTTTTTGCACCAAAACTTTGGTCTTTGTCTTTTTCTTTTCATTTATTTGGCCTACAATTGGATAACACAAGAAACAATAATCGTTAATCCATAACAGAAGAATAGAAATGTACAAACGATTGGTAATCCTGGAACGATTAATCAAGAACAAAACAGACTAGAAGTTGCACAATTCTAGAACGATTAATCAAGAATAGAATGGAAAAGAAAAAAGAAAGGAAAAAACAATAGATAGATTAAACTTTATTTGGAATGAAGCTTTATACCAAACGATGAGCAACCCCAAGGTTCCATTTTCTTGTCACCCTAAATCAGATTTGAATCAAAATCCCGAACCAAAATTTACAACTTCAGATAGAGATTCTTAACTTAGTGCATACATATGATTTTAAAAATACCAATAATATTAGAGGACTCTTGACCCAATGTATATAGCTTACCCAAACAACCAAGAGTGCGAAACAATGTATGCCGCAAAGAAATTAACCATGGATAACTTCAACAAAATAAGATAGGGGGAACACCGTGAAGGAATTTACCGTTGATAAGTTGAGCATGTTCATTGAAAAACAAAAACAAAAAAATCTCTCACATTTTGTATATATCAAATAATCATGCCGCCTCTTTACAGTCTAAATAAGAGTATTCATACTTGAAAGAATACTTTAATTTAAATAAGAAAAAGCTTTAGCTCAAATCCTTAATGATCATGGCTCAAAAGAAACTGAAATGGTTATTTCTTTTAAAATAACGTGTGATTATCATGTGCCACTTAAAATTAAACAAAAATAAAATAAAAATAATGCGTGACAGTTGTGTGCTACTTTTTTTTTTCGGTTAGAACAGTCATGTGCCACTAAAAATAACTCCATTAGGCTCAAAATAACTTCAATGGCATTTAAATAACTACAATGAGCTCAAAATAATATCAATGGGCTTCATTCTTCTTGTCGTCTCATTTGGATCAAATGTGACGACTTTCTTTCAAGCTCAATTCCATAACATACACGCCTTCAATAGCATGTGTCCCTTGCTTATTGACTCACATCACCAATTGCACAAAATCATAGTCGTAGAGCAATGACTTCCATTTAGACAAGGACAAACATATTCTTGATATGTGTTCTTGCACGTTCAACCATAACCATTGCTAAGGACATGAAAAGACGAGGGAAAATTTTGAATTCAAATCGCCATTAGGTCAAATGAACAAAGGTCAGCTTCCAATCCTTGGATTGTTGCCGTGCTCAAGAGTTGCAAACTAGACCTGGTCCTAGTCGAATTATGTACTACCATCTTGAGCACAAGTTTGCCAACTCAATAACAACGCAGTTAGAGCAACTGAGTTTTGGTCGAGCTATTGAGAGCCTCTCGAAGGTGAAGATAAAGATGAAGAGCTCAATCAGTTGCACGAGAGAATACCAATTTTCTAGAGATTCCCTCTCAAGATTTGCAGTCATATACTGGGGAACATTCCTATCATAAATCTAGAACTAACTTTGAAACACAATAAGTCATTCAGACCCATTCAAATTACTCAATGGAAATGATCTCTTCTGACTGAAGTGTTAAAGAGTCTTTGCAAGTTTCCAATAGGACGCTGATTGCTTGCATGAACTTCGCTAGCAATGTGTTCGAAGGTAAGTATACAACTAAATTTTACTCATCCTATGACCCAAAGCAATTGACCTAGCTAGAAATATGGAAAATCACAATACTCATCAAAGCTTGGGAGTTGATGATAGTGGGCTTTTATGGATAGACCGTGTTTTATACTATACTACACTAGTGCCTTGTCAAATTGTTACATTTTAAATCCGTGTAAAATTATGGGTGTTTCGGATACCTCCGTTTTTGAAGACATGGCTTTTATTAGATAAAAGTTGTTTTAGGTTGATTAATCCTGCTTGGAAAAAAAAACTAAAACGCTTATGATTATATATTATTTTTTTTTTTTTTACAATAGGAACTTACTTTTTTCTAAAAGTTACTTTTTCAACATCTTGATTATTCATAACATACCTATTTATTTGGTGAGCATTTTTACCAAAGTATTTACATCTAATCATCATTTCTTACACCTTACAATAATTTACTATATAGAGACATTTTTTGAAAACGCAAATAAAACATTATTCTAAAATCATTTTTCAATTAACATAATATATAAATTATTTTATCATAATCAATTTTAGAAAAAATTATCTTCTTCTGCAACCATTCTAAAACACTTGTCTTCCAAAAAATTTCACTCGCCAATCGCCATTATATAAGTCAAAAATTAATTCGTTTAATTGACACATCTAATCTTCAATACATTCATAACTTTTCTTTATATAATGTTTGGATTAAATATACTTTTAATTCCTCAAAATATAACACTTACCAGTTTCATATGATTTTAGTCCCCCATTTTTTAAATGTTACCGCAATTGATACTCGACGTTAACTTTTTCGTTAAGTGATGACGTGACAAACGAAAATAAAAACGTGATTATGTGATCCACAATTTGATGTCATGTGCGATCATCATCTTCATTTGTCGCGTCACTATTTAACGGACGAAAGTTGTCGTTGAAGACCATTTAAAAAAATGAGATTAAAACTCTACGAAATATTTTTAAGAAACTCAAACAGAGAAGTGCTACATTCTGAAGGACAAAAACACATTTTTAAGGGAATGTTATTTAATTAATTCTCTTTAACCTTTCGGGCACATTTGCTGCCTTTAGTACAGAAATACAGAATGTAACCAAACTTGGCAGGAATGCAAACTATCAAATCACGAAGTTTAACAGAAGTAATCCAACAACTTTTCGTACAATCAATCTGCTTGTATCTTGGGTGAAAATCTAGCAGGGACTTCACAAAATAATTTGTTTACATTTGAAGTACTTTTGAACCTTCATAGGAGAATAAGCGCACTGCATTCTGGTAACTTAATTCCGCTAGTTCTTCCTTTGTAATCTCTAGCATAGATGCAACGTAATCAAGTACCTGCAAGTGGAATAAATTGAAAAGTATAAATCTAACAATAAGATTCTCCATACAAGCATGCTGGGTAAGCATCCATAATATTTGTGCAATTTATAGTTCAGTAATTCATGCCTCATGGATTTTCCTCACAATACATGTACTACTAGCAAATGTCCCTGTTTGTTTCATCTGAGACTTGGCCACGCTTGTGTGTAATTTACATGCCCCTCTAGTTCGAAATTATACAATGACCTCCCATCAGGTTTAAGAAATCTATGGCCAAACCCAAATTTCCGAACAATAAACCCTTCATATGAATGAAGTTACAAATATTATGGGAGAGATTTCTATAATATTTGAAATTAGAGATGGATGGCTGAGAGGTAAGTTTTGAAAGCTTCAACAGATGTCAATGAGATTTATTTATGCATTCTTAATTACCAGACAAATTATTTCCTCATGCCAAGCTAAAACTAGAGAGAATTTTGTATTATGTACTTAAAAAGATTTATCTCTAAGAGAATGATATAACAAGAGATGCGTATTTTGATAACAGAAGGTGAAAATAAAGGCAATTACTTGAGCTACATACCCCATGAATGTTTGCCGGATGATTGAGTATTTCCTTTGGCAATGTCGAAGCATCTGTGAAGACATGGGATGTATCACTAAGGGATGAACCAGAAGTTGAGGATAAAGTTGATCCTTGGCCTTGAAGCTCTTTGGTGAGAGAACCATCTCCTTCAACAAAAATTAGAGAATCTATGTTTGACTTTGGCGGTGCATCAGGTGCATCAGTCTCCAGCAAAATCCGGTCAGAAGGGACCTAAATAGAAAACAATACAAGAATATCACTACTGTTTCAACATACATATTATAAAATTACATTGAAAATTAATCATATAACAGAAGTGATGAAAATCACCATCTTGAGCATTTTCTTTGCCTTATTTCTGTTTAGGGACATAAGAAACCCAGAGAAGGAAAAATAAGCACCAAGCTTTGAAAATTCAGGAACCATCTCAGCAGAACCTAGGTAAGAATGAAGAATAACACCAGCAGGAAAAGGTCCCATTGACCTGGAAATGTTGAAATTTTTAAGGAAGACTGTAAATTCAAAGATGCCACTTCATAATCATCAACGAGAGTATCACTATGACACTAATTCCATGGCCTTCCATTAAATAGCATCTGAGCTTATTTGGAAAAAAAAAAAAAAAAAGGCTAATGTACATATAAGATCAGGAAGTAAGCCCCTTGATAAAATTATTCTTCTGTATGAACCTAATCAGTAATCTGATAGAGACCACAAATAGGAACCAGAAAATAGAAAAATACTGAGTGTATTATTAACACACTCAAGATGAACCAAGGTGGGTCATTTGAGGAAGGAGAAGAAAATATGAAGCCAGCATGAAATTAAAAAGAAAGTTCCTAAGCATTAGAGAGGCTCAGACTCTCTCTCCCAAAAGCCTAGTCCAATTTCTGCCTACCCCTCACACTTTCCACGCCACACTATATATTGCTGAGCACCAAGAGAATCTCCTAGAATCACAAGATATTCTCTGTCCTACACTCTCTGCCACATGAGCCTAGCTACACAAGAGTGTTCCATGCATTCCCTCTCAACTCTCATTTCAGCAATTACAACCTAGACCCAATTTCTAATTTGGACAGGTTCATAACAATACTCCCCCCTCCCCCCTTCTTCTCTAAAAATATCATCTTGTCCTCAAGGTGATAGATTGAAAAACATAGGCTTTCTCCTGGGTCCCAAGTGTTGAAAAAGGATGAAAATATGCTTTTAGGATAGTAACATCTGCCAGGGTCCCAATGCTTAAGGAACACGCTCTCCTCTAAAATAGATAATCCCTGCTGCACTGTCAGATAGTCTTCAGCATCTCTTTGGCAAATAATAACTCTGTCATGTGGCTTTATGATGCCAAAAGCTCTGCCCTGGTCTAAAGCAACCTTCCAACTTGAACCATTTCTTGCACTAGAATCAATAGCATGGACTGCAGCGTCTATCAAGACAACTTTGAGATTGCCAACAAGTTGTCCAATTTTCATGGAATTTTATTCTAGTGGCAACTTCTTCAAATATGCTGCTAATTATTCATACATTCCAAAAGCACCCAAAACACTAGCTAGCAAAAGGGACAGAACCCAGATTGCAGAGTCTATCAGTAATAGCAGACCTTGCCCCCTGGCCTTTGATTCATTCTTGAGCTTTAATATCCCAATACTCCTTATCCCTCCCAAATGAGAGTAGCTCACCCTCATAATGCACTAGGGAATCAGGCGGAACCCCTGCCATTTCCTGCTGGGACTATGAACTGAAAGCAAACTCAAGGGCAGTAGTCAACAATGCTGTCTCCCCCTCCTTCCTTGTCAACCCTGTTCCATTAAGCCCATCAATTACTTGCTCCTCATCTGTTTTAAATTCCATACCAGCAGCCACACCAAATCCATTTGAAAGTGCACCTTCTATTGAAGTGTTCTTCCTTAAATTGCCTTATGTTGAAGCCTTTGTCAAGCTGAAATATGGGACCAACACAGCAACCCAGCAATAAATCATCTTTGTAAGGGCCTCATCTGGCTGCCATTGTAGTAGTTCCACCATTAAAATGCTTCCAAACTCACCCCAGTTAACTTCAACAGGTAAAATGTCCCCAAAGTATTTTATCTTATGCAAATCATTCAAGGATATATTTGTTTTGCCAGTGTGAACATCTCCCATTCGGAACCATTTTTGGGCTCCTCCTGTGAGTTTGATTGTATCTGCAAGTCCTGCCCAAACAATTTGCAACCATCAAGGATGAAAGAATTTTGAAGGTCCCTTGAGCATGATAAAAAACCTTCCTCCCACCCTTGCACCTGCTGCCTGCACTTGTCAAAGTTCTGTTCAATAACAATGCTACTAATTTCCAAAACCCTATTCTTCCAGTTGCTATCAAAAGCAAAGGCCTCAGAAAATTCCAAGGATAAGTAGAAATCAGACCGAAGAGTTCATTCTCCCCCTTTTGCAAATCCTAGTCAACCCCATCTAACTCATCCTTTCCAATGTAAAACTCATTATTATAGGATGTTCAAGCATTCATATACAAATCAAATATGCCTGAAACAGAATTAGTAACTTTTCCACAGCTCAGTGTCATTCTAAAGTGTGGAGTCTCATCTGGGCCATTCTTAAAGATCTGAACAAATTGAGAGCATTGTAAGGGATGCATAAATTGTGGGGATCTTCCCAACCTGGAAGATGGAGTGCTCTGAAATTCTCCAAACCATGAACCCAATTTTATCAATGCTCAATCCAACCTTCTGCTGGGATCAAATTCAGGCTCTGTTTCGGCTTTGAATGAGAGTTGGTGTGCCAGGCCATAGCTGTGACTTCTTGGTCAAATCTAGCAATCAAGTCCTGCATGCCTCCTAGTCCCATAACCCCTCTACTCGGAAGAGTTGTAACTGTAGTGTCAGGTCTTTCCTCCCTCTCCATATCGAAAAATAGGCACGTGGTGGATTTGTCAAGGTCACCCATCTTCATAGCGCAGGTACCCTCTTGATAATCAACAGTATCTGAGCTTTCAGCAAATACAAGGCCCCTTATGACTCGGCCCAATAACAATATTTGGCCCATTAGATTTACAGCATCATTTTCTTTCCCTGAATTCTTGAATACCAAAAGACCTATACTCTCAGCTTGCCCAACAGGGCGGCCCTCAATCTTTCTAATAGCCATTTTAAGTTCAGCAATCCTAACCCCACACGATTGGGCCTAGCCCATTACCTCCACCACATTGTTCTCGTGCTGAACCCCAATTTCTCTCCTTCCCAAATCGGGTTTGGCCCACAAATTTCATCATTGAGTTTCCAGCATCTAAAACCCCATCTTTCTCCCTTCTATTTCTTTGGGCCTGGACCATCGAGTCAAGTACCCCAACCTAGTCCACATTTGCCCTACCTGCTTCCCCTCTTTTCTTATCCTGTTTTACCCGAACCTTGGCTGTGCCCCCACATGTTGCACTTCTTCTTGGTTCTGCGTCGGAAGCGGCTCGCCGGTAGCCATCTCTGCAGTAGCTCTTAGCATTGCATGCAAATTCGCTATCGCCCACAACTTTGCCACTATTCATGGTTCCACCATCGCCACTGGGTTCGGATTTGGCGGCTTTGGTGGTGGTGGTTGCATGGTCGTCGCCCCCCTCTTCCCCTTCTACTCCCTCTCACCACCGCATAGAAAAGCGTGTTTTGCCAACACCTCCATCAATGCCCTCACCTCTTATCCTTTCTTTGGTGGTTCTTCTTCATCTGCCTCCATCTCCGGCCACACCTCCGGCACCACCTTCGAGGTGATCTCGAGATCCCATGGATTCCGCGGTGGTCGACCACACCCCCAAGGTTCTCCTCTACTTTCCCTCCTTGTGCAGTCTTCTCTATTGCGCAATGATTCCCACAATCTAGCTTTCTTGGTTTGATGGCCACCCTGTCGACAATTGCTCGTCTTTGTCTGCCATCATGACACCATGGGTGCCCCCTATTCCAAGAGGAGTCAAGCGGCTTACTCCCCCAAGAAAATCCTTCTCTATGCCTCGAAAATCCATCCTCAGAATAAGGAGGGGAATATCGCTCCTTCCTCCTCCTGATTCCCCTATCCAAGCAATCCTTCATCTCAATCCTTCGACGCCCTCTCCGTGGTGGAGATTCCCCTCTAGTTCGAGTATGGCGTCATCCTCTCAATAGCCGCTCAACCTCATCCATCTTCCTCTCCAAATTCTTTATACTAGCTTCCATGGCAGCTTTAACAATAGGCCCCCATAGCCCCAAGAAACTGGCTCTAATACCTATTGATAGAGACCACAAATAGGAACTAGAAAATAGAAGAAACTGAGTGTATTATTAACACCCTCAAGATGAACCAATGTGGATCATTTGAGGAATAAGAAAATACAAAGCCAGCATGAAATTGAAAAGGAAGTTCCTGAGCATTAGAGAGGCTCGGACTCTCCCAAAAGCCTAGTCCAATTTCTGCCTACCCCTCACACTTCCCATGCCACACCATATATTGCTCAACACTAAGACAATCTCCTAGAATCACAAGATATTCTCTCTCCTACACTTTCTCTACCACATGAGCCTAGTTAGTTACACAAGAGTGTGCCATCCATTCTCTCTCAACTGTCATTTTAGCAATTACAACCTAGACCCAATTTCTGATACCCAATTTCTGGTATGGGCTGGTTCCTAACATAATCACATTACATCACTATAGCTATAACAAATAGTAATTGCAAGGGCATAAAAAAATGGAAGAAAACAAGGGCTGCACCCAAACAAGCTGAAGGAGCTGAATGAGCCGTGTGCGAATGAAGAGTAACAAGGTGAGAATCGGATGTACTTTTATCACGGCAAAGGCAAAGGGAAAAGAAGAGGTTGTTAACAACATGGTCAGCTCACACAAGATAAACAGGGAAGAAATGAGTAAGTTTTACATGCATCACCAGCTGAGGAGATATAAAAGTGAGGGAAAGGAGAGAAGTATTTGGGAGGAATTGAGTAAAGTGGAGAGGATTGGGGTGTAGGTGGTATTTCCTATGCTTTTGCAGAATTTTCCTTGTTATTTGTGTCTTATTTCCTGCATTTTCCTAGTGACTTTTAGAGTCAAAAGAGGGTCACCTTTGTTTGTAAGGAACTTGGTCTCCATTATCTTTTAACTCTAAGTTCAAGTTTCTAGGTAAAGCTTTATTCTATCCAAGGTGGAGACAAGTTATGATGGATGGGAAGTGTGCAATTGTAGACTGCAGTGGATTTATACGTCAACTTTGATCTTGATGGAAAAATTGATCATCTCAAGGCTCATCTTGTGGGCAAAAGGTACCCCCAGATCTTTAGCTTAAACTATAGAGACACTTTCTTTCTCTCTGCTGACCATGATGGCCTCTATTCATCTTTTTCTCTCTATGGCTACCATTCATCATTGGCCACTTTATCATCTAGACAATCTAGAATTCTTTCCTGTGTGATCTAGCTGAAGAGGCTTGTATGGAGCAACCACTACGGTTTGTTGTTTAAGGGGAGTCTTGTGGCCTAATTTGTCATCCACATATCTACTGACTTGGTTTGGCTGATTTAGCACAGTAGTGCAGCAGCTTGCTAACTTGAAGCGAAGTCAGCCACTTTCTAATCTACTGCTATGCAACCCAAGGTACATCTATTTTATTGTATATAGGGATGATATTGTCGTTACTGGTAGTGATTACCATGGTAAACTTCAATTAAAACAGCATCTCTATCATCACTTCACTTAAAGACCAAAATCTTCACAACCTCCAATACTTAGGAAGTGTGCTATGGACATTCGTGAGGAGAAAGAACTGTTGAATGCTGAGGCCATGGACACTCGTATGGATCCAAAACTCAGACTTCAACCAGATTAAGGGAAACCACAATCAAACCCGAGAAGATACAAAAGACTGGCTGGGAAATTAAAGTGACTGGCCATTATCTATCTAGACATCTCCTTTGCAGTATGGTTAGTAAATTAATTGAACTCCCCATGTGAAGGTCATCCTGTGCTTCATATTAAAGGAGCTCAGGAAAAGGCCTCATTTATGAAGATAATCACATCATATAATTAGGGTAGTTGTAATCATGTAATTCTTACTATAGCTCTAAATATTCAACCATCGTTGTGTAGCTAAGACACAATTTTCCTCACTTGTGCTCTTCTTCTCTCTCTCAACATGATATCTAGAGGCTAAAGAGAGGCAACCTTACAAATGTGCTTGCACACTAGACCCATTGTCCTCTAGCCAATTTCTTTGGCAGCCTTCTCCTCCTTCAAACTACCACTGTCTGTCACCACCAATGACTTTTTCCGATGACATATTCGTCCAAAAAGCACAACATCTCACCTTGTTTGAACTTAGAGGAAAGGGTTGCTCCAAGGTAGCTAAAATCGCGATTTAAATAGTGAAATCGCACGATTTTACGTGCTTGCTGACATCGGACAATCCTGATTCCACTGGTTGCATCACCTCCATGGACTCACCGTGGGATCGTCGCGCAAAATCGTGGGCACGATGGAATCGCTGATTTTTTTACTGAGCTAGGCGTCTAGGACTGGTTTGGTCTCCAACCTGTTTCAACAAACGATTCGACCCACCATCGCACCTTACCTTGTGATGGAACCCTACGTGCAGCCCTTTCCCATCGCAATTCTCACCCTCCTCCTCTCTGAAGGAAACTGCTGCACTGTTTCATCTCTCTGCCATCGATCTCCTTCCCTCTCAAGTCTCCATTAAAGTTTTTTTCTATTCCCCTCTCCCTCTCTAGAGCAAACCGCTACCCTGTTTCCATCTCTCTCAGTCTCACAGAGCGCTCTCTTCTCTCCGTGTTTACTCAGCAACCAACTACCACCATTTCTGTCCAGTGAAGCCATGAAGGTGGTATTCCTCTTTCCCTCTCAAGTACATTGTTGCTCCCCCCACCCCCCCCCCATTTCTCTGTTATGGTTGGCTGGTTGTTGTTGCTTGTTGGTCTCTTAATTAGGCTATCATTTGAGGATTAAAAAGATGTCTTCAATTGCTGCTGGTGGTGAGGGGGATGTTGCTTCTACTTCTACTCCTCGATCTAAAAGTGGAAGCGGTTCAAGTAAGAAGTTTCCTAAGAATGCTCCTGGAAACAAAAGTGATATATAGGCCGGAATAATGGACTTTCTGTCGATGGAAATACTGATGAGGTAAACAAAGAGATGTGGGATATTGTAGTTGGTTTGCAGCAAAATTTGATCAAGAAAACAAAAGATGGTGGGGAAGTAGGAGAAGGAGCAATCAACAATGTAAGTGATGATTGATGTATTAGCACTCAAGCCACAATCAACACCATATTTAAGAAGAATTTGAGGGAGAAAGCATGCGAAGATATTGCTTCATTTTTCTACAACAATGCAATACCGTTCAATGCGGCAAGGAGTGAAGAACATAGTAGTGTATTTGAGAAAGCTGCTCAGCATGGATTAGGATTCAAGCCACCATCTTACACTAAATTAAGGGTCGAATATTTGAAGAAAAAGGTAGATTCAACCATGCAAACACTAGAGAAACATAGAGCTTATTGGAAGAAGACAAGATGAACCATTATGACAAATGGTTGGATGGATAAGAGAAGGAGGACTATATTGAATTTCCTAGTGAGTAGCGCTAAGGGGACTGTTTTCTTGAAGTCTATTGATGCCTCTCATATCTACAAAACAACTAATAAGATATTTAAGATGACAGATGATGTTGTTGAGGAGGTTGGTGAAGTGATGTTGTGCAAGTTGTAACAGAAAATGCAGCAAACTACAAAGCTGCGGGAGAGATGCTGAAGGCAAAAAGGAAGAAGCTTTATTGGACACTTTGTGTAGCTCACTACATTGATATGATGTTAGAGGATTTTGTGTCTGACGTGTAGTTCATCAAGATGTGAACGCAATTGGAGTGCATTTTGAGATGGTATATTTTCAACTTGCAACTAATAAGATTTGCATTTCACTTTTAGAATAATAGAATTAGTTGCCAATTGGCATATGTTGATTGCTTTTGCATTTGTTTAGGTCCACACAAAGAGGAGAAATCGTTTGAAACAAAAAACAATGAATGATGTTGTCTTTATGATGACCAATTCAAGATTGGCAAATAAGAAAAAATCAAGAAACTATGCTGAGTATAACTTTGAGGACTTGGACTCTGATGAAGAATGGATTGTGGAAAATGAAGATGTGTTAGAAAGTCTAGAGAAATTAGATAATCCTGATGATCTTAACTTGGTCCCTGGAGAAGGTGGTGGTAGAGTTGGGGGCCCTTCAGATTATTTGGATATTCCTTCTCTTGATGATGATGATGATTTCGATGAGCTTCTTCGAAAGAGATGGCAATGAAGATGGTGGAGACCATATAGAAGATGAGGAATATGATGATCATGACTTTAATGATTTGCTTTAGATGTCATTCTAGTAGTTTAGTTGTTTCCTTTAATGTCTTAGTTTATATGATGTCACGAACTATGTGACTTGTCGCGTCTTTTGCATTATGAGTTATGAATTATGGACTTGTAGGCATGTAGCTATATTATCTTTGAATTCTAAGCTGTGAGTTGTGATTTTATGCATGTTTGATTAAAGTTTAATTATGTTGATTGTGATTTATTTGCTTGTTTATGTTATATTATGTGGCATGTACATTTATATGAATGTCATTATATATTCTGGTAGAATCTTATGATCCGTGTTACGATTCTATGTTCCATGATTTTGTATCCCCCATCTGATTCTACGTAAAATCTCAATTCTAGCGACCTTGGGCTGCCCAATTGGAGGAGAAGACCTGCCAACAAGGTACCCAAAAGATATTAGAGGAAAGGGTTGCCTGTTTGATGGAGCCACCACTAGTAGTTGGCCTATCATATGAGGAGAAGACTATTAGTGAGGCGGAGCTGCCTTAGATTTTGATTCTCTCACTGCAGGAGCAGCTGGGAGCATGAATTCTATTCTTCTTGGCCTTGGACATTCGATGCTGCTGTGTTTGGATGATCTAGCAGCTGAGTTTCTCTTATTGGTGATACCGTGATAGCTTATATCAAAAGGGTTTCTAATTTTTTTTTTTTTAAAATATTTATAGGAGAATATTAAGGATATCTTTAGATTATGTTACAATATCTAGAATATATTATGAACTCAATTAGCCATGTAAAGGAAACAATCTTAGGATTCCTGATTTGTTTAATTAGGGTTATTATTCTTGTCAATAGTGGGTTTGGGCTTCTACTAGCCATATCTTAGGCAACCTTTGGTTACTAAAGTAGTAAAGTTAACAATGATAAAATTAATAGCAGGGGAAGAGAGAACAAGGGGCAGAAGAGGAAATTTGGCAGCAACAACCTTGCTTATGTGGCAAGAATGTGGGAAGGAAGGGGAGATAAAAAGGAGGGAAGGATCCTAGTAGAGGTATCAAATCATTTTAGTGAGGAAACCAGGGCATTTGGCAGCGAGGAGCAAACCCTCAAAGTTCTACAGTGTTTATCTTTTCTTTCTATCTCTAATCTTTGTTTCATTCCATCTTTGAGAGATTACACAGGCTATAGAGGCTTATCTGCGCTGTAAGGAGTTTACCTCCATATTTATCTAAAAATTTCATAGCACTAGTATTTACATAACTAATAATATAAATAGGGTTATCAGTGTTGTGTTTTGTAAAACATTATCTACCAAAACTATATTTGTGGTCTCTCTCTCTCTTTTCCTTCTTCCCTAACCCAAAATCCATAATTCTTGAACAAGCAAGAATTCAGTAAGGTGGACAGGCTTGGGTACAGCGTGGGTATTCTCGGTTTCTGCAAAATATCTTGTTATTTTCTTTCAATTTCTTCAATTTTCCTAGTGACTTTAGACAAGCAATAGAGGGCTACCTCTGCTTGTAATGAGCTTGCACTCTAATTCTATGTTTCCATCTTGGAGGCCATTGCCCATAGACAAAAATTATCTTAAACAAACTCTTAAGAATTGAGTGGGTCTAACTCCACCCAAAAGCTAGCTCACAAGGCAGGATTGTCCAAACTCTTATGAAAGCTATATTGGCCACATCCCCAAGCGATGTAGGACTGCCTCACACCTAGGACTAAACATTTGCGGCATGAAGTTTGCAGGACTAGACATCTGCAAGTGGCCTAATAGCAATCACAAGGTAGGCTCTGATACTATCTTAAGAATTAAATGGGTCTAACTCAACCCCAAAAACTAGCTTATGTGGGGAGGATTGCCCAATCATTTATAAAGGCTATCTTGTGATGTGGGACTCTTAACACAAACCAAAGGACATGAACGGACTAGTAATTTACAAAATCTAACCATTCACTCTACCAAGGTGCAAAGACATTGAGAAAACTTAAGGACCAAATCATCTTAGTTTTAGTACTTTGATTATTGGACAAGTAAAAGAACAATCACAAGCAGTTGAAATATGTAGTTTATTTTATTTATGTAATGAACTCGAGGGATAGGTAAATGGTTTCAGTAAAAAAAAAAAAGGCAGTTTAGCATTTGCCTTATCTGATAGTGTAAATTGAGGCAGAGGGGAAGGAGGAAAGAAAAGTTAAATAAATAAAAGGAAATAAGAGGAATTTCAAAGGATGTAGTACAATTGAGAAGTCATTTTTAGAAGTCGCTCAAGCAGGAGGGAATGTTCAGGATGCCAAATCCTCCAATAGAGCTTACTATGTTATACTAAATCCAACATCTGAAAAGCACTGGTCCTCCGTAGTAACTTTCAACACAATTAAAAGAGTTTATGAAAAAAGAAATTAAGCACAGACAGAAGGCATGACAATTCCATTTCTTGAAATGGAAAATGAAAATCCTTCTAATATCATTTAAAAGTCTTATTTTATTGGTAAAGTTTACTCAAACAGAACCTGTAGTTTGCCCTAAAAGCACAACCAGCACAATAAACATTGTCGAAACTGCGCCATGCAAAAACTCCCAGAAGTTTAAACAATGACATCTAGTACGAAATAGATTGTCACCACCAGCAGTACAATAAGCTATATCCTTATGTAAAAATGCATTTGCTCTTTTTCGTTGCCTCACTGCTGCAGGAAGAAAGTTTTACACTTCAAATATTTTTGACATATCTTCCTCATTACTCTGAAACAATCTTTTCAAGTAACAATCAAAATAAAAGAGGGCAGATTAGATATTCATACTTCATTAGCTCAAGAAGTTCACCAAAAGCACGAACACAGTGTACAGATGCTGGCTTGTTTAACACTTTCGCAAGTTGAAGCTGCTGCCTCAATACTTCAACCTACACAAAAGTCTTAATGCATTAGCAACCAACAATCTAGCTCATATTCTTCAGCAAGGAAGCGTCATCTTCTGGCACTAGTACATGAATGATTCAATATGTTTCACATTAAAATTAAAGCTTCAAAGGAAAACCTTCACTCCCTCAGCAATGACCAATAATTCAGAAATACACAAATGGCAGCAGCAACAACTAATACACAGAAGTCAGCATATGCAAAGAAAAACCTTCACTCTGTCAGCAATAACCAACAAGTTCCAAAAATGCCCAAATTTCAAGGTCCTTTCCCTACTGAAAATTCAGGTTTGAAATTTATTTAATTGTTTTCTTGATCAACCAAATAAGAGTCATTAAATTCAAAGTTCGCTTTGCAAAGTAATTTAAGATTTGTCTCAATTCATGCTTCTCAGCAGAAAAATGCCTAACTGTTAAGTACTAAATTTCATATTGGATAAGACCACATGGTGTCCCCATCCACACCTGTTGAGTGCAGGACTAATCCCCATTCAGGCATCGATTTGGCTCTAACTTACAAGGTGCCTCCAGTGGGCTCCAAGCCCTTGCTCTGCAGTGCTTATGTACTTTGATAAGTAATAAGTAATTGGTTACATATCAAAATACTCCAAACTAGTACATATTTATATCTAACAGAACTTTTATTCACAGTGCTTCATGAAAAAGCGAACAAACAAACAACAACAACAACTAAGCCTTGTCCCGCTAAGTGGGGTTGGCCACATAAATCATATGCCAAAAAAGTGAAATTGAAACAAATTTTGTTTACATGAGTAAAAGCTCATAACAAGATACAATACCAAACATGATTTAAATTCTTACAGTTCTCTTTAATAACTTGGCCAAAATCATAACTCTCCACTAAAATTCTCAGATAACCAAATGGCACCTTAAACAACAATAACAACCATGCCTTGTCCCACTAGATAAAGTCGGCTATATGGATCAAACAACTAAACCAAAATTATATGATAAATATTGTCAAGCACCTTAAAAAATTGAACCGAAGTTATAAGATTAATATTGTCAAGGAGATCATATGTATGTAAAAGTTAAAGGGTAAGAATAGCGTGTAATAGAATTTTTTCATTGTCAAATGTAACAACTACATTAATAAATACGAACTCAACTGAACATTAACCTTCACATGCTGTAAAATAAAATTCAAAACAAACAGAGGATCTGCCCAAAACATCAAGCAAAAAAGCACAATTAAAGAGAGTAATTTTCAAGCATTACTTCACTGTCAAATTACCCTTCTCTTCTGATCCATCAAAGTATAACACTCACAGAATTAGTCAATTTAGCAACCTGATCAAAATTCTTGAGGATCGGTAGCATCAATAATACAGATATTTGGTAATCAGAGAAAAAGATCACCCCACCCCATTGCACATCTGAATATTAGGATGTAGCTTTTTATACAGCTTCCACATGGCATGGACGGCTTATCAGCCTACTTATCACAATAATAACATGCAAAAATACATATATAATATAAGCAATAGAAAGATAAATAGGAGCATTGCCATCTTGCTCAAGGAGAAGTGATTAGAGTCTCAAAACCATCAACAGAAAAACACACTGTATAGCCTAAAAAAAGGGGGAGCTAAAACCTGTTCAGAGAAATCAATCTTCCTTCCATGTGATCCTTTGTCCACACCAATCTGAGAAAAAGCGAGAAAACTCAATTACATCAAATCTTAAGCACGAAATATTAAATAAAGAACTACTTACAACTGATGCATGTAAACAAGAGCAAAAGCATCCTGCATTTAAATCGTTGAAGCCATCAACATTAACTTTGCTGCCTGCTGCATTTGAAAGTGGAAAACAGAAACTATATATCTAGTTATGCACAAGAATTAGGCATAAGCCAAAGATCTTTGTATACTTCGCTTAAAAATGAAAAATATAGCTCATTCTCTTCCAGAAAAACAAAGCCTAGTAACTTGGTTCCATACAGACTGCATGAATCATATTTTTTCGTCCTTTCCTGTACTTTCAGGTTCAAAGGCTCAAAGCTTATTTAAAGTTTCGTCAAATTTCATGTTTCTTGTCATATGATAGTATACATAATCAATACAAATAAAACAGCAAAAATTTAATGAAAATCCAAAATGAGAAGTCGAAAGGAAAATTAAATGGAATTAGCCAATTAGAAAAATAAACAAACAAATAACTTTTTGCAACTCTCACAACTAGCTTACGTGGAAATAACAGAAAAATCACTAAATTGAGAAAAAGGGGTTCTTTAATTTTTCATGAATTAACATTTTTTATGCAACCCCGCAGCAAACAACAAGGCAGTGCCTACACCTACAAATAGAACTCTAAAAAATTCACACAAACAAATTACAAATATATGAGGCGTTAATCAATACGCATACCTCCCCAACCGCGGCAGAGGGTGTAGAATCGAAATATTCTTTCAACGCCTTAAACCAATTGGGACTCCTCTCTGCAACAAACCTGCAATGCCATAAAAACAGACAAGACCCATTTCAGCAAACCTTTTATAAATTCACATCTGCAACTGCAATTTCAGCCACAGTATTGTGGTTTTAGAGGTCTCCAAAACTCCAATTGCGGCATCAACAACTGTATGGGTCTGTAATTATTACAAACTTTTGTGGTAATAACTAAACTGTAATTTAAGGCAAAAAACTTCTTGAGTTCAAGAACAAAGTTCCACGGAATAAATAGGGGAAATGACCGACCAGGGGTGGAGGCCAAAGCAAGGGATGACAGAAGGGTGGGATTCCGCCATCTGCTTAACCAAGTGCCAATCTTGTTCGCAGACTCCATTCACGGCGAAGCGAACCACCCCTGTGTCTTGGGCAGCTCTTATGAGTTGGGGTGCCTTGCTTAAGATTCTTGGGTCCTGCAGATGACAGTGTGCGTCGAACAGTTTCATCGTCGACTTTCAATACCTATCTTCCCGAGCTGTGTATGCTACAGAGGAGGTCATCCAGATACAAATCGATACGAGGCTTAGGTGTTGTTTTCTGTTTTCTTTTTTCTTTTTTCTTTTTTCTTTTTGTTTGGAGGGGGATTGTTATTATTTCGACACATATGAGCTTATGCGAAAGTGTTTTTATTTTTTAGTTTTTTAAACCTATTTTAAAAAATAAAAAATGTGTTTGGATAATTATTTTTAAAAACAAATTTTATATGTAAATGAAATAAAAAATGTGTTTGGCACATATTTTCTTAAAAGTCACAGACATATAATAGTATAATTTAATCTAAGAATAAATTTGATACATAATATTATCATAGAGTCTTAACAAATAAAGTCTTAGATACATTTTTATATGCACAAATCTATTTATATACTATGCATTATGCTCTTGTGGCCCTATCCAATTTGCAATTTGATCACAATACCTTGTTATTTTCCTTGCAGTTTCATCAATTAATCTTGTTGTATTGTCATTATTAAAATTCACCTCTAAATCTGTGTTGTTATTATGAGTTTCAATTTTAAAATAAGTCATGTTCTCCCATTCATTCTCTAAATAATCTATCACACATTCCCTATCCACGCACATAATTATGAATTGCACAATAAGCTATGACAATAAGACATTGCTTGGAAGGTTTATACTGTGGCATTAGCTTTAAAATAGGAAATCTTGCTTTCAATATTCCAAAACAACACTCAATTGTTATCATTAAAAGATGAGTGCCTAAGATATAACAACTCCTGAGTAGTTTTAGCTTGTCTATCTTGACTATAAAATACTTGTGCATGATATCTTTCGCCTCTATAAAGTGGGAGAAAGTCTCCAGGACATGGGTAACCAGAATTGATCAAATAAAATAAACCTAAATCAATGAGTGAATATTAACTTTAGCAAGAATGTAAATTAATAATACCATTATGTAATAATCATTGAACAAGTAATTTCACACATGATACTATCAAATTTAACACATAATCAATGAATAATTATTATATTAGATAAAGGTATATCAACTTCAAGAGGCCAAGGAAAATTTGCGTCTTGATTAGTAAGTGCATCCAAAAAAAATTTTGAATCATAAGCACGACCTTTCCAACCTAAATATATATATGTGAATAGCATATTGAAGTCATATATACGCATAATATTTTGTGTGATAGTCATTTTTCTACTTCTACATGATGTCTGCTTCTCAGCTAGAATCTACGCACTTATATGTGTTCCATCAATTGCTCCTATACAATTCTGATACAAATATACGATAGAAACATATCAATTTGACGAAAGAAAATAACATAATACACCATATAGCTAACCATGTGACAAAAAAGGACTAACCTTGAACCGTGGGTAATATTTTGGATTATTTTTTATATGATCAGGCAATTATGTGGAATCATATTTTATGATTTCTTTACCTAAGCGACAAATTGCTCTTAAAACATTCTTGAAGTAGTGAGCATAAGGATGTCAACGAGGCGGTCCCCAGTCCCCCGCCCCGCAAATAAATATCCACCCCCGTCCCCCACCTCATATCTGCACGGGTATTCGTTTTTTACTTCCCTATAGATTTACGGGTACCTATAGATATCCATGAATATGCGTTAGAATATTAAAAATTTAAATTAAATATGAAGATTCTAATATCATAAAATACATAAAATAAGCATAAATTGTAATATAATTCCACAATTCAAATTCTAACAACTTAATATACTTAAAATAAAGATAAACATATAAAATAAATACAAAATAAGTACAATAATCCAATTTCACAATCTAAAATCTAATAACATAAAATACTTGAAATAAAAATAAATACATAATAATAATCCAACCATTAGTCTAACACATAATAAGTATAAATAAATATAACTTCTAAATTTAAATCTTAGTACAATTAATTTAAATAACAACAAGATTAGCCTAACTAAGTTAATAACGTTAGAGTAAAATAGTAATTTTATATCGGCTACTCACGAGTATGGGGATAGTAATCCCCTCCTTCGCCCTATTTAACATGCGGATATTTAAAATCCCCATTTTCATTGCCTGCGGGAGCAAAATTTTTCCTCCATACCTGCCCTATTGCGAGTGTCACCTGTGGATATCTGTGGGGGCGAGTTATTTTGACATCCCTAAGTGAGCAACAGTTTGAGTAGAGCTGAAATCGATTTACTACTATTCTATGATGCATATTATGCCCTAATGAATAAAAATATTGTCACTTGTTCTTCTAAAAACACTTCTCTAAAGTCTTCTAGATAATTTTTGCTCTTCAGTTCATTGCACAAATTAATATAACATGTCATGTCCATACATAATAATTCATAGCAAATTGTTCCAGATTCCTACAAAAGTTCAGTAACAAATTCTTGACCACTTAGTGCAGATATTCTAATAGGAACTTTGCTGTAAAATTTGTACTCAGAATTACTAATGAGATTAAGTATCAATAATTCAACAAATTCAGAGTCATCATCACTAGAGTCAGATGAGGATGATAACCTTTCAAAAGTATCTGTTGAGATACTATTACTGCCTGAAGGATGATTATCTATTTCTATCACTATAAGACCTGTCATTAAACATAATATGCATTTAATTAAGTAGTCTTAACTATTACATTTTGCCCCAAATATCATAATATGTCAAAGTTCAAACCAACAACAAACTTATAGGAAGTCATACATAACAAGTAGTTTTAAAAAAAATACATAACTTGATTCGGTTAATCTAAGAGCACTATATAACACAAAATAGTCACATAAATCTATCAATCCATGCCTTTCTTCTATCATTGGTCATGTTTAAAAATGTTTCTCTAAAATCGAAATCTTTAAATTTGTCCATTGCCTTCATGTAAGAGTCATCTGAGACATTTTCCCTGTCATTAGCCTCAGTTACACATCTAGCCATAGTGTATTCAAATGATGTAGCTACAGAACTAATGGCTTCCACACTTTTAACCCTATACCTCTCAACTCCAGCCAATGAAGCTTCTGCTTTCAATTTAGATGACTCAATCCATGCTTGAAATGCATCTCCTACTTGAAGGTTCCTATACTTTTTCCTTGCCTTGCGATCCTAAACTTTAACTGTCCTCTTACCACTGCGGGTGACTCTCTCTATTATTGGGCTATCCTCTTTATCATCTAAATTTACATGAATCCCACTGTGCAAATATTCATTTTCAAGCTTATTTTTATCATTTGTGTTAGGTGGATCTTGAGTGAATGAATGATGAAGCACCCCAATTGTATTACTTTTATTAAAAATTACTCCCAATAGTTTGTAATGTTCCAAACCTTTCTTCTTAAACGGTAGAGCATTAGAGTGTGCTTGTAACGAAAATAAATAAATGATATATGCTAAATCTAAGAAATGTGTAAATATATAAAAAAAAAATGATAAGTTCTATTTATTATGTACCCGAAGATAGGTTGACCAAACTTCTTTTGTAGCAGTAATAGTATTAATTTCTGCATCCCATCCAAACCCAGTTTGTTGTAGCAAGTTGTTGCCTTAATCTATTAAACTTTTACTTAATTTGTTTCATATCAAATGTACATCCAGTTCTTACATTAAATGTTAGCAACATGGCTTGCCATACTTTAGGTGAAAATATATTGTTTCTCATATTCCCTTTATCAATCTTTTCAACCATAATGTCTATATAAGTTTTGACCACTGATAGAGACCAAAGTGAAGTATCTGATATGTCGTTAAACTACCAAATTAAAAACCTTTGCTTGGTTTAGAAAAAATTAGTTTAGTAATGAGCAAAGGGTCGATCCACAAGGAATTGAATTAATTTAATTACTTAGCTTATTTTAGATTATGATTCTAATAAACTCTAAAAAAAAAAAAAATGAAGAAACACAAAATAGGGGGTTTTCTTGGTTCGATAAATCAAACAAAAATTATATAAAAAAATTACATGAAAATAAAAAAATAAACAAGAGCAAATGATGCTATTTTGTTAAAATCAATTAAAAACTGGTTATGGGATCCCTTTTCCCCACCAAACTATATCATGCAATTGGTTTTCAATTTCAGCCTCCAATTCTGCTTTTATAGTTACCAATCTTAGGCAATGAAACATTCTATTACCTACCTTCTTTTAAATAGATTAAGGAACATCCATTAACCTCTTCTAATCACTAATTGACATAGGGAACATCCACTAAGTTTAATTAACAATTGCAACTAGAAGGACAAATTGATCTAAGTTTTGGTCTCTAACTTAGGACTAAGTGACTTAGGTTATATTCTCCCTTGCATACAATCAAAACTTGACCATTAAGTTTGCACACAAGTTACTATATATGGATAAAGGATAATGAGCATCATAATTCTAAATCTAGGAATCAGACATAACACGAAATATAAGGGTGGTCAATCCAAACATGTCAAATTACTATCATAAATCATGAAGTGAGTAGGAGAATATAATCAACTCTCAAGAAAATAGAAGTCTGAAAATCAATTTAATTACATGATATTTTAGGGTTCAAAGTTCACCCATAACCATAAAAATAACTTAGCCTAATATTCTAAAGAAAACCATATCACAAATTGAAGAATACATGACATGAATTAAGAAAGAAAGAAAAATATGTGCAGACTAAAGGGTGAAAGCAAAGTTGCCCAAACTCTAATCTTCAACACCTATCTCTTCTTCTTCTTGTCCTCAATTAAATCCCTAAAGAGAAGCAAAAAGTGATGTCCACAGCTACAAGCTTGATGAAAATGTCACTTCTCCAACTCTAATATTGTAACTATGGTTTCTAAGGATGAGTGGTTGAAACCTCTGTCTCTCTCCACGAAAATTTCTCTCTCAAGGAAGAGAAAAATATGCTCATTTGTTACTCTCCTCCCCCTTATGGCTGTTGGTCCCTTGTCAAAATGTAATCTCAGCCATCCAAATTGTAACTGCTCCATGTGTAACTACATATTAAACTAGCTTCATATGTTGCATTCTCACAAAGCATTGGTGATTATCACAAATGAATTGAACTCAATTGGCCCACCATTCATTACTTAAAATTGACAGTTTCGATTTTTTTTTCTGGCAACTGTGCTTCGTACGTAAATTTCATTGACCAACTGGACTTGGATGAGAGTAATTCGACCACTATTGGAAAGTTAATATCTTGGGCTTCATTTTTGGCTCTGGAATCATCCCATTTGGGCTTATATCAAGGGAGAATTGAACTGAGCAAAACTGCATTAAATGTAGTGACGGGTTAGCATCAGGTCCAACTTTGGCAACTTCAATCTTTTTGGTCCATTGGACTTTTTGAGTGATCTTGGTGTCAAATTAAAGCTCTGGATGTCTACTTTCATCTCCATGTCATTTTAACTTCAGAGGAAAAAGTTAGCCCCTTGGAAAGACATACTGCTCATGCTGTCTAGCACTCAATTCTTGGCATTTTCTTGAATTAGCTCCAAATTGAGTTATTTTACTCTTGTTCAACTCAAAAATCCTTAACCTTTACTTTCCTACAAAACACAAATAGTAAAATAAAAATATTATATTTACATGATTAAAGCTGTGAATAAGCATAGAAAAAAATATAAAATAAGTAAATAAATTGCACTTATTAGTCTTTTTCTTGTCATGTTCCATCTATAATGATAATAATATACCAACAACTTTAGTAATGAATGTAGAATTACTGCACTCTTAACTAAATGCATAATTACGTATTAGATGTCTAGACCTAAACTACTCTATTCTCCTGACAGAGTTGATAGAAATTATCAATATTATCCAAATCACAGAGAGGGGCCAATTTTGTCTCCATTAATGGACAATGCTGACTGAAATCTTGATATCCTAAAATCATATCCGAATGCCATGTCCTAAAAAAAGGTTGGACGCATACAGGAATTAACCCTTGACATGCTCCGCATGTTCAATGAAAAATGATTGAAGAAAACTCGGTTTTCTTTTTGGTAATAATCCGATCTTTTCAGTTTACACGCTAAATAGTGCACTTATTACTTGAAAGAAAACCCTTAATTTTAATAGGAGAACACTTCAACACACAACTTAAATGATCCACGTACACGCAACCCAAAACAAAAAGCTTATTATTGGCTACCCTTTGAAAAGCATAAGATGTAACAATCATGTGATGGTCATGTGTCACTTAAATAGGCCTTATTCTTTTTGTTCTCTGGCATAGATCAAATGGACCAATTTTGATTGTTTTTCAAGCTTGATTGTATAGTTCACATATTCTTAATCAAACAACTCTTTTAGATCAATTCTTTTTGTTCTCTGACATAGATCAAATTGACCAATTTTGGTTGTTTTTCAAGGTCAATTTTATATAGTGCACACAGTCGTAGGTTCTTAATCAAACAATTCTTTTAGCTCCGCCTATATTATTGGTCCACATAGCACTTGCAAATTCACTAACGCGTTTCTTATGGTTGTTGATTCCTCTCTCAATTTTGGGATTTTATATCCTGGGATCAAAATATACAAGCTATCACTTTTGGTTATGCAGGTATGCTTAATCGTTTTCAAACACAATGCTTACCAAAATAGTAAGATACTGCTTTTGAACCGAGTGTCGGATAATGTTGGGCATAGGATACAGTCATATTAGATCACCCTTGCCTCAGTAATGTTAGGCATAGGATACTATCATATTAGATCTAGATCGAAGGCAGACTTTACAGATCACCGCTACCTTAGTAACGGGCACCATTTGTCCTAAAACAAACTTTCGAATCAAAATGTAGAAAATCACATGGTTAAGGTAAACTAATCTACATTTGGCCAAGTATAGAATGAATTCATCATCATTAAAACAAAAAAGATTTTACAAAACACATGGGAAAGCATAAGGCAACTCTAAACGACGAGAGTCGTACAAACTCTGCACTGAAGCAACTAAAATGAAGAATCATCAAACATTGAATGAATTCAAGAACTGCTTAAACTGGTGGCAATGGGGATGACAATCACGAGAATCAGAATCAACAGAAGTATGATCCCAATGCACATCCACTTCCTGCTGCTCCTCTGGTACTTCTTCGCGGTCTGGAGATCCTTGGTCCCATCCTTGACATAGTGAGAAGCATGGAGAACATGGTGCTCAATGTCATCCATCTTCTCGCCCTGTGCCTCCACCATCACAGCCATGTCCAGGAACACCTGGTGCAGCTCCAGCAAGCTCTTCTCGACCTCCTTCGCCGCGTCGTGCCTGTCCTGTATCTCCACCACAGTCTCCAGCACCTTCCCCTTCCCATACTCCTGAATTGCCTTGCTCAAGAACTCCTCATCGCCATTCGAGATGATCTTCTCAATGACCTCTTCGTCCGGGTACTCCCCGGTGACGGTGAAGTACCTTCTCCCCACAGTGTCCTTGTACTCAGTCATCATCCTCTGCCTCAGCCCTTGGAACTCCATCATGAGCTCCTTGAGCTTCTTGCGCAGCCCGTTGGTGACCGCGATTCTGGTCCGGTAGATAGCCGGCGTGCCATCTTTGAGCCCGGAGAGCCTCCTATTGGCGGCATTGGCGCGGTCCATGTCTTCCAACTGGGTCCTGATGGCCCTGGCTTTCTTAAGAACTGTCACAATGTCGGCATTGATTCTGCTCCTAAGGGATTTCAGGGCGTCGGGCTTGTGAAGGGACTTGCCCTCTTCGTTGGCCTGTTGGAGCCTTCCGAGTATGTCGCGGAGGCTCCCCATCTCGGTTTTCACCTTCTCCGCTTCTTCCAGGAACAGACCCATGTCGGTGTCCATGCGGGTCGTGGAAGAGCTCAGCTCCACGCCTTGTGGGGGAAGGCCTGCTTCCAAGTCCACATCTTTCATCGCTGCTTTCTTCAGATCAACGTAGCTGGTGAATGACTTGGTCATGAGGTCGTTCATTTTCGATCTCGGTTCTTATTCCCTGCATAAAAATCAACATTCTTAGTAAGCTAAAATAAGAAAATAAAGTAAAAGATCAGAACTTTATGTATCCCTCTGCACAAATTTTGATGTTCGGAGCGTAATCGGAAACATACCTTGAATATGGTAAGATCTGAAACGAAAGGTAGGAGATGGAAAGAAAGAAAGAGCACAAATTGGGAAGCAAAATCTGTGAAATAGAACAAGAAAGTAGAAGAAGACTGGAGCGGATTTTAAAAATTCGGAGGAAGGGAAGGGTGTTTTATGAGCTGAGGATGGATCACATGGGTAACGGATAGTTTCATAAGGAAAGAATAGCCGTTGGTGGTCTCTGCCAAGTCCCAACGGCTACATTTATTTCAAATATACGACTATTGATTTTATTTTTATTTTTATTTTTTTTTACCGGTATTTTCTTTATTCTTTTCCAATTTATTTTGGAAGTTGGGCTCTATGAGCTTAGAGCCAGTTAGAACAAGATCCCGAATCCAGAAACTAAAAATCTCCCAGAACTGCCAAGATTTTAAGGGCGAAAATGAGGTCAAAAAAATGAAAAAATTTATTCACCAAAAAAAATAGAAAAATTTTTTGGAGAAAAAATCTTCTGAAATTTGTTGGTTGATTATATTTTATTTTGGGGTAAGCAAGAGTACTTGATTGATTTTCACACGAAAGAAGCTTGTTAGATTGTGCTTTCATGATGATTACCGTGAGCGTATATATGAATAGCCGAAATTGAAAGTAATAAAACAGAAAAAGAAAATATATTGAGAAAAATAAGATAAGGAACGAGTTGTAATTTTTTTTCTTTTTTCGTTTTAGTTAGAGCTAAGAGAACTGTCATTCACCTGAAAACAATCAACATTTATTATGATCTTAATTAAAGGTCTATTTATTTGAGTTTTGCACTTTTTCTTTAAGAAAAATATATAATTTTTAAAAGATAATATGAAAATTAAAAATAGCTATAGAAGTATTTTGAAAAATAGCTAAATCTTTTAAAAAAAATGTTTTAGTTCTTTTTAAATACATTAAAAAGAGTAGCTTCCAAAAATAACATAAAATAAGTTGCATCACAAAAACTTTTTTTTCCCCTAAATTTAAATGAATGTACCTTAAATCATATATTATATGAATGGTTGATTCGCAACACACATAAGATAATTATTAGCGTGTATTAGTTCGAGATCAAAAGACAATTCTCTTAAACATGTGTTGTTGACAAAATGCTGAGTAGAGCTTAGATTGGATAAAAATAAGGACAAATTTGCTCATCAATCTTGTAACTCAATTTTCACCTAGAATATTTAAGAATAGGAATTTGGGGTCAAAAATAAAGTTGAAGATCTCTTCTTGATTTTTTCGGAACATGTTGAATCATCTCAATCCAACCTCTATAGAGAGAGATACAAATTTGTGTTGTTCAGCACTCTCTCGAAATA
Organism: Pterocarpus santalinus; assembly: GCA_031439595.1. NCBI lineage: Eukaryota > Viridiplantae > Streptophyta > Magnoliopsida > Fabales > Fabaceae > Pterocarpus > Pterocarpus santalinus. The sequence continues at coordinate 43,277,774 of CM062531.1, forward strand.
ATCTAGATTTGATTGCGAATTACTCCAATCAATTGTCATCAATTCCTTCCTTGCAATAACTAAGCAAAATCAATGATAAGACCTACAAAATTAATAAATAATTATCAAATCAACATTAAATGCTTACTATCTATGAAAAGTCCAATTATCACATAAGTTTGGCTAAATTCTCTATAATTAGATAACAATGAAAGCATACATTAAAAGGATGGAGAGCGAGGAAGAAAAAGAAAGAATGAGGGCGTCATTTGGTGATACAGTGGGCGTAACATCTGGATTTAGTTATATCTATAATTAACATTATTAGGGATCAATTAATAGTAAGCTTATAAAATGCAGGTGAGAGTGTAGTATAATACAAGTAGCAGTATATGGTTAGAATCTTTATGGAGGCAAAATTGATCTTATAGTAGCATAAGATACTAGACGGTTTAGTCATCAAGAGATTATACATTTTATATGTGGCCTAGAGTGAGCCACATGACTCAAACACACAGCGTAACGTGGGCCACACACCTAGTATGGTGAGTCACTAGGTGAGTCACCTTTACTTTTCTCTAAATATCTCCCCAAACCCTAGCTTTTTCATCATATCTTTTCCTCCTTCTCAGCTCGCTAGCTAAACCCTCTTTACCTCTTCATTTCCTCCATTTTTACTCACACAAACCCACGAATGCTTGGTTCTTTCTTATTCCGTTAACGTGTACTTGATTCCTAAGCTTGTTTGTGATTTTTTAAACCACATAAGAGCCAAAATCCCTCCTTTTGAACCATATCAAGTTGCAGCTAAGAAAAGGAAAGGAGAATCTTTGGTGTGGTCTTGTTATTCTAAAGAGATTTTAGAGTTGGTAGAAGCAAGATATGAAACACCATTGAGCTTGGAAGTGAGGTAGGCGCCTAAACTATCTTATATGTGATTATGTGGTTAGATGAGTTAGGGCTTTATCATTTTTGTTCATCATAAATTGTGACTGATGATGATGTTCTTTAGGTTTATATTAATAAGTTAGAATTAGCAAACCTCAAGTTAATGAAAGAAAGAAACTAGAAACTCAAGCATGTTCATATCCAGAAAATAAAACAACTAGGACAACCCTGGGTAGTATTGGATTTGTGGACCATATCTGGAGCTAAGGACCTTCAATTGAGATGAAACTAATTTTAGATGAAACCTAACTCATAGAAGAGTATACCTATAAAATTTGAGCTTCTTTGGACTTAAGATGAGCAAGTTATGAATTTTACAAAAACACTGTAGGCGAAGTGACCTGGTTTTGAGTAAGGTGTATTCAAATGGGCATAACTTGCCTACAGACCTTCAAATTGAGTGCGTAAGCTAACACATAGGGGAATAAGTCTATAAAATTTCAAATTTAGATTTTTAGTGGATTGCTCGTAGTAATCCCACAAATCTACCCCTAGCTTTGTGAGTGCTAAAATAGGATAGCCCCAATTTAGAGCTCATAACTCAAGCTCTACTTAGCCAATTGCAGTAGAACTTAGTGTTTTTGAAAGAGAGTTTAAGTGAGTATGAGCACATAAAATTTCAGAGTAGGATGATAAGGAAATAATTTTTACTGATTTTCTAAGTTTAGGTATGCAAGTTTGTTTTGAGACAGGGCATCAGTGAGTTAAGCACTGAGATCCACTTCTGATTTCAGAGGGAAGGACAATGAGGTTTAAAATGCTCACCCGGGAAGAGTGAATGTTGTTCACTCTTAATTGTTGTGACCAGGTTCCAGGGTCCAGGATAGATGATTTGAAATCAATGGTCCCAGGTCTGAGGCCTAGATTCCTCCCTACCTTGACCAGGGATGCCTGCACATTCTGAGTTCTGAGTCTCTAGCTTGGACCTAAGTTAACTTATCTAGGTTTCTGAGTTATGAGGTAAGAGGGCACTACCTTCCTGCCCCTAGTTTTCGATCTCTAAGTTGAACCAAAGACGACTCCCTAGTCTAGTTTCCGATTTAGTGACAAGGGTCACTTCCCCTTCGTCCACGAGTTCTGAGCTCCGAGTTCCAAGCTTGGTCCAAAATTAACTTACCATGTTTTCGAGTTTTGAGTTTCGAATTCAAGCCTAAAGTCGGATTTGGTGGATTTTCCAAATCCGGGATAGGTCCTAGGTAATAGGTAAATTATGTTTTCAATTGTGTAATCTTTGAAACAAATTATATTCCCTCATTTCCTTCTTCAGGCTTGAAGCATAAGAGCCCAATGTATATGTTGATATTATTATGTGCTCTTAATGAATAAAAGCATATGGGCATTACATGTTGAAATGACCATGTTCTCTTAATGGAAAAATACATATGAGCATTGCATATTGATATGACTATGTTTTTTAATGAGGAAATGCATATATGCATATGAATTAAGAAAGTATGTAAACAAATAAGATAAAGTTCCTTTACTTGGAGGCTATTATGAGATCCCTTCCAGTAAAGGCAGTTATATGAAGGGTATAAGATCCTTTCACTTGGAGACAATTATGAGGTCCCTCTACTTAAAGGCAGTTATAATAAAATATAAGATCCCTCTACTTTGGAAGCAGTTAGCCAAATGAGATCCCTCGAATTTAGAAGCACGTGGATCCTCTTGTAGATTAGTACTATGTGATGGTCACAAGATGAACTCATTCGCAGATTAGGCTATCTAAGGGCAGTAAAGACTAAAGGCACATGCTAAGTAAGAAATTAAATGAGACAGTGTATCAAGTCATGCATTCATGATCATGTAGTGTATTTGCTTCTATTTGATAGTTCAATTTGTTAGAACAATGCATATCTATTAGCGGTGTGATTATCGTCATGCTTGAACTAAGTGTATGAGTTAAAACTAACCCGCTTCGGATGAATATGTTTTCTAAAACTTAACAAATGGACCTTATCTCTATGTATGAAATTACTTTTCTCAATAAACCGAAGCAGTTGGAACGATAATGATGGCATAACATGACTAATAACTTAAGATGCTTATTGAGAATGTAAATTCTCACCCTTATATGTGTTCCTATGTCATTTCCAAATAGCTCAGGGAATTCTCGAAAGTAACCATCCTAGAGGCATTTGACCAAGACTGGAGTGGCTGCTGAAGATTGTCGCCAAATATGTACCTATATTAGCACTAGAAGGCGATTATTGTGATGTAAACCTTGGTGTATGTAAGGGAATTTTTAGTTTCTCTGCTAGCTTATCTATCTATATTATAGTAGCAATCCCTAAGTGTGATGTTTGACTTAAGCATAATATTATATTTAGGAAGATGTTATAGTGGAAGAGGGGGGAAAGGGAGAAACACAATGAGGTGAGGAGACAGGATGATAAGGATGGGGTATAGCAGGGGGTTCCTGAGTAGGACAAGGAGAATGGGATGCATGAGGAGGGGAATAATGGTGTTAGATGAGGGGTCTCATTCAGCGATTAGGTCTTAGGAGGCTTGGCCAGCCTTCCTAAGCGGGTGCAAGATGACTTGCTATAATAGAAGTTGGCATCCATTGAATGGGAAAACGGAGAGCCAAAAGTGTTTTTTTGAGGAGTTCGTCATGCATGCACTCTTGGAGCCTTGGTTTGAGGCTTTGGTCATCAAATTGCTGGGATGAAGCATTAGCTACCCAGCATTGAGGGAGAAGCTTAAGGTTTTATGGAAGTTAAAGGGCGGATATGATGTTGTAACATCCCCATTTTCCTTAATATAGTATAATAGGAGTTTCTATTTTATTCACTTAGGCAATATGAGAATTTCTCAGGCAAGGCTATGCTATGACGATCTTCACACTTAGAATTATGTGACACTACTATTGAAATTATGGCACTACAATATTGTAAAAGGAAAAGATGAAATGCCCATGTAGCATAAACTTTTATTATTTGTAGAATTGCCACAGGATTTTCAGTAATTAGACTTAGACCCCAGAAGCTATTTCTATTTAGACCCCAGAACTTTTAGAAAATGACATGTAGGTCTCTGCACTATTAGAATTAGCAAAGTAGGAGTTAAAGCGAAGTAGAGTAACATAGCGAAACCGTAGAAACTTGAAACTTTGCCAATTGGGCTATGGAGGTACCCAAGTGTGAAATGACATTAGATGCCCTTTGACTTGCTCATAATTATAGAAATATCATTAGTTACAGAAAACAAAAAATACGATAGAAACTTTGATAGAAAACATATAAAAAACACTAAAACACTTACAAAAGGCAAAAAAAAAAACCCGATGGACCCCGAAAATTTTCAAAAAAATTTTAAATACATTTTTTTTAGATAAATACCAATTTAAAGCAAATTTGGATAATATTTGCATAATTACACAAAAATAATCTCACCAATGTGCAAAATAGGCCCCCAAAAAACTCTATAAAACCACTTTAACTTGTAGTACGGTAATGAATTGGTGGAATTTCAGGCTTGAGCTTGATGAGCAACATGAAATGGGCCTCAATAGCCATTGGATTGTGGTGGCCTTTTGGAAACAATTCTTTGGTCAAACTACCCAAAAAGGTAAAAAATGCATCATAAAATATAAATAAATCAAACTAAAATTAACAAAACCCTAACCCTTGGATGCCCCAACCATCCATTCCAACCCCTAGGTCAATTTCAACTAAATTAGGTAAAGACTAGTTAGATTTTAACTCAAATGTCAATTTCAAGTTACTTTATCATTAATTAACTTTTACTAAATGCATTAACTCTTGCCCTAATCTTTCACTAAGAAAATTTTGCCCCCTAATCTAATATGAATAAGTGCAGCATTCACATGGGATGTTGCATAAAATTTTTATTTTAATCATAGATAATTAATTATGATAATTAACTCAAAAATAGGCTTAATTAAGGTAAAAATACACTAAAAATACTAAAAATTGTAAAAAAATTCTGTAAATTCTGAGGTATTATATTATATTACATAAATATAAACATTATTTTAATGATATATTAAATAAATTCAACTGTTTGCTAATTATTTTGTTAATTAGAGATAAATTGGCCTAATATAGTTTTAAGCAAAATTGCTAATTATGCACTAATCATGCACTAAACCACCTTAACATTTTCTTAATCTTTATTCAACACATAAGATGAATATTATGGTGTCTCTAAATCAGTTTTAATTGGTTGCTAAATTAAATCATTGGTGACACAATTAGCTAATTAAACTACCTAATTAAGCTAAAACTAATCATACACTTAAACTAACTAACTAATCGCTCTTTTTCTATAAATACAACGTCAAAAACACACACCCTCACACATTTACAGCACTTAGCTTCAGGCCCAATCAGCCTCGTTGTTGCAACCTTCCTCCTCCACCATTTAACTTCATTTTCTTTCAAAAATATTCAAGAAACACCATCAAAACTCCATTAAAACTTCACCATCTCCTCCAACCCTCAAAGACCATCAACCCACACCCTTTAAGCTCAAGTTTAAGCCCTCAAAGAAGAGAAGAAACTTAAGCAAAGTTGCTTCCCTAGCCTTGCTCACATCAAGTTTCAAGAGCATATAATACCAAGTAGGGTTTCTTTTCATTTTCTAGGCTTCATGCATGTGTTCTATGCAATTCCTTCTGTTATTTGGAGCTTTGAGTCTCTATTTTCAAAATATGAACTCATTCTTTAAGGCTTTAATAATTTGTGATTGGTTGGGTTCATGATGGTTTCTTGTTAGGATTTGTTGTTCCAATCATGTTTACATGTGTTTTGATGTGTAAGAACAGGTCTGCTTGCTTTTTGATGAATTAAATCACCATGTTTGTGGTATTATAACTCACGGCCATATTAAGGGTTTATGGGAAACTTGTGTCATCTTGGTGATTAATGGTGAAGAACATGTTAGTTTAATTGTTCCTTGCATGTTATTCGAGTCTATATGAATCATTATGTTATTTGAAGTTGAAATCATTCACCTCACAGCCCATGAGGCTCATGGCCATGCCAAGGGTAGAGGGTGAGAGGTTCATTTTATTAATCTTCATTTAGATTCTATGTTCTCTTGTTGGCTCTTTTATGTGTACAAGTGAGTTTCCTTGAATTTCTCATAACTTGAGCTTGACAAACCCTTGTTTGTGTTCTTGCACGTTGCAACCATAGCCATGGACAGTGGGTTGTCCATTGTGTTTTCACATGTTTTAAGGTTTATAAATGATGAATAAAATTCTTGACATGTTAAACTTGTTCTGTGGAAGCTTGATTCTTGTATAGTTACAATTTAAGACATGAAACTTGTGATTTTCCTTAGGTGTGTGCACCGCCCGATTTTAATCCTTAGGTTCTAGCATGCTTTCCTACATGTTAAAGTGTGTAAAAATGTTATTTTGAGGTCATGAAACATGTATATTGATGCTATGTGGTTATATGTTAATTATACTTGAATTTGAGGCATTAAACATGAGATTTTCATAGCTCTTATGGATTGCGCTATTTTAGGCAGCACTTTAGCTCATTTAATCCACCCATTTTAAGCATTTAAAAGGTTGATTTTGTGACTTAGATGATGAACTTTTACTTGTTTAACCTTTTGAATTAATATGTGCAACACATATGTCTATTTTCTTACTTAATGCACTCGAAACTTGTGAATATGTCCAAACATATATTATGCCCTCTTTGAGCCATGACCTTATAGCATATTTTTGAAGTGCTTTAATAGTTTTAAAATGATGATTTGAAGCTTGCAAGTTTATATTATCATGCTATGGGCTTGTTTACCAAGTTTCTTGAATTATAGAATTGATTTTATGAATTTAAAAGTTGAATTTCAAATCTACACTATTTTGGGCAGCAAGCTATTCCATGTTATTTGTAACACCCTCCTCAGTACAGTACTATGCTTAAGTCATAGTACTATACCCTAGAGTTGTTACTGTTACCTGAGCGGACCTTGTCTGACAGCAACTTTAGCCATCTTCGAAAACTTCTGAAACTATCTAGAGACAACACGGAAATAGGAATGAGAATCGTAAATTCTCAGTAGGATTCTCTAAGTATTATAAGTAATGTCATCGTTGTTATCTCCAGTTTGCTTCGGTTTATTAAGAAAAAGGTGAACATATATTGTTTAATTTTATAGTTCGAAGATATGTTATCCGAAGCAAAGTTTATTTTAATCATACACTTGGCATCTGAGAGAACCCATAAAAATCAAGTCATGAATTATATTAGGACTAATAACCGAAATACAATAAAGTATGATAGCATCAATGTACTAGAGGCATAACTTCTACATATACTTTACTGGAACTACAGCATATTAAGACACCCACATAACATCAATATGCTGAGAACATAACATCTGCACATAACTTAACTTGTATTTAAATTTATACATAGACATAAAGCTTACTTTTCTTTCTTCATCTTTCTTTTCATTATAAAATCTTTACATGCTATATTCCCGAGTATGATCGCCATATCATACCCCATCAGAGCATGATCGCCATGTCACATTCCTTAGGAATATAGACATTCATTCGGTACTTACACTAGCTGGGTCATGCCATGCCTCATGTAAGTTCTGTCCCCTGTACTCACACTAGCTGGGTCGATGCCATGCCTCATGTGATTGGGGTGCTTGCATATATTTTAATCTTTAGTCTTTAGTCTTTTACTTGGCACACCTAGGCGTTACGTATCGCCGTCCCTAGGGTGCTTTTACTGCCCTTGGGTAGCCTGGCCTTGGAGTGAGCTCGTCAGCTCGACTCGTGACCGTCGTCATACCGACTCACCCACAAGGGGATTCACGTGCCTCTAGTCTTGGAGGGATCTCATTCTGGCCACGTGCCTCTAATTGAAGGGATCTCTTCTGGTCACGTGCCTCAATATAGAGGGATCTCATCTGACCACGTGCCTCAATATAGAGGGATCTCATCTGACCACGTGCCTTCAATATAGAGGGATCTCATCTGACCACGTGCCTCCAAGGTAGAGGGTAGCTGCCTTCACAGGGAGGGATTCAAAGTGCAACTGCCTCCAAGTGAAGAGATTCATATCTTTATCATTTAACTGCCTTCATTGGGAGGGATTCAATGTGCAACTGCCTCCAGGTGAAGGGATTCACATTTTCTCATTTAACTGCCTTCACAAGGAGGGATTCAATTAACTGCCTCCGAGTGAAGGGATTCACATTTAATATACTCATGGCTTTTCATTCTCATATAAGGTCATGCATAGTCATATTAACGGTACCTATACTTCATTCATTTTCATATGTCATTGCACACATGATCTTCACGTACATATTCGTAATGTATAAAGGCTCGTAGCCTCTTTACCATTCTACCGACACTCATACATATGCTTTGTCCTTTACTTTCATATACCTCATCTCATACTTATGTCATTCTTGAATATAGGGTTTCTATATTCCCATTCATGCTTTAATTCATCCTTGATAACTCATATCATTTTAAAATTCATCCTTACATCTAGACATTCCTAGCTTCTTAGACTTCTGCCGTAAATCCAGCAGCATAACGGATCAGGTCCGTTTCTCCATGAATAGTGCCAGCTCTCACGGACAAATCAGTCATAACAACATAATCAATTTAACACATATATATCAATGTCAAACTGATAATCCTCAACTCCAACTTTATATGTTTCCCTAATACTTGTGAAATCTTCTATTAGGTCACTTTGTGAAACTATCACTTTGGCCATTCTGCCACATTCTATTTGGTTCTGCCCGAATTTCATATGACCCACCTTTATTTCTATTCAACTCATTTAAACCTAAATTTTGGATATGTCATAGCTTTATATGTCTACTTTCTAACCTCTTTGGTCCCATATCATTTTGATTTATATAACTCAAGATATCTAACTTTTGCCTCAGCCTATTCGGTCACTGGCCCGAATTACACTCCTGGAAGTATAAATTCATTAAAAATCGAAACTAAGCTCAAATCATGCGAAATTGGTCTCATATTGAAGCTAACAGGACGACCTTTCATTTGCCACAAGTTTCATTCCATTTGCTTAAGTATACCTCGAGTTATAAGCCCTGAAAGTCAACCTTCCTGAACTACCCTGTTTTGGCCATGTTTGGACATAGAGCAACTTTCTTGAACCACTTGGATCAACTGGGGATATAACAAACTCGGATTTTCAAACTGGGATGTTCCCCTATGTGTAGGCTTTCTAACAAAACTGGTTTCACTCAATTTGGAGTTGTATAGGGTGAGTTATACTCTTCTCATGTCACCCTGCTCGGATGAAAATCCTGAACCCTAGGTCAAACTTCAAAAATTCGTATCTCTCTCAATACTAATCCAATAACCTTATATGATATATCTATGAAAAGCCCTGAATGTCTACTTTCATTGAAAAATGGTTTCATCGGATTTAACCCGTTTTAGGCAGAGTCGCACGTTCCGTTGTACGGACTGCCGTGGAATTCTTCATCCAGACAGCATCCTAATCCATCCATTTCTCTTAGTTTTCTTCTTCTAATTCTAATTCGCACTCAAGATTTCATATTAATCCCATATTAATCCAATCATACACATCCAATAATCCATCAAATACAAGAAGAAGGATACAATTTCATGCAATCATAGTGCAAGTAATTCAAGAACAGAAATAGAATCCTACCTCTTTGGAGTGTGATCTTGCTGAATTTGAATTTGAGCTGAAGGAAGCCTTAACAAAGCTAGGTTTGGGAGAGTAGATTGAGAGAGGAAAGGAAGAAGAAGAAGGCTGGGAAGGGGAACGTAAATCAGACCAAAATGAAGAGAAGAGTCTGATTTAAATACATGAAAGTTGTGGTGTTGATTGGTTGGAATTTTGTGGTAGTAATTCGGCCATGTCTCTCACTTTTGTGGCCAAATTGCTCTCCACGTTGCCCCTAAAGTGAGACACGCTTCTGGTCTACCTGAAATCGGAAATCGTCCCTTTCTTGGTTGTGACTTGAGGAAATCTTTTATTTTGAGACTTGGAATCAAGGTCGGAGGTCGGAAGTCATGCGGCTGACAATCATAAAATCTCGGAACTCCCTATTTGAACTCGGAATGTCAATGCTGGATGCCAAATCGGATATCAGAACTCGTGTGCCTGGAAATCGGCTCAAGGATCCGAACTCGTGTCCATCCCAATTGAGTTCAACACTAAGGTTGGAACTCGTTACATTAAACTCGGAGTTCGGTATTTGTACCATTGTGTTAAACTATTACTTCTGAGGTTGGAAAGCACGTACACTATTTGAAGCATGAGGTATGAGGTCAGAACTCGGGAACCTTTATCTGAAACTTGAAGCTACATTATGAGACCGGAAATCAGATACATTAAGTCGGATATTGGAACTCGGAAGCCTCTCATTATGAAGTCGGAAATCAGGAGCATTTAAACTTAGACGAAACTGGAAGTCGGACAGGACATGAAGTGGGGAATTCAGCAAGACGAACTCAGAAATCGGAAATAATCATTCTATCTGAAATTCAACGATGAAGTCGAAAATTGGGATTGATCAATCCTGAGGGCGAAGTCGAAACTCGGAAATCGGGATGTTACATTGCTACCCTCCGTTAAAAAATTTTGTCCTCAAAATTTGATTACAAAACTAACTATTTATTATCATAAGAGTTTGAAGAAAAGTTCACATATAAGCACACTGATGTTGAGCAAACATAGTCAAAGAAACTACAGAACGCCTAGTTATATAATCTAACATAACATAGTTTAGCAAAATTAGGGAAATAGCTCTTCAATATTTGAGGTGAAGACCCGTCTTGGTCATTGCAGCTTAGGGGTAGACGACCGATGTGTATATAAGTAGTCCTTGATCATGTGGCCCGGTTTCCCACACCTAAAACATACGTTTTGTCCAGCTAAACAAGGTCTATCTCCATGAGCCTTTCCATACTTAGAGCATACTTGCCCTGCACCTGGTCCTTGAAATGGTTTATCCCCACGTCCATTAAGTTGACGCAACTTCTTCGGTGGTGAGGCATATTCGGGTTCTTGGTCTTCAGGTGCCGGCCTCTTTCCACAACCATCCATCCTAGCATTAGTGAGTTTCTTGTTATATTCTTCAACCAATCGACTTTTGTTTGCTAATGCAGCGAAATCTCTTATCTCCATTGGCCCCATCGAAGCTAAAATCTCTGCATTTAGTCCTCCTTCAAATTTGACGCATTTCCAGTTTTCGTTAGGATTGCGCTGATAGATGGTGGAAAATTTACAAAGCTCTTTGAACTTGGCAATATATTCTGAAACACTCATGTTTCCTTGTTGAAGTTTCATGAATTCCAATTCCTTAGCATTTCGTACAGATGCAGGGAAATATTTCTGATAAAATGCCTCCTTGAATATGTCCCAAGTGATACCAACTTGGGGTTCACCCAATAGTCTCTTCACGCTATTCCACCAAAACTCGGCGTCCGCTTCCAACATATAAGTGGCAAAGGCCACTTTCTGTTGATTAGTGCAGGCCAAGACAAAAAAGATCTTCTCCATTTCCTTGACCCATTCCTCGGCTTTATCTGGGTTGAAAGCTCCTCAGAAACTAGGCGGATTTGCTTTTCTAAACTCAGCAAATTTAAGGCAATCCAAGTCTGCTCCTAGGCCATGTGGATTACCTCCATGGCTGGCCTCGGGTCACCTACCCAACTGGTTCATCATCTGATGAGCTGCAGCGGCTTGCTCCCGCATTGCTTGAGCCATTTCACGCATCGTGTCCATAAAATTAGCAAGATCTTCTGGAGTGGGTCTATTTCGTGGCCTACCACGCCCCCTAGAAGCCATTAGTTCCTAGTCACACATAACAAAGCATTGAGTTGATCAGGCTCAACAGTAAGTTAAGTGTGACAGCAATCAATAACAATCACAGTTAGGCGATCATGCATATCTAATTTAATTTCCTATCCTATATCTTATCTAAGCAGATAAGATTAGTCGAATGACATTCTCTCATTTTCTAAAGATTCCAGAGTACACTGGAAACGTAGTCAGTCCAATTCCTTAGGTCCGGAGAGGATCGAACTGCTCTGATACCATTAATGTAACACCCTCCTCAGTACAGTACTATGCTTAAGTCATAGTACTATACCCTAGAGTTGTTATCAAGTTACTGAATAACCTTGTCCTGACAAAGAACTTTAGCCGTCTTCGAAAACTTCTGAAACTATCTGGAGACAACACGGAAATAGGAGCGAGAATCGTAAATTCTCAGTAGGATTCTCTAAGTATCATAAGTAATGTCATCGTTGTTATCTCCAGTTTGCTTCGGTTTATTAAGAAAAAGGTGAACATATATTGTTTAATTTTATAGTTCGAAGACATGTTATCCGAAGCAAAGTTTATTTTAATCATACACTTGGCATCTGAGAGAACCCATAAAAATCAAGTCATGAATTATATTAGGACTAATAACCGAAATACAATAAAGTACGATAGCATCAATGTACTAGAGGCATAACTTCTACATATACTTTACTGGAACTACAGCATATTAAGACACCCACATAACATCAATATGCTAAGAACATAACATCTACACATAACTTAACTTGTATTTAAATTTGTACATAGACATAAAGCTTACTTTTCTTTCTTCATCTTTCTTTTCATTATAAAATCTTTACATGCTATATTCCAGAGTATGATCGCCATATCATACCCTATGGAGCGTGATCGCCATGTCACATTCCTTAGGAATATAGACATTCATTCGGTACTTACACTAGCTGGGTCATATCATGCCTCATGTAAGTTCTGTCCCCTTTACTCACACTAGCTGGGTCGATGCCATGCCTCATGTGATTGGGGTGCTTGCATATACTTTAATCTTTAGTCTTTAGTCTTTTACTTGGCACACCTAGGCGTTATGTATCGCCGTCCCTAGGGTGCTTTTACTGCCCTTGGGTAGCCTGGCCTTGGAGTGAGCTCGTCAGCTCGACTCGTGACCGTCGTCACACCGACTCACCCACAAGGGGATTCACGTGCCTCTAGTCTTGGAGGGATCTCATTCTGGCCACATGCCTCTAATTGAAGGGATCTCTTCTGGTCACGTGCCTCAATATAGAGGGATCTCATCTGACCACGTGCCTTCAATATAGAGGGATCTCATCTGACCACGTGCCTCCAAGGTAGAGGGTAGCTGCCTTCACAGGGAGGGATTCAAAGTGCAACTGCCTCCAAGTGAAGGGATTCATATCTTTATCATTTAACTGCCTTCACTGGGAGGGATTCAATGTGCAACTGCCTCCAGGTGAAGGGATTCACATTTTCTCATTTAACTGCCTTCACAAGGAGGGATTCAATTAACTGCCTCCGAGTGAAGGGATTCACATTTAATATACTCATGGCTTTTCATTCTCATATAAGGTCATGCATAGTCATATTAACGGTACCTATACTTCATTCATTTTCATATGTCATTGCACACATGATCTTCACGTACATATTCGTAATGTATAAAGGCTCGTAGCCTCTTTACCATTCTACCGACACTCATACATATGCTTTGTCCTTTACTTTCATATACCTCATCTCATACTTATGTCATTCTTGAATATAGGATTTCTATATTCCCATTCATGCTTTAGTTCATCCTTGATAACTCATATCATTTTAAAATTCATCCTTACATCTAGACATTCCTAGCTTCTTAGACTTCTGCCGTAAATCCGGCAGCATAATGGATCAGGTCCGTTTCCCCATGAATATTGCCAGCTCTCACGGACAAATCAGTCATAGCAACATAATCAATTTAACACATATATATCAATGTCAAATTGATAATCCTCAACTCCAAGTTTATATGTTTCCCTAATACTTGTGAAATCTTCAATTGGGTCACTTTGTGAAACTATCACTTTGGCCATTCTGCCACATTCTATTTGGTTTTGCCCGAATTTCATATGACCCACCTTTATTTCTATTCAACTCATTTAAACCTGAATTTTGGATATGTCATAGCTTTATATGTCTACTTTCTAACCTCTTTGGTTCCATATCATTTTGATTTATATAACTCAAGATATCTAACTTTTGCCTCAGCCTATTCGGTCACTGGCCCAAATTACACTCCTGGAAGTATAAATTCATTAAAAATCGAAACTAAGCTCAAATCATGCGAAATTGGTCTCATATTGAAGCTAACAGGACGACCTTTCATTTGCCATAAGTTTCATTCCATTTGCTTAAGTATACCTCGAGTTATAAGTCTTGAAAGTTGACCTTCCTGAACTACCCTGTTTTGGCCCGGTTTGGACATGAAGCAACTTCCTCGAACCACTGGGATCAACTGGGGACATAACAAACTCGAAATTTCATACTGGGATGTTCCCCTATGTGTAGGCTTTCTAACAAAACTGGTTTCACTCAATTTGGAGTTGTATAGGGTGAGTTATACTCTCCTCATGTCACCCTACTCGGATGAAAATCCTGAACCCTAGGTCAAACTTAAAAAATTCGTATTTCTCTCAATACTAATCCAATAACCTTATATGATATATCTATGGAAAGCCCTAAATGTCTACTTTCATCGAAAAATGGTTTCATCGGATTTAACCGGTTTTAGGCAGAGTCACACGCTCCATCGTACGGACTGCCGTGGAATTCTTCATCCAGATAGCATCCTAATCCATCCATTTCTCTTAGTTTTCTTCTTCTAATTCTAATTCCCACTCAAGATTTCATATTAATCCCATATTAATCCAATTATACACATCCAATAATCCATCAAATACAAGAAGAAGGATACAATTTCGTGCAATCATAGTGCAAGTAATTCAAGAACAGAAATAGAATCCTACCTCTTTGGAGTGTGATCTTGCTGAATTTGAATTTGAGCTGAAGGAAGCCTTGACAAAGCTTGGAGGTTTGAGAGAGTAGATTGAGAGAGGAAAGGAAGAAGAAGAAGGCTGGGAAGGGGAACGTAAATCAGACCAAAATGAAGAGAAGAGTCTGATTTAAATACATGAAAGTTGTGGTGTTGATTGGTTGGAATTTTGTGGTAGTAATTCGGCCATGTCTCTCACTTTTGTGGCCAAATTGCTCTCCACGTTGCCCCTAAAGTGAGACACGCTTCCGGTCTACCTGAAATCGGAAATCGTCCCTTTCTTGGTTGTGACTTGAGGAAATCGTTTATTTTGAGACTTGGAATCAAGGTCGGAGGTCGGAAGTCATGCGACTGACAATCATAAAATCTCAGAACTCCCTATTTGAACTCGAGAATGTCAATGCTGGATGCAAAATCGGATATCGGAACTCGTGTGCCTGGAAATCGGCTCAAGGATCCGAACTCGTGTCCATCCCAATTGAGTTCAACACTAAGGTTGGAACTCGTTACATTAAACTCGGAGTTCGGTATTTGTACCATTGTGTTAAACTATTACTTTTGAGGTCGAAAAGCACGTACACTATTTGAAGCATGAGGTATGAGGTCGGAACTGGGGAACCTTTATCTGAAACTTGAAGCTACATTATGAGACCGGAAATCAGATACATTAAGTCAGATATTGGAACTCGGAAGCCTCTCATTATGAAGTCGGAAATCAGGAACATTCAAACTTAGACGAAACTGGAAGTCGGACAGGACATGAAGTGGGGAATTCAGCAAGACGAACTCGGAAATTGGAAATAATCATTCTATCTGAAATTCAACGATGAAGTCGGAAATTGGGATTGATCAATCCTGAGGGCGAAGTCGAAACTCGGAAATCGGGATGTTACATTATTTCTCTCATTTAATTGTTTTATTAACTTGGTTTAATGTCTTATAAGTTGATGAAGCTTTATGCACAAGTTTGAGAAGTTTTGACATAAAATACTTTGGTTTTAGCCATATACATGGGTTCGACCATGTGCTTTTTTAAACATAGAAGTTATTTTATTTATCTTGCTTTGATGAAAATTTTCAAACCTTTGAGCATGTTTGAACTAGCATGGTTTATGGCATAGTTTCTTTTAGTGCCATTAAGACTTAATAAGATTATAAAGGACACTAATAATTTGTAAAATGGACTATGACCTATGCTTTGGAGTTATGATCTCATGGACTTATGCCTATGCTATTAGGCCTTGATTGGACTATATTTGAACTATTATGACTCGTTGGGACTCACTTGTACCTATTTGAGACCATTTATGGTCATAACTATGTATTGGAGTACCTATGCTTTGGACATTGGACTATGGACATTGGACTTAATTACACTTTTAATCACACCAATAAACCTTAATCATGAAGATTTAAGTTAAAGGTCCCACTAGAAATGTCATATGAATTGCTAGTTCCATGCTTAAAGTGGTTTTCTAGAAATTGGTTTTCAATAGAAATGCTTTCCTTAAATTAACATTTGAAATAGGTTTTTGAGACTTTATTTGACCTGTGTTTGTATCCCTAAAACTTGTATAAGAATATGTCTACTTTTATTGGTGTAAGTTTCAATTATGACATGAAAGTTGGTTTGAACTATGTGTTACTGTATGTGCTCTTATGACATGAATTCTTAGTGAAAGATATCCTATGTCTAAATGCATTAGAATTGAGCATGTTATGATAGATAGAATCAATTGCCATGAAATGAATTTGATATGAAATTGGTGAAGTGTGCACATGGGTATGGCTATGACTTTAATTTAGAAATTGATGACGTGTGCTTTAATAGGCTTGTAATTTCTTGATTTATGGCATTGTGAATTGAGCATGGAAATTATGTTCACTATGTATAGTGAATAAAACCATTATGTGCACTTTGTGATATGGCTATTATGTGAAAGTAAATGAATAAGTGACACCTCGGGCCTCACCATGTTAGCGGACAAGGACTTGGTGGTTGTTATGTGACACCTCGAGCCTTGCCATGCTAGCGGACAAGGACTTGGTGATCACATAGTCTTGCAGTGGCTAAAACAA